>OY987218.1:15313631-15845591 GCA_963920805.1 Primula vulgaris | reverse complement strand
GGTAGATGATTAAAAGTCGATTTGTGACTTATAAGTTCTAAGTCATTTCATTTGGATACTCATAGATTGAGTGGGAGTCGTTTCCTCGCCTTTTGTGTACTCTTGCATTTGTATCAAAATTGTATCATCGGATAGAGGTGAACAAATCGATTGATTAGCTCATTTAGGAATTAGGATTTTGTAGTACGAGTTGAAAATTATAATGATAATACCCGATAAAGCTGAGAAGAGGACTAGACTGGTTTGCCGAATCTCTCTGTATATCGATTGTGATTGTGTGAATGCCTAAATTATATATATATATATATATATATATATATATATATATATATATATATATATATATATATATATTATGCATAATTACCATTGCGAATGTAGAATCGAATTAGCTGGGTTGTTAGTTGTACTTACTTTTTTAGTTCCGCGAAAAAAGCTTAAAACCTTATTCACATTCTATAAGATTTTGTTATCTCGGGCGAACAATAATATCTTGTTAGTTTCATCAATGTTATAACTTATATTGAAGTTCCCAATAATAAATATTTAAAATTTTAAAATGGTTTACTTAATTTTTCAAAATGTTTCAGATATGTTTCTTCTAAAGCTTTAAAAGAGTACCGTATCAATCTCTGAAACGGTCTTTAAGGGGAAACATGATACATATCCTAAACAAAATTTTACCGGTAACTATGAGGTAAATGCACAATGCTGAAGTTTTGTCAAAAGCGGCATAGCTCTTCGGTACTTTTTTCAAGAAATATTAGTGTATCTTCACGACACGACACATGCATGCCAAAACCATAAAATTTTAAAATCTTGGACACAGATCAGTCTAAACAAGACACTTAATAAATTACTCCATTCGTCCCAAATTGTTGAGACTATACGAAAGTACGTGTAATTTTGACCGGCAAATAACTCATATATAAGTTGTTGAAATCGAATTTTTGCAAAGTCAAATAGTTCAAATGTTAAATTATATAACTACAATTTAAATACGAGATATTTACTGGTCAAAGTTACACATAGATACATAAAGCCCTAATATTTTAGAACGGAGGAAGAATAAAACTATATTTTTACTTGCAGAAAGTAATGTTTAATATATACATTGAGACTTAATTATCAAAAACGCTAATTTAAGTTTTTGTTAAAGTACTGACACATACGTAACATCAATAAGTTCTACAGATAGAGTAAACAGAAACTACATCATTGAGCACATGTGCTTAATTATAAAGGAGATTCAATCATTAGTTTTTGATTTTTAAATCTTAAAATATGTACCCTTTCATTTACGTATCATATTTTTCTATTTAACCAAATATTAAATTGTTATATATGTGTGAGAAAATTTTCTAGTGTGAAGTTGATAATCATGCTACTATGGTCATAATTATGTAACCTTGATTCAAGTGTTATAAAACATGTCAATTTACAATTTTATATTAAATCTATATTTAATTGAGAATTTTAGATGATTTGCATGTTAAAATTTATCAAATTTTACTATTTTTTGAAGTAGTAGTGTCATGTAGCACTTTTAACCATGTCCAAATCGCATGAACAGGTGGTAAAAAAAAATCATAAAAGACATGTGAATAAGCTGCGTGGGACACACCGTTTTTCGTGTTCCACACGTGTCCGACTCTCCAAAAAATATATTGAAGTTAGTATTGCATAAATACAATTGCGTACAATTTCAAGTTCTTGCCCTGGTTTTTGTAAATTTATGATCACTTTGGTTCCGCAAATATGAAGTTTGAATAAGATCCTATAGTAGTTGTGGATTGGTGTAAGATGAAAACAAATTCTTCCGTTTGATTAGAAATTTGTATGATGATATTGAAACTCACATGAGGGAATGTCAGGGTAAATCTCACTAACATTTATAAAGAAATTTGCAGCATATGAAATGGCAAACTTCGAAGCTCAAGGTTTGAGAAAAACCTTTTTAGAGTCTTGATCCCTCACTTCAAGTGTACATTCTTCATATATCCTATAGATTGTATAAGAACTAAATGATTCTGAATGAAGTGCTAATAGACTTTTAATTCATTGCGTGCTCAGTTTGCTTATTTGCAGCTTGGCTAATGGTTTTATGAGATCATATATACTGTTATTTCTGGCACCGGGCTGATTTCTGATCTCTGATTTCAGTAGCATTCTCTAGTCAATTATCTGTTGCTGGTGTAACTCGTTGGTTAGAGACGTGACTTGGTCTTCAATATAGCTTGTATTTACTTTATTTTCTCCTCGCTTACGGCTTTACAGTAGTTTAATAAATAAGCAGTATGTTGCCTACTCCTGTTTCACACCTGTTATCGTCTCAAAATGTGAAAAACAAATACGAGGGCTACTTACAACATAACAATAAAACCTCCATTTCTTAAACGCTTGATAAAGGCCGCCCTATGACTCTATAATATGTAAAAAAAAAAAAAAAAAAGGCCTACTAACAACATACTATTGAAAGCCAAATTTATCTTGCCTATCCTGAAAGTTGGTCTTTTCAAATATACTGGAAGAGGAAATTATTTTTATTTACTATTTTCGGTATGAAAAAGCCCATCATATGTGGATGACCGTCCCTCGACCTCAACTTGCTCATCCAATTTATACATAATTTAGTAAATCGATATAGTAATTGGTTAACGACATGCTTTGAGGTTACCTTCTAACCAAAACAAAAACGACTAAACAAGGAGATCATAGAGTAACTTGCTGGAAAAAAAAGGGCCAGAAAAAGAAACCCATATATCAGTGGTAAAATTGCACAACAGTCAACACCTACTTGACTGTAAATGTATCACTTTTGTTTAAGTTTATTCTGTAGAGTATGAACTTAGAACAAAACATGTGTAACGAGTTATGTCTATATTGACACGATTGTGCCAATTTATGCATCCTCCAACGTATAAAAAAGAAAACAAAAGCAGGCAAGTTCTTTGTCGATAGCACCGCATCAGCTCAAAACTGTCTCTTCGACGGTTGAGTCTTCCATTTTTTTTTTATATTTAGAGGGAAAAAAACAACAACTACGTACTACAAAGTATTCACAAAAGATTGACATGTGCTCTAAGTCCTAATTGATATTTGGAGTGTCTAGAACAAAAAAAAACACCACAATTGAATATTGTCTCGCATCTATGGTTCACGGTCTCCTTCCTACATAAAGACTTACGGTAATAATGAATAAACTCTAATATGCTACCTGAGCAGGCTACTGTTAGGCTGTGTTGGCTTCCCGTTATCTCATTTATTTACACTTGTGGGCATAAGGTGAAGAGTTATCGGTCATGGCCAATACTTATATATGATTTGCTCTCCTATCATAAGATCAAATCTAATACAAACATTTCTAGAAAGTCTGCCTTTAATACAAATACTAAATTTGATTCTGCCAAATCATACTTATGTCTTGGTCGTCGATCTGAGCCTTAAATAGAGCATCAATGCTCGCGATATGCACAAAAGACTTTATACGTACATCAGTTGAATCCCCGTACAAAGTTTCATTGTTAGGAAATAACTTACGAGTTGCATCGCTTCAAAATAATTGCTAAGAGCCGAACAGGGAGTATTCAAGCTTGGCTCATGCATATAACGAGCCCTATTACTTTATTTAAGCTCAGGGATTTTTGTTTTGTTTTAAAAGAACTCTTAAAACTGTGTTCCGAGCTAGGTCCTAAATGACTTGGCTATGCATTTAATTAGGCTCAAAGAGTTGAACTAAGCGGCTCATTTGCAGCCCTACCCTCCATTTGGATCTATAACTTCAAACTATTTTTCCAAAATCAGAAACTTAAGTTTCGGAAATAAGGTAATGGAACCTATCTATAAAAATAAAACGCAAAGGACACAAAGTTTCAATGTTTACCTGCACTTATATTCTATAAGTACTGTCAAAAGTACGTAATCTCCACACATGAAGCATTTTTGCTTCAAAACAACAAGAAGTATATTAAATTGAAGGCACATCCTATTTATAGAAACGTCCCATCTTCATTCCAAAAGCTGAGATGAAAATTTTAGCCTTTCAATGAAAAACGAAATGAAAAACGGAACCAGACTTTCGATAATTATGTTAAAAATAATCTTAATATGCTTGGTTCTACAAACTATTCTACTTGAAAATTAAATATTCTTCTTATAGAACAACAAGTTTATGAAATTGAAGGTACACAAGAGCCACAATAGTTCCATAAACGTCTTTATACGGATTCAAAGATGCATATGTAAGAATTCAAAAAAAAAAAAAAAATTGACGAAAATTAGTATAAAATAAAATAAAAAATCTTGTGAATTGTGATGACTTCAAGATTCTCTTGTTCTTGATTTAAGAGATAACCAAACTCTTCCAATCTCTTAATCCTCTACATAAGTTGGTCTTCCAATTAAAACAATACTTTCCACAAAACTCTCGACATGTAATGCCTCCCCAGGATATCTACTAAAAATACCCAAATCTTTTAGTTCAGCTCTTGCATTTAAATCCACAACATTAGGATTGTAAGAACGGAGTGCCCCTTTATAGTCCACAAGAAGTTCCCAGTTTTTTTTAAATCCAATTAATTTACAAGATCTTCTAGAAAAACCAAGATCGATATATTTTCTTGTCCATGAGCTCGCCAGTCCATACTCTTGCATCGTCCATATATCCCCCGTTAGTGTGTCAGCTACGACAAGTTGCCCTTCAAGAACAATAAGCTTCGACAACTTTGACTGTATAGGCATATCAATATGATGAAACAACTCATCGCTCAAATGGTATGATAAAACACTGAAATGACGCGTTCTTTTATGACACACAATCCAATGTGTAGCTCCGTTAAGAAATGCTTGGTTTTCCTGTTTGAACTTCAAATGTTTAATTTCACTTGCCAAGTGCGTAGCTCTTTTCCAAGTTCCAGAATTCAAAGAATATACAACCACCCCGGGAACAACATTAATATTACGCGTATGGTAAATAATCCTGATCACCTTATAATCATTAGACACAACATCAAATCCAAATCCAACCCCATACTCATATTTGTCATACGGCGCATACGTAGATGGTTGAGGTGGCAATTTAATCCATTTTCTTATAGCAGGGTTCCATAAAATAGTGTCGTCTATAAAGTTCGGATGGCCATCAGTGAGGCAGAGGATCCCATTGCAACTACCAACTATGCGATAAAATTGGTTATAAGGATGTCCTAATGGGATCCGAGAGTCGCATTTTGTAAATACCGCATCATCAGAATGCCAGGTGTAGAGCTCCATCTGGCTAGGTACAGGACAAGTACGGATAATCAAAAGTTCGCGTGCTTTTTCACGATTAAGGTGCGTTTCTATGAAATCAGGGTGTGTGATTATGGATTGCCAGTGTTTGCAAACAAGAGTGCAGCGCACGAGGGTCTCAGGGGTTGCTCTCATGAAAACCTCGATCAAAGCATCATAAGGAAGACAGTCTGCCATTTTATTGATGAAAAATGGAATTATCCTGGTTTAGGAGAGAAGAGCATATCGTAAGTTGATTATGATAAAATATCTATTTGAAAGTTCAGCCAAAATGAGAAATCTTTGCTATGCAATTGTGCAACAAAAACAAAATTTTAAATAATTTAAAACATATTGTACATAATTAACTAGTTTGTAAAAAGTAAAACCGAATCTTAGGAAAACTCATATTTCATTTTTTATTTTTTGACTTTTTGACTTTTTATTAAAAAATATAAATATCTTGAAAAAATTATTATAAAATATAACAGTAAGTTTTAAAAGTTATACATAGGTTTTTTTTTAAAATATATATGTTTTTTTAACTGTTTTTGGCATTCTTTTTGCTTTCTTAAGCATTGATATACTTTTTTTAAAGTTTAGAAAATGGTTAAAACATAATTATCAATTATAAAAACGAGTCTGATAGATTCCAAAACTGGGTTCAATAAACTCATTTTAAGTTTAAAATTATTTCTTTCGAATTTTAATTTTATACAAAATCCTAAAAAGAAGAAGTTAAAATAGCCCCAAAAATGCCAAAAACATTTTAAAAAAATCGAGGTTATAACTTGTGAAGCCCACTTTAAAATTTTAAAAGCTCAATTTTTTAATTAACTAGTTTTTTTTTGAAGTCTAGAAATGACATGCAAAAATAATCCACAATGGGCCAAAGTCAAATTCGTAAGTTGGAAGTACGACACTCGAAATATATTTAGAAACATAGGCATTGAAAATCAGGCTCTCGTATTCTTATTAAGCGTAACATAATTTTGTTTTTACCTAAATGAAACTCATCGTAAGGCTCGTTTTGACAGGTCCTTATTCTCGGTTCAGAGAAAACATCTCAACTTTTTATTTTATTAATAAGCGAGATTTCTTGGTGAAAAGTGGAACCAGGTTAGTGAGCATTCTTAAGGAGAGTTGATCAGAAATTGAGCAGTTGATAATAAAAAGAGGAACCAAATACATTCAATTCAAAGTCAATATTTTCATTAGGGGGCGTTTGGAAAAAAAACAAAAATGCAGTTTATATAAGTGTTGTTCAAAAATCCCTTTTGAAAAAGCACTTTTACCAACAAAAAAATGTTTGGTGTTTAAGTGCTTTTGATGCTAATAGGTTTTGCGTGGGTGAATAAGTAAATTATTAGCTAATAGCCTAATACTTGGTATAATAAAAATAAGGAAACTTTCAATAACAAATAAAACAACAATAATAATATAATCCAACAAGATGAAAAAGGCGACATTTTCAAAAACAACATCAATTTTAAAACAATAAGTCACTTGTATTGAAAGAAATCAGATTTCCCGAATAAAAGTCAATATTTTTTTATATAAAAAAATTGCTATTTTGAAAGTCAATACCTTTTGTTAAAAATAAGTTATTTTTATTGAAAAATGTCATTTTTTGAAAATAAGTTCCTCTAATTAAAAATAAGTTACTTTTTATCATAAACTATTTATTTCTTCAGAATAAGTCAATTTTGAAAAAATAAGTTAATTTCTAAAAATAAGTCAATTTCTAAAATGTAAGTCACTTTATTGAAAATATTTTTTTTTTCTAACAATTACTTACTTTTATTGAATATAAGTCATTAATTTATTTATTTGAAATGAATAATTTTTTATATAATATTTTGTATTCAACTTACATAAAAGAATTGAAGTAATTATGACATGTTATAGTTTTAATTGTTTCTGTTTTTACTTTTCATAAAGCACTTTTCAAAAAGAAAAACCTAATTTAGAATTTTCAAAATGCACTTTTAAATCAAAAAGTTGTGCATAAAAAAATTCACGAAAGACAAAAATAGACCCTTTTGAAAACCATTTTTGGCCTCGAAAGTCACTTACTAAAAACGTTGCTTATCAAGAAAATATTGTTAAGATAAATTACATGAAAATTGCATCAAGTCTGTCTTAATTTATAACAATTCCCCACCAAAACTCTTATGAAAGAATTCAACTCAAAGCAAAATATAGACGTAAATTAATTAGTGGTGAAACCTAGATTTGTTAACGAGAGAGATTGAATTTTATATAGATAATTTTTTCACATAACGGGAACCAAAAGGCAATATCGTTATATTTTCCTAAATTACACGGTAAATAATCAAATCTTGTTTTTTTTATCCTGATAAGAATTACTCCCATGATTTATATAACAAAGGTTACTAAGGATAATATTAAAAATATATATATTGAAAGAAAAAACATAAAAAAAAAAAGGAGGAGAAATGAATAAGAGATGGACCTTGAAGTCCTTGATACTGGTAAATGGTGAAAATCATGTGATAATTGATAATCAGAATTGCTGAAAGAAAAAAGAATTTTTTTTGATTATTTGAGAAAGTAGAGCAAGTTTTTTAATTTTATAAAGGTTAAACAAAGATTGATTCCCTTTTATATAGGAAATTGAATAATTCAATTGAGAGCAAATTTGGTATCTGGATTAAAGCTCATTTTTTTTCCGGACGCATTCAGTGCATCTTAAGATTTACAAATATCTTGAAAGATTAAATTAATTTTAGTGATAGCTTTATATCATTATAGATAAAAAGGAAATTAAATGAATTTTTTACTTTCTTCTTTCTTATTATGGAATGAAGATTTATTATTTCTAAAGCAATAATGGTTTTTAAAAAGGGTTGACTTGTAAAATTTCCAACTAATTTGGCACTAAAAAAGTATTTAAGATTTATTTTTGATATATGAAAGAGGAAATGTTCACTAAATACACATTCAATAACTTAATAACCAAAATAAATACCACAAAAATTTGTTTAGTATTTATTGTAAATTTATTTATTTTTCTATTTTATTCTTCATTAAATATGGTATATTGCATAACCGTTTTAACAAAAACCATAGAATCATATCTCCTTATCATGTCTCAACTTTTTTAAAAATATAGGGCTGAATCTCTCGTTTTTGAGGATAGGATCCATGGGAGGCATCAATTTAAAAGCTTTTAGTCACTCTTTCGTTACAAGCCGGTTTTAGTTGTGATTTCTACATATAAGTTCCATCGATTGGTATCAAAGCCTACACCATGCCACGTGAAGGTGATGTCGTCATTGCATTGTTCGTCTAAAAGTACTCGGATCGAGTACGCAGCTTGCATATGGGTATTCCCATCTGCTGCGGCGCAAGAAATGTGATACCGACATTGCATTATTTACCTTGGGCTAGTCGGGTCTAGTACACAACTTGCATGTATGGGCGCAATGAACCCAATGATACGGATCATGGTGAAGCATTGGATCCAAGGCATTATAATATGAGATACAATTGTACCACACCGATAGTTCGGCTATTCGTGTGTTGTTCAAATACATTTGGTTATTTTACCCTTATCAGTTAGCTTTTAGGAGCGAGTTCTCCTGAGTGTTACATCAATTGTTATGAGAGTCCAGTCATTTCTTCCACAATAACAAAACGTGCAAACACTCTACAGGCCAAATTAAAATACTGATAAGTGTCATGTGGCTTTATCGGAGCAGTGTTGACAGGGTAGGCCAGCGTAGCATCGTATAAGAGTTGACATGTAGGACAGATTAAAATTATTGTAGGTTTAATGAGCCATGATGTCGGGTCAGTGTCGATAGAGTGGATTAAGTATATGATTAAGTATAACGTGGACGTTGTTTGTGGAAGCATAGTGGAGTGATGTGACCTAGGGCGGGGTTCGGTCCGTTTCGGTTCGGTTTTTAGCAAAACCGAAACATAACATATTTTTCGGTTCGGTTTTTTTCGGTTTTAGTCTTTTTATTTTTTGGACCGAGCCGGACTGGTTTTTTTCGGTCCAGTTTCGGTTATTTTCGGTTATTTTCGGTCTTTCGGTTATTTTCGGCATTTTTCGGTTTTTTTCGGGTTTTTTCGGTTTCGGTCTTTTTCGGGTTGGATTTATTGAAAACTGAAACCGATCCGAAAAATTTTCGATTTTTCGATTTCGGTCTTTTTTGGTTATCGGTCCGGTTCGGTTTTTCCGTTTTTTATCCCGGCCCTAATGTGACCCACATCACCTAGATGTGAGACTAGACATCAATATAAGAGTTTATAGGCACCTCACCTTATAAGCAACTTTTTAGGGATGAGTTTTACCTATAAGTTCCATCACTTGACTTGACCTCTCACTTTTCTTTCATTTTTTATCAATAAACGTCATACATGTATGCAAAAGCTACACAACCACGTTTAACTTAAACCTTTGCATTTAGTTTTTTTTTTTCTTATTTGAAAAGGATATCATGAAAATCTTTTACTATGTTTGGTGATTTTTGTAGACCTATTTGTTAGGGAAAAAATACATTTAGTATCAATGTTTAACAATTTAGATATTGTAATATAATTTTTAACTATTTATCTTCTAATAAACAAATTCTGTCACAGTTGAGAAACTAACGCTAAACAAAGAACCGAAATTGCAGTCACGTTCTCTCACATATCACATAATGAGTGCGATTTTTATCCACATTCGTAAAAATATATCTCCTAATATGAGATACTGTGACTGCAATTACGTCAATTTATGAAGTCAGCCCTTAATTGGACGAAAATTTGTTTATCAATAGTCAATAGTAAAAAGGTGGTACTTGAGTGTATAAATTGTTAACCACAAGTAGTTCAGTATACTAAATATATACATATTTTTCCCATTTAGTGACGCACTTAAGACTTTTTTGTATTAGTTATGTTAGGGTTTTTAAAGTAGACCGTTGTTATTTTTATTTTTTTCGTTTGGATGTTTTAACTATAGTCAGGCTTACAACTTGTTTTTTGTTCCAATTAGTGTTAATGTCAAAATTTTGAAAATAAAATAAAATTGAGAATTGTGTTTTTTTTTCTGATGCTCCATGATGCGGTGTGATATTACGCGATGTTATTTGATATTACATTAAGCTATTTGAAGTGATGTTATTTGAAGCTATGATCGTTGCTCTCTAGGTTGCACGCGTATGAGCAAACGACAAAAATTGAAAATTTTGGTTACCGTACAGGAATGGTAAGTCAATACAAAAATGTTTATATATATATATATATATATATATATATATATATAAATATATGATTCACCATACGAATTAAAATCTTCCAAAACATAATTAACAATCTTAATAAACAATTTAACTTTAAGTACGACATTTTTCGTTGAATGTTATTATTTTTCATAGTTAATTTATAAAATAAATTAATTAAATTTATTATACTTGTAGATTATAAAATATTCATATCATTATATTAATAAATTTATATTTTAATTAATTAGTTTTTTATAAAAACAAATCAAATTAAACTTCTAACCGTACCGAAAAAATATCGGAAACGTATCTGTTGCGTATCCTTTTTATACCCAAGCCGTTCCGAAATGGTCATAGACAAGAAAAGTCAATGGTATTTGAAATGACATACCGGGTACTCCAGACTAAAAAAGTTTGAAGTAGGCATGCTACCTAAGCTGCGTCCCTTTAACTATTTTACTTTTCTTTTCCTATATTATTATATAAATATTTTTATTTATATAGTCAATTTTTCTTTATACTTTCTTTTTTCTTATGCTCTATATTTATTTTTTCATTTTGTTTTCTTTGGGAATCTTGTTTATGATTCATTTTCCTTTATAATAAAAATTTAATACGAAACTTTAAATAGCGATGACAGAAAAAAAAAAAAAAAAAAAAAAAAGTAAGTAGAATAGTAGATAATAAAGAGCAAACTGTTGTACGATATTATTGGACTCTTGGGCTTGCACTTTATGGGCTCAAGTGGGCTTGTAACCCTACTCATCTATCTATATAGAGAGGGTTAGGAGTTTTGTATTTCACATACATTCATATACATTCTGATTAATAAAGACCTACTGTTCCATATCTCTATGTTCCCTATATGTCTCCTATATAATATATATATATTGAGCTAATAAGACTCACAACACGTTATCATCACTTTACTCGTGGAGACTAAGATATACGCTCGCGATTATTGGAGATTTTGGGTAAACGTGCGGATATTGAGTATCTATAAACCTTGAGTTTTAACCGGATTTTATCGGATTATTGTTAAATCGACATTCCCAATATATCATGTAAAAGGTACACAATTATTAACCATGTTGAAAAAAAAAACATACGGCAGACGATTACGATTATATATAAATTCTCAAACTGTGTTAATAAAATTGCATGATATGTTTGACTAGTGAACAAACAAATTGTCTAACGGTATGTAATTAATCACGTTGAGGAGCTTTATACATACTATGATTGAATATTGATAGTATGAGTTACAGATTTATATGTATATATTAATACCATGTTTGTACATCACCAACTGTTATTATGTATGTTATCAATAAATAAATAAACTAGGTACTTACAGTGGTTAAGTTACATGATGATCCTATAAAATAGGAATTTAAGTAATTGCTTGTTTTTTTGCTAAAGACTATATAGCCTACTGTAACTAATAAATAGTTTATTGAAATTACACATATGGTCATGTAGTAATTACTTGTATGCAAAACAGTTTATATGCTTGATAAATACCAATATTTGGTCAATATACACCCACCCACATGCATGTTAATTTATTAAAAGGCAAGTGAATAAAAATTATATGTTAACTTAACAAATTGATGTGTTTTCATATAAATTTAGTCAATCCTATTGCATGTTTGTAATTAGCATGAATAAAACCTACACATATAGCAGTATAATAATAATATATTGTGTTAGATATTGCTGGTGTAACTTTGGTAAATATTAATATACATTGATTACATTAATTTGGATTACTTATTAGGAAATATGTACCGCCATGTTAGTTAATCATGAAACAGGTACAATCTATATAATTGATCACTGCCATGTAATATTTATTTACTGTCATGTGTAAAATATGGTAATTTGCGAAATCATATATTTTCACATTAAAGTTGGAAAAATTATGAACCTTCCCCAACTAGTCTCACCTATTTGGATACGATGTCTAGTAAAGATATAGGCGTAAGTCGATATCCTAATGAAGTCGGGTTTTAAGTGGCATTCGTGCCCTCCACCCTCACCGTCTTTCCTGCTCGTTTTTCAAGTAGAGCTACCGAAAGGGGTTGACTAAATAATAATTTCCCCGAGTGTGTTTATATAGTGATGTATGTTTCGCCGAATTGGTGTTTCAGTATCGACCCGTCGTTCGATCAATGAGAACCAATTCACATTAAAAGCAAAACTATTTTCGAACCTGTCGTTTCGAAACAAAGTTTGTGCTTATGCAAACCATAAACATATAAACCGGTCGTTTTATATGATAAATAATCAAGAACTCACAACACATGTTGGATGCCATCTATGATGAGAAAAATCGTAAAACATACTTGCGAAATGACTGTTTAAACGTTGATTTTAATCCGTCACCACATGTTACTCACCCTGATGTGTGAAAATGTAATGCCCAAATTTTTTTTGGATGCCATTTTTGATGAGTAAAACACTAGTTTGTTGTTACCCTCGAGATGAATGCTAAGGCGTTGATTTTATTCCGCCGCCACATTTGAGGCGTGATGACGTATATGGTGAATAAATGTCTGAAATTGACATATTTGAGCTATCCTTCACCAAAATACTAGCTTGGAAATTTTATTCCATAAACAGTATCGTGAATTTATATTCACCATGCTCCTTTATCGCCCATCTGTTATTGAATAAGAAAATTGCCCCGATAAGTAGTTTTAATCCTATTGGGTCAATGGCAAATTGTTTGCCTGATATTAATGCTCTTCGTGTACATTTTTTTTCCACGAATCGAGAACCGAGAAAAGTGTTATTTGTCTCAAACTGTCGTGATCCCGATGAATCGCCTAGCCAAGCGAGATTTTAGACAATCGTCAAAATCGAAAACCTGTGGCTCCAAGACAGTAATTGAAAGGAACAATATGGCCCGTTGTCATAAAGCAAGAGATAATGCTCAAGGAGGCAATTCTATGCTATAAAGACAAAGGTCATGCATGGTTACTACTTAAATAGTTCACAACTATTATAAAGATGGAAAAACCGATGCTAATGTGGTTAAAGTTAATTGAAAGGAAACTCTGGAGACCCCCGATTTTGTGGCTCAAATGAGTTTGATACCTTTCTTTATTGATTTTGATAAATCATTGAGCCATTTTTTCGCTCATCTGGATTATGTATTTCCATTTGGATTATGATTTTTCCATTTGTACATACTTTTAGATTAAGGTTTGCCTACTTACGAAATTTCTCGAAATAATTTAAAGTGTTTTGAGCAAATTCCTTTGACAAATATGACTAAACTTTAAATTATGAAATTTTAGGCAATACTTGTGGGGTAGTTGATTTTTTTGGAAATAGTGGGTAACAGTATACCACATAATTTCACCAACTATTTGCCTAAAAGAGTACTCAGTGATAACGATTCTGGACCTGTCGTTCCAAAATCAAAATATTTGGTAAAACCAAATTGATTTGTCAAATATGAAGTCTTATACTCATGTAGGTCGTGCCGTACCTTGTTAAGTTATAAAATATTCGAGAAAATCAGTGTTATCTGGTAATAGCTTATGAAAGAATTAATATTTTTTTACATAGCCTCCATTCAATACGACCAAAAGCATATTTTAGAGGAGTTGAAATGTCTTTCAAGTGGTTGCTACCACATTCTTTAAAGCATTTAAAGTTACCTTATCATTTCGCCTGTCGTCGAAATGATAAATGATTTAGATGCTAAGACATGATTGTCTATACAATCATTCGCCTGTCGTCGATTGATAAGAGCATTTTGATATTGTGGCATTGACCGGATGAGATATTCCCGGGTCAAAAGACGATGCTTGATTTATAATCGCATCGCATTTGTATTCTCTCTGAGAATATATTTCACGATTAATCCGAAATTCATGCCATTAATGCTCACTTTGAAAGACTAGTATGTGTAAAGATCACAAAATGGACTCGTATAAATCTTTTAAAGAATTGAAGGAGTTATTGTGGACTTATCCAACCATAAGACGGACCAAAAATATAAATGGTTATGGTTGATGCATCGACAATAAGGTCACATGATTATTGTTGTCCACAGAAATGCAGCATTTCCTAAACTTTTAGCCCTATCATTAAGTTGATGGCTCATGGTCCGGATTATACTGAAAAGTCTAGTCGACTTGATAATTCCGAAGAGTAAGAATCGAAATTTCGATTTGATTTACTTGAGTTTGGAAATTGAAATTGAACATCCTGTCGATTATGTTCAGACCCAAATGGACTCACGGAAAGTTTGATGTTGCGACTGCAAAAGGTTGCACGCACTTCTTGGTCTTGCGCACCAAGATTTATATTTCCGTGTGGGGTCATGCTTTTTTTGCTGCATTGGTCCGTCTGAGGCCCATAGTCACTCAAAACACTAAATGCGTACCAGTTGGTTACTGGTTATGAGCCAGATGCCTCGTATGAACGCGTATTTGAGTGATTAATATTTTTATTGGAGATAATTAATGTTAAGCGTATTCAACTTTCAGCTCATTTCGATTTACTATACTTAACTATCAACTTTTTGATTTAGTATACTGTACTAAATGAAAACTTTCGATTTAGTATTTTCCGTCCAAATCGACCGTTAAATAGTGACGTCAGCTAACGTTTTCAGTTAAGTTGAAGGGCAAAATGGTCTTTTTACCTACTAAATTAACTAAAAAAAAACAGCAGCCCATGGGACTCGAACCCTCGTCTGTTTAACAAAGTGAAAGGTTTTTAACCACTTGGCCACCAATACTTTTATTATAGTAATAGTGTTATATATATATATATATATATATATATATATATATATATATATATACTCTATCTATGTATAGATGTGTATATATACACTTTGGGACTGATTTCGTAAATTTTAGAAAATTCAAATTTTATATTTGTTTCATTTTGGTCCTTACATTTTCAAAAAAAATAGTTTAAAATTACAACAAAATAAAAAAAAAACACAAAAAAATTAGAAAAATTAGAAAAATCACAAAAAATAAAAAAAAAATGACTAGATTAATCTTTTATAGACATGATTAAATTTTCTTAAATAAACTAAAAAGGGTGCAACAAAAATAAGATTAATCTAGTCATTTTCACATTTGCTGCAAATTCTTTTTACAAATAATGTCCAATCGGTACCACTTTTGAACTTATATTATTCATAGCTATCTCCATAAGTTCATATTCACTATATGTACCACTTTTTAATTTTTTTATAATTTTTTTGATTTTTTGTGATTTTTTATATTTTTTTATGAATTTTTGTGATTTTTATAATTTTTTGTTATTTTTGTTATTTTTTATATTTTTTTTGTGATTTTTATAATTTTTATAATTTTTTTGTGTTTTTTTTTATTTTTTTGTAATTTTAAACTATTTTTTTTGAAAATGTAATGACCAAAATGAAACAAACATAAAATTTGAATTTTCTAAAATTTACGAAATCAGTCCCAAAGTGTATATATACACATCTATACACAGATAGAGTATATATATATATATATATATAACGCTATTACTATAATAAAAGTATTGGTGGCCAAGTGGTTAAAAACCTTCCACTTTGCTAAACAGACCAGGGTTCAAGTCCCATGGGCTTTTTTTTTAGTTAATTTAGTAGGTAAAAAGACCATTTTGCCCTTCAACTTAACTGAAAACGTTAGCTGACGTCACTATTTAACGGTCAATTTGGACGGAAAATACTAAATCGAAAGTTTTCATTTAGTACAGTATACTAAATCAAAAAGTTGATAGTTGAGTATAGTAAATCGAAATGAGCTGAAAGTTGAATACGCTTAACATTAATTATCTCTTTTTATTGAGCCGCTATAGCGTTCAAAATATGGACATCTGAAGGGGACATAAGTCGATTATGAATCCCCATGCTTATCATTTGATAGATTAACCTTGGCAAGCGATCTCTTTACCGCATGATATGCGAAAGTGACATCGCTAAGACTGTTCTCCCCGTCGTTAGAGGGAGATTTGCACGTTACCGTTGATAAGAAACGACGTGAATCAACGTGGCATAACCCACTCAATCTTAGCTTGATCCCCAAAACTGCACTTAGTGATAAGTAAGTGCATAGACTCCCTCAAGTCTAACTAAATGTCAGACGCATTTAATGACTTTATGAGATGTCACGAGATCATTTATACCTACTGCAAAATGCTTGCAAGGATAGACGTCCCTGTCGGACGCCGCGTTCCTATCGTAACACGTTGCTTTGGCCGAACCCGCCAATTAAATGACGCTGTCGTCAGCCGTCAGTCTGTCGTCCCTCCTAAGATATGAAGAAGTTGACCGGTTCTTAATTCGTTCAGCCCCAGAGGTGGTGAACTGAAACTCGTTTGTCGCACGAGATTATAACGGATCAAGGAGATGTGTGATTTCCTCCTCATCCTAAGAATCTCGAAATATCTGTCGATTATGATATCTTAGACGATATTGAAGCAAAACGAGACTGTCATTGATTACTTGTTCATATATTCGGTGACGACTGATAATATGAGCAAATTATGCAGGGAACCATGTACCGTTGCCTGAAGTCAACGTAGAATAGACTGGACTAATGGAAACTTGTAATCCAAGTAGACTCCTTAGCGAAAGTGTGTTCGGACCTGTAGCTCCAACACCACCAATGCTAAATGAGTTCGTTTATTTGGTTATTCGTAAGGAAAAGTGATGAGAATAATGAGATTGTAGAATGCTCGCGGAATTGATTACGAGATGGTTGATTTCGTAATGGACGTTATAACGGTCCCCTACTTTATCAGTGTAGTAGTTTCCCAAAAACTGATTATGCAGCATGTGATTGTGGTCACTGTTTTATCTCTATGAGAATTTAGACAAAAAGATATAGATGAAGGTCCCTGTGTGACTTCATATGCTTTAATCAAGTAGTTCCTGACCACGGAACACGATCTCAATTAAACGAGACATTCACTATATGGATTAATATAATCCGAGCGGATGTGGTATAGCCGCCTAAGTGAGTACTTGATTAGCTTGGGATACTTGAACAAGTATTATGCCCTTGCGTGTTTTATTACGCGATCCATTTTTGGATTTGCCTTCGAGATGAAGGATCTTGTGAAGACACGGTAGTGACTCGACCTGATGATCGAGTCCCGTAAAGATTGAATCTAAGTCCATGATTCAGACTACACTCAGTGTTATGACAATTTAGTCATTATGACGCTAAGTCGTCAGATTCTTCCATGATCATTCGATCACTAGACATTGATATAGACCCGGTCCGTCCCTGATGAGATGACAAAGAGATATTGAACCATGATGTTCATATCTAAGTACAATAAGCGCATCATTGTACTTGATCTAAATGTACTAGGACGAACATCTTGTCTGTTGTGAATGGTATAGCTCGACACAGCATCGCGCTAACACGCTAGCGCATCATTGTACTTGATCTAAATGTACTAGGACGAACATCTTGTCTGCTGTGAATGGTATAGCTCGACACAGCATCGCGCTAACACGCTGCCATCGAAATGGCATAAAAGACATTTTCCCATTACCTTAAGGTAACTGTGGATGAGGGCTTGTCTTATCCCATTTTACGTCATCGAGTGTACCTACCCCATTCGGTACTCGAATTAACGCAACTCTTTTTCGGTTATACCGATGCTGGTTACTTATCAGACCCGCATAAGGGATATTCCTAACATGGTATGTCTTTGCCATGAGGAATAAGACAATATCTTAGAGCTCTTGGAATGACTCCAAACGAATCACTCTGATCCTGTGCTCTATGAGACGACTAGAGAGTGTATATGGCTTCGAGCTAGTAGTAGCCATATTTGAATTACATATGCTCTGTCTCACGATCCAGATAAAACACTTGTCATAGAAGACAACTTGTTGTTATCGATCAAGAGAGACATGACTACATTATGCTATTTAGCATTTATCGTCGAAATATGTAACGACCCGGTCCTACGGACCGAACCGCCACGCCCGTATCAACAATATTGTCCGCTTTGGCACAACTTGAATTACATATGCTCTGTCTCACGATCCAGATAAAACACTTGTCATACAAGACAACTTGTTGTTATCGATCAAGAGAGACATGACTACATTATGCTATTTAGCATTTATCGTCGAAATATGTAACGACCCGGTCCTATGGACCGAACCGCCACGCCCGTATCAACAATATTGTCCGCTTTGGCACAACTTCCCAGGAGGGTCACCCATCCTGGTACTACTCCAGGCTAAGCACGCTTAACCGTGGAGTTCCGTCCTGGCTATTGTGCCGCACGGCTTTAAAAGGCCTTGTTGATAGGAAATGGATCTTCAAGCTCATATACCACACGTGTACTCTCGTATCTGGGCGATGTGGAACTGACGCACAACACCGCACCACAGAATTTCCTTCCTAGAAATCTGGGTCGTCACAATCACCCTCCCTTTAGGCACGACGTCCTCGTCGGGCACGTCGTCCATCAGGGGCTCACACACACGTGCTAGTCCCCACATTTCCGGCCAGATAGAGGCTCTGATACCATCTGTAACGACCCGGTCCTACGAACCGAACCACCACGCCCGTATCAACAATATTGTCCGCTTTGGCACAACTTCCCAGGGGGGTCACCCATCCTGGTACTACTCCAGGCTAAGCACGCTTAACCGTGGAGTTCCGTCCTCGCTATTGTGCCGCACGGCTTTAAAATGCCTTGTTGATAGGAAATGGATCTTCAAGCTCATGTACCACACGTGTACTCTCGTATCTGGGCGATGTGGAACTGACGCACAACACCGCACCACAGAATTTCCTTCCTGGAAATCTGGGTCGTCACAAAATAAATCTTCACATATGAAGTTTAAGAGCATCCTGTCGAATGCTCGTTTTATTCCACGTTATATTTTCTTGCATATAGTCGTGTGCAAGTAAATGAGGCATCCAGATGAATGCTCGTACTCTTTCTTGAAATATGAAATCTTTGCATCCAGTCGTGTGCAAGTGAGGGGGAGCATCCAGGTGAATGCTTATTGCACTAATTACTACTTAGTCGAAATCCTCGCACACTGTTGGTGCAAGTGAGGGGGAGCATCAAGTCGCATGCTCGTGTACTCTTTTTGTCCTTAGACCAAGATTTTTTCCCACTGGGTTTTCCTTGACAAGGTTTTTAGCGAGACACGTTCCCATCATATCTCACTTAAGATTGTCGAAATTAGAGAGAGTATCTTGTTATATACATCTTACCACTGTGTACTCTTTTGTCCTTCGACTAGAGGTTTTTCCCACTGGGTTTACTTTAGCAAGGTTTTGATGAGGCACCTGTTTTGTGGTTGATCCCTACTACTACCATTGTTGCACTCTTTTTTCCTTCGATCAGAGATTTTCCCATTGGGTTTGCTCTGGCAAGGTTTTGATGAGGCAAACTGTTTTGTGGTTAGTTACTTACATGATATTTCGGCCTATATCATTCGGCTACACAGTTTCTCCTAGGTACCGATTTTGTCCCACACTGGGTTTTCCGTCCCTAAGGTTTTTATGTGTTTAGCACTGCGAATGAACTCGACTCAGATCGACTGCATGAAGATGAAGAATTCAAGCCGTCCAAAGGGTGAGTGTTGTAGGATATTATTGGACTCTTGGGCTTGTACTTTATGAGCCAAAGTGAGCTTGTAAGCCTACTCCTATATCTACATAAAGAGGGTTATGAGTCTTGTATTTCACATTCATTTTAATAAAGACCTACTGTTCCCTCCCTCTATGTTCTCTCTATGTCTCTTATATAATATATATATATTGAGCTAATAAGACTCACAACACAAATAATTTAAAAGGAAAAAAAATTTAAGAGATTGACATTTCAGCACTTTAGCATCTAAAATGTACATAATGTTAAAACAGAAACACAAATTTGACTTTATTAATATTGATACTCGGGGAAATTTAATTTTAGTAGGATGCTATGGTTTTAAATTTTTAATATAAAAAGAGACATGCATTTTTATTGTTAACGATTTAGTACACATGACCTTTTCTTCTATAATAATGTCCTCTTCTTTAATTTCATTCATCCTTAAATATCTCCTACATATTTACTTTCCCAATAAAATCTTTCCATTGAAATTTAAACTGCACACCCTTAATTATTTAATAATAACACGAAAAAAACAAATTATGTAAAAAAAATTGTTGAAAACAACAGTAAAGAGAAACAAAAAACACAATTGGGAAAAAATTTACATCATGAAGCGTGAAATGAAACCTTGGGGAAGAGACGGTAAAATATACATCAAGAAAAATGAAGAAGATAGTATCGAGGAAAAAAATAAAGAAATTATAGAGAGCACAAAAAAAAAACATACTTAGTAAGTAGTAACAAGAAAACATAACAAAAACAAAAATGATGGCATCATTTTAAATCAAACGACACTCTATAGAAAAAATTATAAACTAACATCAAGAAGAAAAGATAATAGAATCAAAGAAAGAAAATAAAAAAAAAAAACATATAAAACATCAAGTAAAACAAAAGAAAATAGAGGAGGAAAAAATTACAACATCATGGAACGAAAACTCACATTTTTTTTATTAGAAAATAGCAAAAAATATATAAAAGTTGTGTAATTACTAACCGTGAAGCATAAGAGATAGAGAGAGGAGGTGTGGCTATGTGCACAAAAGAAATAGAGAGTTTATTTGACCTTGCTGTACATGGATACTTGGATTGAAATATGACCTCCTTTTTTATAGGTGAATTAGTTAATGCATATTGCATGTACATATTAAACCAGACTACTAATAATTGATCTATACTTCTATAGTAGTTTAGTTTCTAAAAGTTTACTAGTAGTTGATTATTTTCTCTAATTTAAATGAGATGGATGGAGTAATTTAGATCTAAAAAACCATGCATAAACAAATTGCCGCATTTGTCCATTTGTCATAACCCCCATTTTGAACTTTTTTTATGAAAAAATAGATTTTTTTTTTTATGTATTTTGATCAAAATCTGTAAATTTTAGTGTTTCAGCCCACTCCCCCCAATTTCGTAAAATAACTTTATATAAGCTATTTTTTTTTTTTATAGAAAATCAGCCCTCACATTTCAAAATCCTGGTTCCGTCACTGTTTGTCAGAACTCGGATCGTTCGTAACCTATGGTACAAAAGTATAAATATGTTTTATGTGCTTGATTAGTTCCGTGAAACATTATTTGTTCGAAGCAAAAATTCCGACTTTATCAATTCTGTAAAAGCACCATTATAAATAATGTATGTCAACTCCACCCAAGAAATCTTTAAAAAAAAAAAGACTAGGGCTCGATGCCAAAATGAATTTAGATTTGTGAAAGTAGGGGTTCACAAAATTAGATTGCGCCGAGTTTCAGACACCACTGATGCTACCTTAATGAGGGCTCCGCGAAAGCCCAAAAAAAGACCGTCCGGTATTCAAGAGATGGTCTCAGATGCCGTTGAATCAGGCTTCCTTTTTTTTTTCTCTAGATCTGATTCTACCCTTCCAAAAGAAAAGAGCAATGTGTAGTCACATCTCTTGGATCAATAATCCGAACCGGTCAGCCTATAGACATTTGAGGGAAGTTCACCCTGAGATGAAAGATAATTTAGGATTGGCTTCCTTAGTTTTCTTATTAATAGAATCCAATTACACCCTGATTAGAAATAAGGGTCCGATTCGGATCCCTCAGTTGTTTACCTTTCCTTCCGCACCTTTTCCTCGAAATGAGAAAGAAGATGGTACACTTCGACTTGGCAAAAAGAAAAGAAAAAATTTCCGATACATATAAATAGAATTCTAGTGGATTAGAGAAAGTGAGCAAAATAGTTATTTTAATATCAAAACAAAAAACAGATTTATGAATCATATTATGAATACTAAACTGTAAAACAAAGCATGAAAAAGAAGATCATACTCGGAACAGAAAATAAGCCACTCCCTGAGATGTGTGTTTGTACATAACTGGGGTTGACAAAAATGATGGCTATAAGAGAACAATACTAAAAGAAACCATAAATATTTCTGAAATTGAAATGGCCTGGTCGACAATATTTCTGGGAGTTGCTATTTACATTTTACAGTCATCGGAACAGGTAATTTTGTTTAATAGCATCGCAGAGAAAGCTCTACAGGCTTCTTTCAAATTAAAATAAAAATAAATATTAGTCGTTTATGCGTCTTTTATCTTTTGAAAACAAAATTGTGGAAAGGACGTTCCGCCGTGAGTTTTGAAGAGAAGTAGAAGACAAACACGGAATCATTAAGACCCTCGTGTATCAATGTCTCATTATGAAGATTTTCTCAAAATGTGACAGACAAGTCTTCTAACATTTCTGATTAAAACATTATGAGAAAAGTAATACATGAAGATTTTCCCAAAAAAGTTGAACACAAATGAAATGAATGTTACAACAAAAAGATATATTCGTTAAATCCAACTCGATCACACAACTTTTGCACCTTTTTCACGACATCAACACTATACAACAATTCTACGTGTCTATGTTCTTCACTACTTCGAAAGGATTAATTTAAGACACTGTTTACAATCGTCGACCAAATCTCAAACACTTGTTATGCTTAGCCTCTGTCATACTAGTGGACTGAGTAAGAGCTGATTTTGTCTCTTTGGTGAAAGAAATTTTCTCCATTGCATTTACAAACTTACGCAAGTGTTTTATAAATTCAGGAAATGTTTCGAGGTTGCAGTGGCCTCCACCCTTGATCCATAAAGGATCGTATTTTTCTTTTGCAAGTTCCCATAATCGCTTACCATGTGACAAGTCGACTATGTCGTCATTTGTTCCCTGCAAAGAGTAAGGGAAACAGTCGGTTTCTTTTGGATACATAAAGAAAGTGTTGTGCAGCCCCCGGTTTATCAGTAAAAATTGATATCGAGTAGCTTTGAAGACTAAATTAACTCCTAAGCATTTTTTGTTTGTAAATACAGTCAATACGATTATCTTCCTCTCAGACATTTTTCTACACAAAAAAAGGACAAGAGTGATTTCCCGAGTTTCCTAATAGTGGAGGCAGACGAACCGCCCTCACCATTTTTGTTAAGATAAACTCCTCCAAAATTATGTTCCTCTTATTTTGTTGCAAAAAACCTCGGAATGATGCATAAACCATAATTTATGATTTCACTTGTCAAACCATAATTCTAAATACAAGAGTCACAAGTTGTAACCACCGTGTAGAAGCCCTCATGTGTTGATATGTTCAAAACTTACATGGTAAGGGGTCCTCTTTTTGAAAAATTATGGGCAATCGTCGTCAAAATATAAAGGAGGGTCGAGAAACATGAGCATTGGAAGGATTTCTAGGCTTTATGGAAAATATTAGTTCTGATTGCTTTCTTGAAAATTTACTAAACTAGGATATCAAAAACAATGAAATGTAAAAAATTGCAAGTATACTAGATCTGGGTTAGCATTTAACCATGCTTATATTCATGATTGTCTACATATACTGTATATCTTGAGTTAACCTTAAGCATACTTGTATCTTCAAAACCTTCAATTTTGAAGATATCCGACCTTTCTATCACCTTGTCTTATCCCAAACTAGCCTAAGAGTTGTAACGGAGGAAAGATCATACTCTGGATATTCTATTTAGAAATTTTTGATGCAGTTTTAGATCAAGTTTTGTACTAAAAAAAGCTTCATATTGAGAAGGACTTAAAGAGAAAATGGGAGAAAAAAAGGAGGGGATAAGATCAAACAAAAATATTTCAGAAATTTTACAGCCTATAGTTGAGAATAAAAAGATGCATTGCTATATTGCAAAAACTTACATGTATAACTAGAACTGGACAGCTGACATTCCGTATTTTGTCTATATTCTGCACAATTGGAAAAGGATAAGATCCTCGGTCCAGATCTAGAATAATTAGAAGATCCAGAATTAGGAATGAGAGAGGGAATGATTAAAAGGAATTACTTTGAAAATGTCAAACCAGAATGTCATTTTCACGGGATATAAAACTCGAATTCCGGATAGTATAGCACTGTGAAGAACAACAGCTCTTAATCTCTGTAAACGAGAAGCCAAATGCACTGTGGGCCCACTTCCAACGGATTGACCATACAAAATTAAATCTTCTTGCTTAACACCATAATCGTCCTTCAAACAATTGTACACAGCTTCTATGTCATGGTATGTGTTGTACTCGGATGGCTGTAAACGTATTTATAAACCAATTATGGATAATAATCAAAATTCACAAATATGGGAACGTTTTAGTTCTAGTTTTAGAACTTCATTTTTCTTTGTTCTCGCTCAAAATTTCATTGATTTAATTGAACTTTCATAAATTTGCTGATTTCACGTAAAGATCGACTCACAAAAACCTTATATTGTGAAACTGTGATGGAGTTTAGGATGTATCTAAGATTACTGTTTGGGCATTTTTAGCAAACACGACAAAATCTAGTCTGAGATTGTGAACAGCTAAGATCTCTTGTTTATGTTTTCCTTGTGCTTTTGAGGAGCTTTATCAATGTAAACTTAATAGGATATTTCCAAATCTAGAGATTAATTCAACTTTAAGATTGGTTATCGAATTTTACCTTACCGGTGGAGGCTCCATAGCCTGAATAATCATAACTGCAATAGAGAAACATGTTTTGAGTTAATACAGAGACAAGAAAACCTAGAACAAACGGGAAAAAAAAACATATAAAAAAATTAAAAACTGCCTTTTAGTCTCTGTTTTTGTAGGCATTAGCCAGGTCCAGAAAAAAGAAACTAAATAGTGCTAGGCAAGGTTATAAAAGGATAATGTGGCTCAGAGACAAGATATAAGATGACAGAATTTGAACAGCAACGGAGAAAATTCATATCTACACAAGTAGAACAAGAAAAGACAATTATATGAATGCCAAATTTACCCTTATGCAACTGATCTCATCAAATTAGCCAACTTAAACTATGGATGGCGAGCAAGTGGTTAGTCCAAATGGGGGCTACGCTACCTACATCACTAGATTGAACCACAGACAAACTAAATCACATTAAAGTAACTAAACAAAAGAGCTTATTACATAAAAGTGGTGTTATAATAGAAATAAAACAATAATTCAGAAAATAAACTTGCAAAAGGGCCACAAGGGCCGACGTATCAACCGTTGTAAGATTTACAATAAAATTTTCAATTCTTGATATAGAATTTTGGATACATCATCTGAAACATACAATATTACAATGAATGTTTTTGGAATTTTTTGGAGCCACTTGTAGTTTTTAGAAGTAGAAATTCTGTGCCCCGCAAAGTATAAAGTGAAATTTCAAAATATTGAAGGCTTTCAAAAAATGATACGCATATATCAACCCATTCAAAGTTATTTAATCAATCTCATAAGAAGTATTTGAACACTAGAAAAAAAATTCAAGTAGACAAAGTACATTCGCAGTAATTAAATCTTCATAACTAATGTAAGGAGCAGACAATTTACGTCAATCCATGAACCGAGAAAAAACAAAAGAATAAATCTAACAAGCACATGGAAAACATCGTTCACGATAGAAAAAAATCACATAATATCAAGCATAAAAATACAAAACCAGAGGGGTAAAACATTATGGAGAAGTATAATATTTCATCATGGGGAAAAAAGAATGAAATTTCAATGACAGAGGAAAATTTAAAATCCTCAAACCAACACTAAAAATGTCTAACATAGATCCTTAATTCCTTATCTAACCCTAAAACGTAAAGCAAAACGAACTCAATAACTAACCATAAAAACTGACAAGATTACACTACATCTAATATACAGATATTAACAACAAAAGACCTGTTAATCTAAACAAGAGAAGAATAGAAGCTAGTCATTCTACAAATAAAAATGAGTATTGTATCACTTTGTTTTGTGAAATAGAAATCATCAAAGTTCGGATCTTTAAACAACTAACATACTCAAATAAAAACAAAAATATCTACCATATAAGAAAAAATAGTGTCATCAACAACAACCAAAACTAAAGATCACACTGGGCTTTGTAAATAATACTTCATGACATATTTATTGTTACAATTTCGTTACAATGTTTTTTGGAAGTTACTTACAATGCTATGGACTTATACTCTAATAATTATCAACATACAGATGGAATAATAATCATTCTTTGTCACCATAAAAACAAAATTAAGAAAAAGGATTACTACACAACAAATATTCAGATCTGAAACAATCAAGAAATGCAGACACCTAAAAGATAGCAAATTCGTAAACTGATTTTATTAAAAGAAAGGAAAGCAAATTATATTTAAGAATAAGAATTGTGATAATTATCTGACTAAATTATTCAATTAAATATATCTTCATTCACCATCAATAAGAAAAGTCAGACCAAAAAACAAATAACATGAGTATACACCCCCTTAGACAACATATGAACTGATTTTTCTCTATCAACAACAAAGAAAAATATTATATATGTATAATTGTTTTTTGAATTTGCATCGCTGCAATAAACTGAGGAAATGATACACTTAAAATACACTGTACAATAATAATAATTATAGTAATAATCCTCATTCCTTCTTACCATTGCACAAAATAAAATGAAATGGTCATATAATCATACACACATCAGCAGGAAAAAAAAAAAACAGACCTCAAAACAACCAACAAACATGAATCTACACGCTTAAAGCATCAATAACTGATTTCCACAACAAAAAGGAAAATCACAGAGTGCTTTAAATTTATAGGTAACTATTAAAATTTCATTAAAAAATCCTAAAAAGACGGACAGAAAGAAAAAAACTCGTTTCTTCATCCACAGATAACCTAGAAAAGAAAATACTAGCAATTTTAACTAGGTTGGAACAAAAGATGATGAAAAATAAATTTTTCTATGTAATTTAATTATAATCTTAACAAGAAACTGATCTTTTACCCTGCATCATGAATATTTATTTATTTATCGATTTTAGCATTTCAACCCCCGCAACTACGAGAGAAAAAACTAGTTCCGCCACTGCCCCTCAGCCCTTCCACACAGGCTAAAACAGACCCCAGCACCCCTAAATTGAAGAAAACCATATCGAGAAAAGAAAACTGATCTTTTACCATGTATCATGATTTTTTTATAATCGATTTTAGAACTTCAACCCCCGTAATTACAAGAAAAAAAAGAATTTAGTTCCGCACTGCCCCTTCCGTATTTGAAAAATAAATTCATACAGAATATTTGAACCTCCCATTTAAAGTTTCTGATTTCGTCTGCGTTGTTGATCTCACGAAGGAACTAGGTGGAGACATGCAGGGGCCACGCTCGTGCCCCCTTAATAAATTTGATGGAAAAGTAAAAAAAATTCTATATATTTTGATCAAAATCTTAAAAAAAATATAATTCACCAATCACCCACCCCCTGTTACGGAGACAAAATTCTCATATGAGGTATGAAAAAAATTTAAATAGAATATCGGACCATCTCATTTTGGATTCCTGATTCCGTCACTGATCTTAATAAAAACCAAAGATGAAATAAAAAGAAAAGGGTTATATAAACCTCATGATATTGACCCGGAGATGAGCTCTGAGCTCAATAAAAAGCTCTTGCATCTGTCCCAAATCCGCCGCATTTCCATGTGAGTACAAAATCGTAAACCTACCGAACGGATGTTTCCAAAACGTGGCAACCACTTTGTTACCCCCTTTTGTATCTAAAAAATGTACATCTACGTTTTTATCCGCCGTTAGCCCCGTAAAAACCAGCCGATCCTCCTCTTTGTACACCTCATACGTTGGTGGGTCCGGTGGGAAAAAAGCAAACTTTGCCGCTACATTAGAGGTTACATTTCCCATTTAAGCCCGACCCAGTTCAGATCAGAGGGTTGTTAAGATATCCTTTTGAGGATTTTGAGAAATTTGAAGGGGAGATATGTGAAATTTGTGATTTTTTCCCTAGCTTTTTTGGTGGGAAAAATGGGGTTTTTTTTTTCCAACTTTTTTTTGTGAGAAATAGATCCGTTCAAAGCGCTAGAGAGAGAGAGAGAGAGAGATGGTTATGAGAAGGATGAACAGATAGAAGTGTTAGATAATGTTTGGTTCAAATCTCAACAATCTGGTTACTTAATGGGACAGCTAATTAAGGCTTCTAACTTTAGCTTACACTGAAACCAATTTCCTAATTACATTAATATCTTAACTTTATTATTCCATTCCTATCGACATAATTGTCCTGATTTTCATTTTCACACGTTTCTAATTACTTTTATCCATTCCAAAATATTTACTCACACCCAAATTATGTACAATTTTGGTCGGTAAAAAAACTCATATCTATATTATAAAGTATAAATGTTAAACGATCTGATTAACTTTTGAATTTTTTTATTTTGATAATTTAAAAAATAGTATTTTCGTTTGTCAAAATTGCACGTAAATTCGTGATGGACAAACAATTTGAAACTGATGGAGTAATAAATTTCTATTTTTTATTTTTTAATATATTTTTTTTTGATAGTTAAATCATATCAAAATTACAATTATAATTTTATATTTTAAGCAAGAAATGGCTTTTGTTTAAAAAAATTTAATATTTTTTATTGAATTTTTAAATGAAATTGGTTAAAATATTTAGACGAGGGTTCCCATTTATTGGCTTTTCTTATTTAGTGATAATATTGGAATAACCCATTTAGAGAGAAAATACTAATTAATTTCAGTCGGCTAGAACGCAAAATGTCTAAAAGTGAATCTACCAAATTACCATATAACTCGTTTAATCTACCAAATTACCAATTTGGCTAGTGAATCTCCAAAAGTGAACTCATAAGGCCAAAACTAACAACTTATGTTTTTTTGGTAACTTGATTCCATGTAGATACAGTATTACACGGCTACAATTATATTTGCAACAACTCAGGGTCAATCGTGGAAAAGAAGTTGATACAATTCAATAGGAATTAAAAGAGTCCAAATCTTCCATCTCATAATTTATACCCCATTTCGTGTCTCTTTTAGTCATTTTCGTTCAAATTTTGAAATTTTAGATTTATTTTTTTTGTTTATAAACTGTTACGATGTATTCTACACATATTTCATCATATTGGAACATATTGTTGAGTTACATAATTTTGTGGGAATTTTATATTTAATTTACACTAGTTCTTAATTAATTCCAAAATAAAACATATTTGAATTTTTCGTAAGAAAAAAATTGTTGGAATGTATTCATACATGTCTAATTGTAATTGTACTATTTTTTTTTAAATTTTTAATCAACTATTTTGAGTTTAAAAATCGATGGGATACGAAATGTGGTATAAACTATGGGGTAAAAGATTTGGACTTGAATTAAAGCCTCTGAAATTCAAAATGGTAACGCTTACATTAAAATCAGCTGGTCAATTTGATTGGAGTCTGTTTTTTCAACTTTCATCCAATTCTTATCTACTATTTTATTTAGTTAGTACTTGTATTAGTGATAAGTATTGCCTACTAACCAAAATGTTGTTGTTTTCCAATATTAAACGGGATGGATTAAATTCGTTAGGTTTAAATCGTATCTTTCGCACTCCGTATTTGACCGTGTTTATGTGACATTGTTTATTTGAATTGACAACCCCAACATAATCACTCTAAATTGATAAGCATTTTGTTTAACCAAAACAAGTTATGTTGTGTTAAAAAATGCTTGCAGAAGTTGAAGCTTTAATTACAATGTTGGTCTTCAATGATCTAATTATTACTTCATCCGTTCTTATTTAATTGTTTATTACGAAATTACGTGTAATTTTGATCGGTTTATAAATTGTATTAAAATTTTCAAAATGATTTTTTTTAAATCTAATCATAAAATTTAACATTGAACTATATGATCAACTTTTAAAAAATTTCACTCCAATAATTTTCATATCAGTTCTTGACTGATCCAAATTGCACGTATTTTCGTAATGAACAATTAAATAGGAACGGATGGAGTATCAACTATTGGACGGTTTGGTTGATTCACTTAGTTTTGCCAAAAAATAAAAGAATTCACATATGTTCGGCCCCGACACTATGATATGATAAACACTACCGTAAACTCGGTCTACTAAATTTAAGGGTGTGACACCAACTAAAAACTCAATATCTGTTAATAAACCCAAAAATAAATAGCTTAAAATTAATTCAAAATACAAACTAAAAAATTAAATTGGTTGATACATCCACTAAAATAGTAGACCGGGTTCATATAATTATTTTTCTGTTTTATACAAATCTGAAAGTCATCTGGAACGATTTTTGGCTAGCAAACTATGAACATTTCTTGCTCTCCAGATGTTTTGAACTGAACGATTAATGTCCAAGCTATATGTGTCTGATTATTATTTTAAAAATAATATGTTTTGTTAATTATTCCTTTACGGTTCGGAAAAAAAATTACGACTTAAAAAGTGAAAACACATAAATTGCATTGTAAAAATCCAGCCAATTAGCAAAATACATAGGCAGGGCCAGCCCAATTGTCCCCACCCTTCCATCGAGATAGATACCCCTTTTTTTAACCAAAGTTCTGTACTAATAGGTATGACTTGTGACCAAATAATGTTTCTTCTTATTGGGTGTCTATAAACTATAGTATAATGTAATTGTTGAAACCTCATGAATAATCTATATAAACTATTGGGATGGTTGTTGAATGGTTCCAATAGAACGATGTGGAAAGTTTTCCACCACTCGAGTAAAAAAAAGCAAAAAAAACAACAAATATTTTACATCTTTTTATTTGCACCCTAAAAACAATTTAACCATGTGTTTAAATGATTAGTATTCGAAAATAGCTTTTATGATATTATTCGAAACAAATTAACTTATTGACCTTTTATCAAATCGTAATTCACTATCACGGTCCGTAAATATTTTTTTGAGTTAATTAGGCCTCTGAAAAAAAAAAATCAGAGGGTTTGGCCGATCGATCGAACTTCACAGCCGATCGATCGACCAAACTCTCTGGAAAATTTTCAAATTTTCAACGCAGAGATAATTTGGTAATTTCACAGTGTAAATTGTAAATTTGACTTATGGTTCGCAAGTCAAAATTACGGTTCGAAAAAAAAATTACGGTTTAAACGTGTAAACAGATAAATTGCATTGGAAAAATCCAGCCTCATTTGTTAAATAATCACTAGAAGAAGGTAGTGATTTCGGAAGCCTTTAGAAATAAGGGTAATTTCCGACCGCTCCTATAAACTTTTACTAAGCTGTAATCCACATTCAAAACTTTATTAAGTTGAAGAAAAAAAAACAATTATTTTTACGGATTTTAATCTTTTATTCCCTGTGAAACTTAATAATTTAACCAAATGGTAGATTATCACAATTAGTGATATATATTCAGATAGATACGTGCATATGTATTTAAAAAAAACCCAAATCAAATAATCTAATCTTTACATTTTAATCTGTTTCGCGGACATTTTTAATATGTTTTTTTTTCTAGAATTTAAGAATTGAAACACAAATATATAAATATATATGTAGATACATGCAGATACAATTCAATCCAACAATAATGGGAGAATAAAGGCCATAATACAAAAAAAAGATTAATTTATGGAGAGCAAGAACAAAGAGATAGGAGGAAGGGAAAGGGAAAAAGCGAAGAGAGATATTGGCAAAGATAACGTATTGTGGAGAGAGATAGGAAAAGCGCGGAGAGAGAAATAGATATGTGCTTGTACACGGTTGGAACAGTATTTGAACTATAATCGATCTCTGTGTTCTCTCACTATTTGGAAGCAATTCTATAATATCGTCCCTTGGTAACTAACTATTGAATATGTCTTCTCAATTTAATCAAGCGGATTATTACTCATCCACCCATTATAACTATATATGTTTAGGGCATGTATCACATTTTCATATAAATGTGTTTTGAAGACGGATACGATATTTTTTAAAAAATTTAGTAGAAAGTAGAAGCGTATCGGAAACGTCTATGTGAATTTTTTTTTTAAATCTTAAATGATAATTTTCAGAAACTTCAATAAAACATTCAGAGAAATTGTAAGATACTACTTTTTGAAAAAAAGGCAAAATTCAAAATATAATGAAATATATTGTATTTTAAAAAATATCTCTTAATCCTTAAATAATTAGCTATTATATATCTTAAATTATAAAAAAATTAACTAATTTTTCACTCCAGCCGCCACCCCAAAATACTAAACTTTAGCTAAAGATCTATCCGTGGGGGGGTGGGGGAGGGATCACGACTCCTCTAACCCGGACCTTCCTACAAACTCTGATTTTTTCTCAACTATCTTATCCTAGTAAGGTCATTAGAAGTATAATACATATAGAGTTCTTTTTTTTTTTTCCAAAAACTATTTTGTTACCTTTGTTAGTTTTGATCATATAAAAAAAATTATACTTTGAATCTTGAGGATAGAGATATATCTCAATTCTCATATTGAAGCCAGTACACCGTTGTGGGTATTGTGCCTTCAAGTAAGGCTTGAGGATCTCACATGAAAAGAAATACTACGAGGATTCAGTCAATATAAGGAAAAGTTTTGATAAAAGCATGAGAAGAAATAAAAAAACAAAAGCTTTTATCAAGACAAACAAAAAAGTAGCAATCAAGTGTTCGTGTAAGGTTAATTAAAGATCGAAATAAATTATGAAAGAGAGAAAGTAATTAAAGCTACCGAGAATATACTTATAACAAGAGAGCCGAAATTCACAAGAAAGCGAAAGAAAAATAAGGTCTCCTTCAAGAACTTGAAGAAAGGTACTCTTTTTGTTTTTTGAACATTTCGTTACTAATAGAAAATTGGGGTTTCCCACTGAATATACAAGAAAACTAACTGTTTATTTTTTATTGTGGAATTAATAAAATCAAGAGAGTTTCATAGAACATTTTCTACACAGTATATATATATATATATTCTAGATTTTGAATTACAAGCTTGCATTTCCAAGTTCCGTTTCCGCTTCCCAACCTGGAGGCAACTATAGACTACACACCTTTTGAATATTTGCTATGCTTTTTTTTGTAAAAATACGAAATACAAAAGCATTCCAACTAATGCAAAATTGAGTTTTTGTTCTTACCCAGCTCCCTAACAATTAGGTAGTTAGAAGAAAGTGTAAAATGTGTGTGCATATAATCACTTTGTAATACATGAGAGCAAATTATACCAGAGTGACTTGATTTTGTAACCCTAGTAAGGTCATTATTACCCTGCATTATACTTCTCTTGATCAAGTTAAACCATTGTCCAAGTTGTTACGTTTACAAAAGCTCTAATTTGGTTTCCACTCATTTTTCTATGGGAAAGCTTTTTATGAAAAGCATTGAAACCAGTTAAAAGGAAAAGGTATGAAAGCTAATAGGAGCACTATTGCTGAGAGTACATAATTACAACGTGCTTTCTTTTCTTTGACATGCACAAAAGTTTGCACTTTAACAAGTATTTTGCAGAATTTGGCATTGCTTTCTTTACTTTGCTAATTAACAGTTTCTTACTGTTATATACTGTTATACAGTAATGTTGTTTATATTAGTAGTGGCATAACGATGATTGAAATCTATATATCTGCCTGACAATATCATTAAAAAGGGAAGAAGTCATATACATCTCTGAGATTTGCTAAATATAATTTCTATAATTTGAAATTGTATCAAATTCAGGATCATGTTTTTCCTTCATATTGAATTAGAAGCTAAAATCTCATGACAACATGCAATTATCATCGCTTTTAAAGGTCTATAACCACCCGTTTATTTAATATTTATTAAACTTGCCATGTTTTAATTACTCCATGCATGCATGTAATGTTGTTACTCATAAAATCAATTCACGAAGAATATTAGGTAAACAACTCATCTACAAACAGTTGCTGTAAATAATAGATTACTTGAATTGCTATAGATTACTATGATTGTCCAAAATCCAAATACATGAAATAGTAGTCGTACTAAAAATATGGGGATGTAATTGTAAATAATATTTATAAAACAAGATACCTCAAAGATCTAGCAGATTTGAAAGTTGTCAGAGATGACAGAGTCAGAGTCAAACATTCCTCACTTTGCTATGTTGACTCAATGCTACCATTTTTGTTTCACCCTTTCTCCAGTTGCTAATTAAACTATTGACTATGCTTTTCTGTACAAAATGGACCTAGTTTCTTTCTTTAACATAAAAAAAAATGGATCTAGATTTGAAACTCTTCATGATTATTAAATATACTACTGTTTTTTTTTTTTAGTAATTAAGTTTCTTTTTTTTCATGTATAGGAGATTGGGAGCTCCTATAGACAAATTTGAACGAGGCTCAGAAAGGCTGTCCTGATCTTCCATGAGTCTCCGGAGCTCCTCAAAGTTGTCCAGAGCTTTGGGACGTTGTCGAGTGCTCCAAGGAGTAAGGGTGACATGACTTCTACCAACCGATCGTTTTTCGAACCAAACCAATCAAGTCGGTACCAAAAGTTTGGTATACCGACATTACGCTACGGTACAACCGAACCAATCTTTGAAAGTCGGTTCGGTTTCGGTATTCGTTTTGTGAGTTCGGTATGGTACCGATTCAAACCGAAATATTAAAATATAATATATAGACAAATAAACTAAAAGACTTATATACACTTAATTATTAACAATGTTATAATATACTTATATTACCTTTCTAGTGAATACTTATAACATTTTATTTTATTTATAAATTTTACTAGAAAGGTTTAGTAGTGTTTACTCTTTTATGCAAATAAACAAAAAATGTAACAATAATATAAATAAATATATATTTTTAATATACTACTTTTAAAACTTTATACTATGTTTTTTTTTTCAATACGTATAATTTTTCTATCATCGCTTGTAAACTCTAAAATTTGGTATAAAAAGGAAACCGAACCAACCGAATAGTTTGGTATACCGAAAGTTCGTTATACCGAATTTTTTGGTTCGGTAATGGTATAAAAATTCTCAAACCAAACTAGTTTGATATGATATCGGTATGTAGTCAAAAAATTTGGTAGCGAACCGATGCCACCCCTATCAACGAGGCTTCGACAAACTTCCGGCAACTCCGATCTCTTGCCTAAGCTTTGATAGATTGCCGAAAGCTCCGGTGAGGCTCCAATGGGCTACACGTAGCTTCGATGTGCTATACAGAGCATTTTTTAATAGTTTTATTAATAAAAAATGGTTAAAAAAGAAAAATGCTAAACCACGAAATAGCTAGAGAATGTTTAACACTATAACATTGATATGCACTTCAATAAGTTGGATAAGAACATATATTGGAGTGTTTGTTGGTAAGCAACTAACTGCACACCAGTTGTTATTATGTTTTGTTTTATTTAACATATTTTGTCAAACACATCTTGATCACTCAAAATTTTACAATAATTCACTGTAAGTCACATCATCAAGCAATTATTTATTTTTTTGATGAAGTCCACATGAGTAATAGTTATAGAACCACACCATATTGAAAGAACTTATATTCTAACTCTTAAGACCAATCGACGATCACCAAATCCAAAATTAATGTACACAAGCCCTAACTCGGCTGAAAATTAAATTGAATGAGATTTCAACATTCGATTAAATAAAAATATACTCCACCAATCAACCCAAACGACCCAAAAACACTAATTGATATATATAATTCGACCAAATGGTCACTATTACAAAAACAAACGGAAAACCCTCCATAATATACAAAAGAATTGAGTAGTATTTCGAATTGGAGATATAAGTTATTCAAAACCATATATTGGGGAAGGGGGAGAAAAAAAATGAGGGGGAGAGAGTAATTAGTCTTTTGATCTGGAATTTTAGTTATTGGTAAGAAAAATTGGACTATAACTTTTTGATAATAAGGTTAATTTTAAAGTTGAATCATTTGATAAAACTGTTCCTTGTACAAATTGTAGTAAAATTAGCATAAAATTGAATGAACTTAGATTGTATGAGCTCGAGATGGTTCCTATTTCCTAATGACTAGCCTCGGTCTAAACCGGTGTATGGTGTAATATAAGTTTGAGGTTGATTTGTCTAATCTTGCATATATTTCTGAGACATATTAACACTCTTAACAAATTATGTAGATATATTCTGGAATCTTATAGCAGGTTGTCTGTATTAGGATAATTTGATTGGTCTTCTATTAAGTCTTAAGTATCAATGTTAATGTTAAACCATTTCAAGTTCATAATCATACCCAGCATGTTATATATTCGTTTTCTTAAGTTTAAGTAGTATGTTATGTTGTTAACCTAGATTATTGAACAAGTTATATATTCTAAATGATTTTCCCAAGCATGCAATCTGGTATTTTATATATATATATATATATATATATATATATATATAATACTATACATTAAATACTTATCTCTAATTTAGCCGTCCAGACGGACTATTTGATATTTCCATGTATCTCATGTTGATATTAAAACGTACATATTCCGAAGGTGATAGTTGCTATCAAGAACATTGAATTTTTATCCGATGACTTCAATTCATCAAAGTTAAAAAATGATTTATGAGTTTTTTGAAAATTGCATTACATGTTCTTATACGTTTCTTTTTGATATAATGACAACTATAAGGCCGCCGCAATTCTCATGCACCAACTCAATGTCCTATATATATATATTCACTTGCCGGAAAAAATAGCAACAAAATTTATAATACTATATTATAACATTTAATTGTTTAACCGCATCTTAGCTAAGGCATATGATGATTAAACTGTTGTGGGAATAGCTAACAAAATCTCTTTTTTATTTTCTATCTTATTTTTCTCTCCTTCAGTGGAGATTTTTCTTAAATACTGCATCCTATTTAATTATCAACTACAAAACTAAATGCAATTTTGACCGGTAAATAATTTATATCAAAATTGTCGTAATGAAAATTTTGAAAAGTTGATCATATAGTTCAAATGTTAAATTTTATGATTAGATTTAAAAAAAAAAATCATTTCGACAATTTTGATACAAGTTATAAGCCGGTCAAAATTGCACGTATTTTTGGATGAACAATTAAATGAAAATATTTGGACAAAGTTACTAATAAAGCAATATATTGCGCAAGGATTTGGATATACTTTTTTTTTTTGAAAAGATTTGGATTATTTTGTGGCCGCTATTTGTTCTATCTTGCTATTGTTGATGCTTACCATTATTATTTATCAACCACGTGTTCATCTCTTCATAAAGTACAAGAAAATATAATTTAGAAATTATGAATATATATTAATACACGTATATTGTTGTAAAATTATTGGACTCTTGGGCTTTTACTTAATGGGTCCAGGTGGGCTTGTAACTCTAACCCTCTATCTATATAAAGAGGGCTAGGGGTCTTGTATTCATACACACATTCATATACATTCTATGAATAAAGACCCACTGTCTCTCTCTATGTTCTCTCTATGTCTCCTATATAATATATATACTGAGCTAATAAGACTCACAACACGTTATCAGCACGTTGCTCATGGAGATTGGAGTCCAAGTTAGGAGACTAGGGTTTGCGCTCGGAGATATTGGATTACAAAAATACGGCTAGGGTTTTATTATTATTGTTCCCGGTCAATCATTACAAAACTTGGTAATTCGATTTGTTTTCCTCTTGTCAAATCAGTACATAAAAAAAAATAGCTTATCGTATTCAAGACAAAGGACAAATTTGGATGCACAGTAGTCTAATGGCCAAACAAATAAGACACCCCAGTTTCTCACAGTACTCATGGCAAAACAGTTAAAAGACGCCAGAAACAGGATATACGTTCGGGAAGATTGAAGATTTTTGGATAAACGCACGAATATTGGGTATCTATAAAACTTGAGTTTTATCCGGGTTTAATTAGGTTATTGTTCTATATATCAACCTTCACCAACATACCGTGCGAAAGGTATATGAATTTTCAAAACCATATTTTATTTTGGTAACATTGTAACCAGTTTACTGTACATGTACTAATTCTACGCAATATAACATGTTTTGTATATATTGTTAGATCCTACTGTATGTTAATAGGTTTACAATTGCCCAGCTTGCATGATGTCACAATAGACAGTTACATGTTACAATCACATGCTTCACACGTTTGATATTACTGTTATTGTATGTCAATAATTATATTCCTTGATGATAATTGATACGGTTTATTTACTAAACTAATATGTATAGAACTTGCATGTATATTGTATAATGATAATTAAAATTTATCATCCCTTCATGTGATATGGTAAATTAGTACTTAAATATAATTTTTACTTGCATGTTCTAAATTACCATTAATAACACTTACACATATGGCCTTAGAATAATAACTATGATATATTCTGTACTGATTGGTAAATTTATATTGATGGATTGTATTAGATATTACTAAGTGTGATTTAGAATATCTTGTTATAATACGTACTACAAGCAGGTACAATCTAAATAATTACTTAATCACTGTCAAGTGTATAATATGGTAATTTGCGAAATCATATATATTCACATTTAAGTTGGAAAAATTATGAATCTTCCCTAAATAGGCTCACCTATTTGGATACGATGTCTAGGAAAGATATAGGCGGAAGTCGATATCCTAATGAGGTCGGGTTTTAAGTGGCATTCGTGCCCTCCACCCTCACCGTCTTTCCTGGTCGTTTTTCAAGTAGAGCTACCGAAAGGGGTTGACTAAATAATAATTTCCCCGAGTGTGTTTATATAGTGATGTATGTTTCGCCGAATTGGTGTTTCAGTATCGACCCGTCGTTCGATCAATGAGAACCAATTCACATTAAAAGCAAAACTATTTTCGAACCTGTCGTTTCGAAACAAAGTTTGTGCTTATGCAAACCATAAACATATAAACCGGTCGTTTTATATGATAAATAATCAAGAACTCACAACACATGTTGGATGCCATCTATGATGAGAAAAATCGTAAAACATACTTGCGACTGTTTAGACGTTGATGTTATTCCGTCACCACATGTTAGTCACCCTGATGTGTGAAAATGTGATGCCCAAATTTTTTTTTGGATGCCATCTTTGATGAGTAAAACACGAGTTTGTTGTTACCCTCGAGATGAATGCTAAGGCGTTGATTTTATTCCGTCGCCACATTTGAGACGTGATAACGTCTATGGTGAACAAATGTCTGAAATTGACATATTGGAGCAATCCTTCACCAAAATACTAGCTTGGAAATTCTATTCCATAAGCAGTATTGTGAATTTATATTCACCATGTTCCTTTATCGCCCATCTGTTATTGGATAAGAAAATTGCCCCGGTGAGTAATTTTAATCCTATTGGGTCAATGGCGAATTGTTTGCCCGATATTAATGCTCTTCGTGTACATTTTTTTTCCACGAATCGAGAACCGAGACAAGTGTTATTTGTCTTGAACTGTCGCGATCCCGATGAATCGCCTAGCCAAGCGAGATTTTAGACAATCGTCAAAATCGAAAACCTGTGACTCCAAGACAGTAATTGAAAGGAACAATATGACCCGTTGTCACAAAACAAGAGATAATGCTCAAGGAGCCAACTCTATGCTATAAAGACAAAGATCATGCACGGTACTCCTTAAATAGTTCATAACTATTATAAAGGTGGAAAAACCGATGCTAATGTGGTTAAAGCTAATTGAAAGGAAACTCTTGAGACCCCCGATTTTGTGGCTCAAATGAGTTTGACACCTTTTTTTATTGATTTTAATAAATCATTGAGCCATTTTTTCGCTCATCTGGATTATGTTTTTCCATTTGGATTATGATTTTTCCATTTGGACATACTTTTGGATTATGGTTTGCCTGTTTACGAAATTTCTCGAAATAATTTAAAGTGTTTTGAGCAAATTCCTTTGACAAATGTGACTAAACTTTAAATTATGAAATTTTAGGCAATACTTGTGGTGTAGTTGGTTTTTTTTTGGAAATAGTGGGTAACAGTGTACCATATAATTTCACCAACTACTTGCCCTAAAATAATACTCAGTGACAACGATTCTGGACCTGTCGTTCCAAATCAAAATCTTTGGTAAAACCAAATTGATTTGTCAAATATGAGGTCTTATACTCATGTAGGTCCTGCCGTACCTTGTTGAGTTATAAAATATTCGAGAAAACCAGTGTTATCTGGTAATAGCTCATGAAAAAATTAAAATTTCTTTACATAGCCTCCATTCATTACGATCAAAAGCGTATTTTAGAGGGGTTGAAATGTCTTTCAAGTGGTTTCTACCACAATTTTTAAAAGCATTTTAAGTTAACTTATCATTTCGCCTGTTGTCGAAATGATAAATGATTTAGATGCTAAGACATGATTGTCTGTACTATCATTCGCATGTCGTCGATTGATAAGAGCATTTTGATATTGTGGCATTGACCGGATGAGATATTCCCGGGTCAAAAGACGATGCTTGATTTATAATCGCATCGCATTTGGATTCTCTCTGAGAATATATTTCGCGATTAATCCGAAATTCATGCCATTAATGCTCACTTTGAAAGACTAGTATGTGTAAAGATCACGAAATGAACTCGTAGAATTTTTGTAAAGAATTGAAGGAGTTATTGTGGACTTATCCAACCATAAGACGGACCATAAATATAAATGGTTATGGTTGATGCATCGACAATTTGGTCACATTTTAATGTTGTCCACATAAATGCAGCATTTTCCAAACTTTTAGCCCTATCATTAAGTTGATGGCCCATGATCCGGATTATCCTGAAAAGTCTAGCCGACTTGATAATTCCGAAGAGTAATAATCGAAATTTCGATTTGAATTACTTGAGTTTGGAAATTGAAATTGAACATCCTGTCGATTATGTTCAGACCCAAATGGACTCACGGAAAGTTTGATGATGCGACTGCAAATGATTGCACGCATTTCTTGGTCTTACGCACCAAGATTTATATTTCCGTATGGGGTTATGCTATTTTGCTGCATTGGTCCGTTATGAGGCCCATAGACACTCAAACACCATATGCGTACCAGCTGGTTACTGGTTATGAGCCAGAAGTCTCATATTAACGCGTGTTTAGAGTGATTAATTAATATTTTAATTGAGCCGTTCTAGCGTTCAAAATATAGACCTCTGAAGGGGAAATAAGTCGATTATGAATCCCATGCCTATCATTTGATAGAGTAACCTTGGCAAGCGATCTCTTTACCGCATGATATGCGAAAGTGACATCGCTAAGGCTGTTCTCCCCGTCGTTAGGGGGAGATTTGCACGTTAGCGTTGATAAGGAACGACTTGAAATAACGTGACATAACCCACTCAGTCTTAGCTTGATCCCCAAAACTGCACTTAGTGATAAGTAAGTGCATAGACTTCCTCAAGTCTAACTAAATGCCAGACTCATTTAATGACTTTATGAGATGTCACGAGATCATTATACCTGCTGCAAAATGCTTGCAAGGATAGACGTCCCTGTCGGATGCCGTGTTCCTGTCGTAACACGTTGCTTTGGCCGAACCCGCCAAGCAAAGGGCGCTGCCATCGGCCGTCAGTCTATCGTCCTTCCTAAGATATGAGGAAGTTGACCGGTTCTTAATTCGTTCAGCCCCAGAGGTGGTGAACTGAAACTCGTTTGTCGCACGAGATTATAACGGATCAAGGAGATGTGTGATTTCCTCCTCATCCTAAGAATCTCGAAATATCTGTCGATTATGATATCTTAGACGATATTGAAGCGAAACGAGACTGTCATTGATTACTTGTTCATATATTCGGTGACGACTGATAATATGAACAAATTATGACAGAGAACCATGTACCGTTGCCTGAAGTCAATGTAGAATAGACTGGACTAATGGAAACTTGCAACCCAAGTAGACTCCTTAGCGAAAGCGTGTTCGGACCTGTAGCTCCAACACCACCAATGTTAAACGAGTTCGTTTATTTGGTTATTCGTAAGGAAAAGTGATGAGAATAATGAGATTGTAGAATGCTCGCCTAGTAGCGCAAGGCTTCTCTCACACATTGGAATTGATTACGAAATTGTTGATTTCCTTGTAATGGACATTATAACAGTCCCCTACTTTACCAGTTTAGTAGTTTCCGAAAAACTGAGTATGCAGCCATGAATGTGGTCACGGTTTTATCTCTATGGGGATTTAGACAAAGAGATATAGATGAAGGTCCCTGTGTGACTTCATGTGCTTAAATCAAGTAGTTCCTGACCACGGAACACGATCTCAATTGACTGAGATGTTCACTATATGGATTAATATAATCCGAGCGGATGTGGTATACCGCCTAAGTGAGTACTTGATCAGCTTGGGATACTTGAACAAGTATTATGCCCTTGCGTGTTTTATTATGCGATCCACTTTTGGATTTGCCTTCGAGATGAAGGATCTTGGGAAGAAACAGTAGTGACTCGGCCTGATGATCGAGTCCCGTAAAGATTGAATCTAAGTCCATGATTCAGACTACACCTAGAAGGTGTTATGACGTTGTAGTCATCATGACGCTAAGTCGTCAGATTCTCCCATGATCGTTCGATCACTAGACATTGATATAGACCCAGTCCGTCCCTGATGTGATGATGAAGAGATATTGGACCATGATGTTTATATCTAAGTACAATAAGCGCATTATTGTACTTGGTCTAATGTGCTAGGACGAACATCTCGTCTGCTGTGAATGGTATAGCTCGACACAGCATCGCGCTAACACGCTGCCATCGAAATGGCACTAAAGACACATTCCCTTACCTTATGGTAATTTTGGAAGTGGGCTAGTTTATCCCATTTACGTCATCGAGTGTACCTACCCCCTTCGGTACTCGAATTAACGCAACCCTTTTTCGGTTATACCGATGCCGGTTACTTATCAGACCCGCATAAGGGATATCCCTAACATGGTCTGTCTTTACCATTAGGAAAAGGCAATATCTTGGAGGTCTTGGAATGACTCCAAACGAATCACTCTGATCTACTCGTGCTCTATGAGACGACTAGAGAGTGTATATGGCTTCGAGCTCGTATTATCCATATTTGAATTGCATATGCTCTGTTTCACGATCTAGATAAAACACTTGTCTTATTTGAGGACAACTTGTTATTATCGATCAAGAGAGACATGACTAGATTATGCTATTTAGCATTTTTTTTTGCCGAAATAAATCTTCACATATGAAGTTTAAGAGCATCCTGTCGAATGCTCGTTTTATTCCACGTTATATTTTCTTGCATACAGTCGTGTGCAAGTAAATGAGGCATCCAGTCGAATGCTCGTTCTCTTTCTTGGAATATGAAATTTTTGCACCCAGTCGTGTGCAAGTGAGAGGGAGCATCCAGGTGAATGCTTATTGCACTAATTACTACTTAGTCGAAATCCTCGCACCCTGTCGTGTGCAAGTGAGGGAGAGCATCCAATCGCATGCTCGTGTACTTTTTTTTTCCTTAGACCAAGGTTTTTTCCCACTGGGTTTTCCTTGGCAAGGTTTTTAGCGAGACACATTCCCATTATATCTCACTTAAGATTGCCGAAATTAGGGGGAGTATCCCGTTGTATACTTCTTACCACTGTGTACTCTTTTGTCCTTCGACTAGAGGTTTTTTCCCACTGGGTTTACTCTAGCAAGGTTTTGATGAGGCACCTATTTTGTGGTTGATCCCCTACTACTACCACTGTTGCACTCTTTTTTCCTTCGATCAGAGATTTTCCCATTGGGTTTGCTCCGGCAAGGTTTTGATGAGGCACACTGTTTTGTGGTTATGGTTAGTTACTTACATGATATTTCGGCCTATATCATTCGGCTACACAGTTTCTCCTAGGTACCGGTTTTGTCCCACACTGGGTTTTCCGGCCATAAGGTTTTTATGTGTTTAGCACTGCGAATGAACTCGACTCAGATCGACTGCATGAAGACGAAGAATTCAAGACGTCCAAAGGGGGAGTGTTGTAAGATTATTGGACTCTTGGGTTTTTACTTAATGGGTCCAGGTGGGCTTGTAACCCTAACTCTCTATCTATATAAAGAGGGCTAGGGGTCTTGTATTCATACACACATTCATATACATTCTATGAATAAAGACCTACTGTCTCTCTCTCTATGTTCTCTCTATGTCTCCTATATAATATATATACTGAGCTAATAAGACTCACAACATATATGATGTTTTTATTGCTAAAATATACATACTTTAAAATTAGAGCTATAAAAATGCAACAAATGCTTCCGTAAGTAATTCTTTTAGGCGGAACCGGAGATTGAAGAGGAAAGGGACTGGAACTCTCAAATATAGATTTCCATTAAATCTATCAACAAAAATACATAGATACAAGAACAAACGTATTTTTCCAACTATAATTAGTATGGGCTTTTACCTGAAAAAATGATGATCATGTACATATAATTGATACTTAATTATCAAAAACTTGGACCTTAAAACAGTTTTAAAGATTATTACATAATAACATATGCTACATGATGCTACTTTTTTTTTTCAACTAATGCCCAATAGGTACCACTTTTGAAATTATATTCCTCCTAGGTACCTTCATAATTTCACATTTCCTATAGGTACCACTTTTTAATTATTTAATTTATTTACCAAAACGCCATACACATATTTTATAAAAAATAGAAAAAAACCACATAAAAATATATAAAATGCAAAAAATCTCAAAATAAATGAAAAAAAACCACAAAAAATTGTAAAAAAAAATAATAATGTATTTTTATAAAAAAAATCACAAAAATCACAAAAAATGAAAAAAAATAAAAAAAAATAACAAAGAAAATAAAAAAATCATAAAAAAATTATAAAAAATGAAAAAATCACAAAATTTTAAAAAAATTTTAAAAAAATTACAAAAAAAATAAAAAAAATAAAAATAAAAAATAAAAAATCACAAAATTTTAAAAAAATTATAAAAAAAAATAAAAAAAATTATAAAAAATGAAAAAAATCATAAGAAATTATTAAAAAAAATGAAAAAAATCACAAAATTATAAAAAAAAATGAAAAAAATCACACAAAAAATCATTAAAAAAATCACTTTTATTGAACTTTATGCACTTTCGACTGTAGTAGATGCACTTTCGACTGTAGTAGATGCACTTTTAGCTGAACCAGATGCACTTTCAGCTGAACCATATGCACTTTCAGCTGAACCATATGCACTTTTATTGAACTAGATGCACTTTCAGCTGAACCATATGCACTTTTATTGAACTAGATGCACTTTTAGCTGAACCATATGCACTTTCAGCTGAACCAGATACACTTTTAGCTGAACCAGATGCACTTTCAGCTGAACCAGATGCACTTTCAGCTGAACCATATGCACTTTCAGCTGAACCATATGCACTTTTGTTGAACTAGATGCACTTTCAGCTGAACCATATGCACTTTTATTGAACTAGATGCACTTTTAGCTAAACCATATGCACTTTCAGCTGAACCAGATGCACTTTCAGCTGAACCATATGCATTTTCAGCTTAACTATATTTACTTTCGACTGAATTGTATGCACTTTCAACGGAACTAGATGTACTTTCAGCTGAATTTAATGCAATTTCGACTCAATTTTATGCATTTTTGACTAACTATATACACTTTCGACTGAACTATATGCACTTTTATTGAACTATATACGCTTTTGACTGAATTATATGTATTTTTGACTGAACTAGATGCACTTTCAGCTCATTTAGATTAAAAAAAGGCACATTTATCATGGAAAAACCATTTTTTTGTATAAAAAAATCACTTTTCGGTATAAAAAGTGTTATATTGACAAAAAAAAATATTTTTTGTAATTTTTTAAAAAGTTTATGATTTTTTAATTTTTTTTATAATTCTTTTTTTTTGTGATTTTTGTGATTTTTTATAATTTTTTGTGATTTTTGTTATTTTTTTATAATGTTTTGCGATTTTTTGTGAATTTTTGTGATTTTTTATGATTTTTTGATTTTTTGTGATTTTTTGTTATTTTTTGTGATTTTTTGTAATTTTTTGTGATTTTTTGTGATTTTTTGTAAGTTTTTGTAATTTTTTGTAATTTTTTATGATTTTTTAATTTTTTTTTTGTAATTTTTATAATTTTTTGTGATTTTTTGATTTTTTGTGATTTTTTGTGATTTGTTGTAATTTTTTGTGATTTTTTGTGATTTTTTGCGATTTTTTGTGATTTTTTGTAATTTTTTGTGATTTTTTTGTGATTTTTTGTGATTTTTTGTAATTTTTTGTATTTTTTGTAATTTTTTGTGATTTTTTGTAATTTTTTGTAATTTTTTGTGATTTTTTGTAATTTTTTGTAATTTTTTGTGATTTTTTGTAATTTTTTTGGTGATTTTTTATGATTTTTTGTGATTTTTTTCATTTTTTTAAAAAATCAATTACTAATAAAACCCATATAGTATAAAAAGTGGTACCTATGAGGAATGTGAAATTATGAAGGTGACTTAGGAGGAATATAATTTGGTAAAAGGGACTTATAGGGAATTCCCCTTTTTTTTTTTAATTTTTTTTTTAATATTGATGTTGCGTGATGCTACATTGTATGTATCAAATATTAAATGCATTTGAGAAATCGAGGTTTTAAAAATTAAGCATATTTTTATATACTAATAAATGATTATGCCTTAGTCACCTAATTCTTCCGCTTTGTACATGTCCCAATCCAGAAATCTAATGAAATTAATTAAAAGCTAACAACTAAAAAGTAAAAAGTAATAAATGTTCAATTTTTAACAAATTAGGTTGTCTTAGTTAGTTGGCTTTGACGCTAGCAATTAAATAATTAGCTTGAAATGATGGAGGGCCACAAAAATTAATTATGTGCATGTTAATATGTTATGCTACATACATAGGACAAAGAGGTGGAATTGATGTGGGTTGGCTTTTAGATATCTAGGTTTGGATGTAATGATGGAAGTTAATTATAGTATTTCGAAGAACAGACTTTGAGAAAGCATTAATATTTATGTGCAAATAATATTATTTTATTTTTTGTTCTATCGAATTTTGGTACATTTTTTAGAGATGACACAGGGCGACGTGAGGTTTCAGTTAAGTTTGTGGTGAATTTAGTGATAGTTTGGAACTTTGGACTAAATGTCTGACTTTTCGTTTACTCGAGGCTAAAATTAAACTGGAAATTGAAGACATAAAGAAGTAAACAAAAATACTTCCTTTTCTTCTTTTGAAGTTGATGTGTTATGGTTTTTGTGATTTTGGTAGCTACTAGCTAGCTAGGTATGTCACAAGCAAGCTGGTGAACATGTTTATTTTTTGCTAAACGTTTCCTTGTATTTAGGTAACATGGTCGCGTTTAGTTGCAGGAATGGTAATTCCGAGACTATTAACACATCCGGAATTGAGCTTTGATAATCCCAAGACTATGAATGCATCCGAAATTGAGCTTTAATAATGAAATGGGGAGAACGCATAGTCCCGAAACTAGTATTACAAATGAAGGTCATTTGTTATTTCGTAGCACTAATAGTATTTACTGCATGAGAACATAGTATTTACTGCATTTGAAATCGTATGCCACCTTAATTCCGTCCCAACCAAACAAGGCCCTAAGGTATATGCTATTTTCGGGTTAATGATGCATTGGAGATATAAACTTGGATGCTTTGAAGTCTGACCTCATTGCCATGAACAGGGTCAAAAAGCCCCATGGAATGGAATGTGCTTTGAACTTGGTGCACATAACGAAAAGTAGGTCTTTAAAGTGAAAAAGCAAAAGCTAATAAAGGGTTTTATTGTTTTAACAAAGAAGTTTTAAAGGAGTAGCAAGTTTAATATTAGTGCATTGTAAATTGAACCACTTTTTAGAATTAAATTATAATCTTTTAATGAAATCTAGGTAAAACGTCTCAATATCATGTGGAGTTCCCTATCTGTAAAGAAATTGTAGTGGAGATCAATAATGGATCCACAAGGGAAGATCATACCAGCTATAATTAATACTTAATCCATAGGAAACAAAAACAAACTTTGCAGTACCAAATGATCAACAAATTGTTTCTTAAAACTCTTTTTTTTGACGTAAATTGCATGTTTCTTAAACTATAGCATAAAGCAGTCAATATCTCCACTTAGTGGGCAAGCGGAGTCTGGTTTTTTGAACATGAGTACCGATAAAAGGAAGTTGGATACTTGGATATCAGGCTTATCAGGTACAAATAGTTTCTGAATGAAAAAAAACAAGGATAATTAAATTGAGGTAGTTAATTTCAGCTATTAAGGGCTCGTTTATCGGGCAGCTTATAACTTATCATATTTATCGGCAGAACATGGGACATCAAGAAATCTTAGATTCAAAATGTTCAGCCAAATGGGATTATAACGTGTACTAAAGCTAAAAATTTAGCTTCACAGTTGAAAATTAGACCCCAATTACGGTTTCATAAGATATGAGAAATAACATCGGCTATTTTACTCTAAAAAAATTAAAATAAAAGAGCAGATAAGCAGTTGCTCAAATGTAATACAAAGTAGTAATAGAGGTTACTAGCCACAATGCTAAATAGAAAAAAGCTTTGAAAGATTACAAAAAAAATGTTCATTATGAAATCTCTATTCCATGCAGGACAAGTACAATATAAAGGAGTACAAGCTAGTAAAGATTGCTTAGCTTGTCTATATTGCAGGCTCATTATTTAAAGTACAACTATGCAATAATAATTGAAAGAAGCTGCCATAGCAGCTTAACAAGAATTTATCAAAACGTTGAAATATATAAACAGAAGAGTATAAAATAATCGAATATTAACCAAAGCTGAACGAATCAGTTGGACTATCCACTTGACTCATTCATAGCCAGTTATGAACTATACTACATTAACAGACACTATGAACTAGTAACTCTTAATATAGATTCACTAATGAAAATGCTAATTGGTTGCACAAACAAAAATAGGCTGACGCATTACATTGTAAATATGAGTTATATACATATGAGGATCTTCAAGTTATGGACATGATGTGCCTCTTCTTACAATAAAGGGATCCCATGTGATGTGATATACAAAGAATTACACGAATGTTGTAAGAAAAGGGTGTTAACCCCCTATAACAATAAACGTGCGATTAATTGATTATAATAATTCGACTATACAGAGAGCTCTTTGGTATGGTTTCCTGAGTTTTCTCTACAATACAATATTAGTTCCTGTTCTAAATTGGTCTCTTTATCAAAAACAGAAACCCAAGTTTCTGCGATTTTGTCCAATTTTCCATGAGATATCTCGATTAAAGTGAAAGCACGTAGTGTACCTTGTGTTTCTTGGCCGGTGGCAATTTGGTATTTAACAGTTTTTGTCCTTGGAACGATTGCACCATTAAGATAAGTAGTGTTGTCATCTCCTACCACTACCATCTTTCGAAGACCATTTCCACAGGCCAGTTCTTTATGCATATGGCCAAACACTACCAATGGAATGGACAATTTCGTTGTTTCTTTCAACTTGGAAATGGCCTGTGCTAAGTCTGTACATAAAGAGTCTAATATTACTCCAGTATTGACAAATTGACAAATGAGCAGATACATGGTAGATGTGTCCAGCATAATGACATAACAATCTGAGATTGTACACGTATAAATAAGGGTGTTTTAATAAAGTGAGAAATAAGAGAATACTTGCAAAAGGAAATAAATAGGCATCTGATGTATACAGTTCATTCCTTTTAGATTTTTATCCTCGGTATTGTCGATTCCACATCATTGATTAGTTGATAGCATGTTCATTTTCAATTATAAGCCAAAAAAGTCATATTGCCAACCAACACTAACACAGTTATCAATATCTTATTACTAAATATGACAAGGTAAAAGTCCAGAAATCCATTTTCCCCAAATATTCATATACTTTTTACAGGAGTTCGAAGGAAATATTACTTTACTGATTTTTCTACCTTCAATCAATGTGAGGAGAACACTTTTAAGTTTTAACTGAGGAACTAAGACTTTAGAAAATAAAAAGAGGTGCATCTTCATACTTACTAAAAAAAGGATGGTGTTTTTATCTATAAGATGTTATCAAAGAGAAAAAAATGCTTGCAAATTGCATCTTTCACCTGTTAAGGTAAAATTACAGACTCGCCTTTTTATGGGGTTAGCATATCCGTAACTAATACAAGTAAAAAGCCGAAAGCTTATTACCTGGATCACCATGATCACCACCTTCGGAGAACCAATCTCGCCCGCATATGTCATCAATATTTGAACCTAAGCCTGCTCAAATTATTGTGGAGAAAGTTTTAGGGTCATGATTAAAGCCAGGATTCAGATAAAAAAAGGGAGATCAAGTATTAGTGAGAGATGCACCTGTGGGGCCATTATGAGCAAGAAAAATAACAGAATGATCCTCCGGTGCACCAAGAGCTGCTTGACAGATTCTATTAGCACTTCCATCCATGTCATCAATTCCATATCTAAGAGATTAATTCTAATTTGTAAGCAATGTTTTTTTTTTAAATCTTATTAAGGAGGATCAAGGGATTTCACACCTACCCCCTTTAACAAGACTCGAACCCTGCACCTCCTATTTGTAAGCAATGTGAAGTATAATAACAAAGTTCAATAAATAAAAACAAGTATTTGATCTGGTAAACTAAGATGAAAGCTTAAAGGAAGCTAAATTTTGTCCTAGGAGTGAAAACAAATGTAGCATGACCATTTACTTCGAAAAATATCTTAAATTATTTCAGTGGTACAGTAAAATCGTAGAGGAGAAAGGAAACTAGGATTAGATATTAAAAAAAGGCAACTGGTCTTTATATTAAACTAACACATAAGTGACATGTGGTGTAGAGAGGAAAAAGCATTCACTAAAATGTGCCTCCAGATGAAAAAGTCTGCTATTTTTCTCTTTTAAAATGAAATATATCACTTGCATATTAAAGGTGCCTCCCGATAAAAACTTCAAACAATTTTACATCTGATATAACTGTTTAAGATGCATTTTATATATTTAATATGGAGAAATATATTATCAATGCAGCCGAAGCAAGTAACTAACTCATTTACTAACTCATACTAAAACCAACCTTGATTCAAGAAGTCTTTTCCGGAACAACCGTTCACCCCCACAAGAAAATGGTCTTCCACCAACAATACTTAGCTTAAGGGCTGGACAATCCAATCTTTGATAGCCAACATGCTCTCCACCAAGACTGACCATTACCAAAAAGAATTACTGTTTTACCCCTAATATTACCTTCCAAACAACGAAAATTTATGTCATACTGTTAGAGTAATTATCCCACATCGTCTAGATAATAATCGAGCATGTGGTTTATAAATAGATATCCATCCTTACCATTACGAGGCCTTTTAATGGTAAAGGAATATGGATTCTAATATGGTATCAGAGCGGACCTAGTGATGTTGGGCTCACCTCCACCCATTTAATATGTCCGCTCGTAGGACCCTTGAAATGTCGGGTCACGAGCGAGGGGGACTGTTAGAGTAATTATCCCACATCGTCTAGATAATAATCGAGCCTGTGGTTTATAAAGATATATCCATCCTTACCATTACGAGGCCTTTTAATGGTAAATGAATATGGATTCTAATACATACCAACGGACTATGTCCTTAGTAGATTAGTAATTGTCTACAATGTGATCACCCATTCAGCATACTAGAACCCGCCCCTTTAATTTACAAGCTAATAAACCCATCAAGTTTGTATGTTATGTCATTGACTCATTTGTAATGGCTGAAGTGGTTTCTTAATCAAGTTAAACTTGTTAATTATAGTTTAGAGGCATGGTTCTTGACTCTTGGACATGAGATTTTAGCTTGCAATTACAGGACTGAAGAAGCTCATTATTATATAGCAGATCTAGAGCTAAAATTCTCGTGTGTAAAAGTGCATGCAAAATTTAATAGAGTCCAACTTGTCATTACTTAATGTTCTGAATCTAAATTAAAAAAATCACCGTGGTATCTATGAATTTTTACAGACGATCCTAGAATCCTATTTACCTACAAAGACCTGCCAATTGGAATAAACAAGAGAAGGGCAGTAAGTCTCTTTGTCGATATTCTCACATATAAATAAGAATTACTAGCATTCTAAAAGAATGATAAGATCTATATATGGAATTAATATGGGAAGTCAAGTTTATATAGATGATGAACTAACATAAAAGACATGTATATTAGACAGTGTAAAGTGTATATGCTCACCATTCTAGCTGAAGTTGGACCCCATCTTTCTTCCTACAAAATGGATCCATGATGTGATATGCAAAGGAAGAGAAAAGAAAAGGGTACGACTTATCAATTTATAACTTAATATGACAAATAAAAAGGTAACTTCGCAATTATTTTTATAAATTGTTTTACAAGTTGGCTTTTTCATAGAAAATACTGTAGTTTCTAAAAATATGGAAACAAAATTCGACTTCAGAAAATCCTAAATCTCTTTTTCAAGACAGCAGAATGAGGTCTTGTTATATGACCTACAGCTACAAGGTTTCTTGGCAAAGCATTATAACTGAAACTTAGTTATTGAATGTTCTTATACTATAAAGGGAGGAATTCTCAACAAAACATGTCTAAGAACTTAATATTTCATGTACGAATAACTAATGGGAAAGAAAATGCTAGAAGTAAAAAAATTCAGTAAGTGAAAATACATTCAGTCTTTTTTATGCTCTGAGACATGACCAAATAGAGACAACCAAGTGCTAAGAATACATAAAATAAAGTTTATTTTAGCTGCTTCACTACTACGCATGAAGTTCCTATTAGTCAGAGAGTTCAATTTTGTATTATATTCTTCAATAAGCGAAACATTAATGCACAAAACTTACCTTTTAGAGAATTGTTGAGTACTCCAAGCATCATGGTTTCCTAAAATTGCTGCTTTAGTAAAATCTAGACTGGCAATGCTTTTAACTAGTTCAACATTCTCGTTTCCGAAATCTCCTGGTTAAATTTAACCATTCACAGGGTATTACAGATGAACCTGAATAGTCTAAGAGTTCTCCAAAAGCAAAAGAAGGACTACTAATATCATCAATTGGATAAACAAGAGGATAGAAATTCACTTGCCTGTGAACAGCACCAAATCAGGCTGTAGTGCATAAAAGAGGTTCATGTCAGATTTAAGACGACATCAAAGATTATTTACTGAACCGAGTAGAAGGTTAAAGTAAAACTGACATAGTAAAAGAGCAAATCATGCATTCACAAATAGAGCTGAATCTTGAAATAAAAGCTCAGATACTAGAAACTAAAAATAGATGTGGTGCATTTCTCTGAAGAGCAGCTGAGACAGTCAAGGCATCCAGGTCATTTCTACTCGAGTAAATTATCTTAAAATAAGCCAATATCTGAATTAAGAATTAAGACCAAAGGGCAGGAAAGCTTATTATTTATTGTCTGGCTTATACAAAGAGCCTAAAAAGAGAAAATTTATCACTTGTGTGTATGAGAGTATGTATGTGGTGATTGGTTGGGGGTGGGGACGGGTGGGGTGGAGAGGCATCACAACAGACCTTTTCCTCCCTTGATACCATATTAATTCACGTAAGCTCCTACTAAAATTTAGTACTTTAAGCAAATTGGTGACAGATGTTTTATATTATTTGTTATCTTCAATAGACTCTCTATGACCACTAGAAGGTGCTATTGTACAAGGTCTGTGATCATGTAGGTACTTCAGCAACAATCTTCTCAGGGAAAAAAATACAAAAAGAGAATTGAGATCTTTATAGCTTTTCTAATCATTATTAGTCCATGAATTGAGTGAGATGATGGCAAAAACTAGGGTGTTTAAGCTTCATATGCATAACCAAAATGTGCACTTTATAAAAGACCAACATAATGTACAAGTTAATAGCAGATACGGAAACACGGACAAGAAAAGGAAAGACTCATACCCGCAATAATTTGAGAGCTTTTGAGTCTTCTTGCAAGGACCAATCATTGTGCTTTAAGATAACAAAATAAGCAATAAATGATATCAACTCTTTAATGAAATCTACATATCACAGAATTTATCTTATTTAAAAATAAAACACTGGACATTAGTCTTTGGACGGCACGCATTGAGAGGAAATTAACTAGTAACTTAATCAGGCCACAGTCAAACCTAAGAAAACAATTAGCTTAAACTAGATGGATATAGGTATGTTTGATTAAATAGTGCTTAAATGGAAATAAGAAAAAAGCAGATTCATAGCTTAGAAAGTCAAACTTTACGTGATTCACTTGACATATATAAAGTCCAGAAACTATGTGACTAAGCAAAAAGGGAGGCGATTTGAGGATCTCAAACGCTAAAATTGGACACATTCACATGAAAATACTTTATACTGAAAACAAAAAATGTTTCTTGGGGATGTTGGACATGTGGAAAGGGAAAAAAATTCAAAATAGAATTAATGTTAGAGACATAAAGAGTACGAAATAAACTCAAAAGTATCAGCTCCAAATATTATTTCTGATGATTGTTCACATGAATAGCATAAAAATTGTTTCATTTCTACAAAATTTAGGCTAATCAAGCACTAAAGCAATTGTTCATGTTTAACTTTAAAATGGGGAAAATGAAATCCAGTTACAGGTATACGAAAACACATTCCTTAGCCTTCTGAGGGAATATAATTCAAGAAACAAAGTTTATCACAACAATATCCATTCTAATATTGAGGCACTGTTGGAACAATACCCTTTTGGTGGAAATAGATAAAGTAGATATGTATATTTTTGCCTTTACTGAAGTCGGGCAAATTTCGTCTTGGTTCTTATGGAAACAGAAACATTCAAAATGTTTCAATACCAAATTAAATCAGCTGTTTTGGTGCATAAACATTCTAGCATTACACTATTCTATTTGACCCATACGAGAGAATGAGCTTATTTGGAAAAATCATACAACTACAAAAGAAATCTTTTTTCATGATGATTAGCAAATGATAGATCATAAAGAACTAACAAACAAAAAGATGCATCAAGGGCATTGATTCAAAACTTAAGAACAAAGTGTTCACAAATTGAAGTATATAAATAACCAAGGGTTGCAACTTAAGTTTGTCTGAGAATTTTATATACTACTTAACTTCTTTAGCTATCATTGCTGTTTTTGTTTTGGGGAGTTTAAAAAATAACTTTTAGAAGTAAAAACCAGCAATGTCAAAACCATGACTGATTTATAGTTGGGGCTAAGTTTCAAGTGGATGATATTTTCTTTTTATGCGGGCTTTAAGTGTCTACAATCGGCGTATTTTTGGTAAAATATATAGTAAATATAAACTCTATCTCAATACAAGGGGAAGTAGCCCCTTTTAGCCCACATCTGGTTCTTCCTGGGAATAAGGATGCTTATATAAAGATAAAACTATCCGACTTCGGAACATAAATATAAATGCAATTTTCAGATTATGCCAAACATAAATTTGCAAAAAAAGGAAAATGAACTTAATGTATGCTAAATAAGCTCAATAAACCTCTCCTAGAATAATCTAGCAAGCTATCAATTGGCAATTACAGTAACATACTAACATTAGGAGTCGGGATCTTTTACCCCCTTATTCCTGCTCCCTTCTATGTGGTCTATTTTAGACCAAAATTCGAATGTTTACAACATGGGTTCGTATGTTTATAAACATTTAGAATATACACCCAATACATATTTACAGCGCTTTATTTTTTAATTGTAACCTCTTTATTTATCTCTACAATTTTTCCCATCAGGTACAAATACAATCCTATCTCTTTTTATTCTATTTGTACTTTAATTTATATTGCATCTTAATAGCAGATTACATAAGATTGATTCGATTTTTAGAATTACAAATAAAGTGTTGATTGAGAGTTTTTCTTTTACGAACGCATCGCGTGTACCCCGTACGAGCTAGTGACGGAACCCGGATCTATAAATGGGAGGGGCCGGGTTTCATATAATTTTTTTTCGATACCCTATTTGAGTTTTTTCTCGTAAGATGGGGGGACCGACCGACTCCAACTAGTTACTTTCTTGTATGCTAGTATTCATATATACGAACATACATACATACATATATATATATATATATAGAGAGAGAGAGAGAGAGAGGTTACGATGTCTCCGACGACAGCGATTCTGATGGGGTTAGACATATGTGAGCAACGACCAACGAAGTGATGTTGTTTTGATGATGAGAGAGAAACAGTTGACAATAACGTACTACTATTACTACTCTGACAATTATAACAACAATAATAACGATATACTAATCCCACGTGCCAACTACTATTACGCAACATCATTTTATTTAACCAAACTACTAACTAATGTGTTTTGCGCAACATTACTGATTTTCCATGGCTTGTGTTATCTACTATGTCTTACTTTTACTCTTTACACATGAAATTGCTACCACATATTTCATGAGTTATGATAAGGGGTATTTTCTTTCGAGTCTCGTCCAATCATATATTGGTGGCATTTTCATATTAAATAGTTTATGCTTTGATCATATTACGAGGTTTGAAGGTATAAAGAGAAAAAGCAGATTTGAGCTCATTATCTTTTGCTTTTATGTTTTTATGATACTAGTTTTTATTAGCAAAAAATTTCCTCATTATGCAGCTATGATGCTATTTGTTGTTTTCTTGGTGAGACTTCTGTTTTTCTTATCCAACTTATATTGTATTATTATGGCCATTATGGGCCTTGTCCCATAAAAGACATGCTGTATCTTAATAAAGTCGAGTCCTTTGCATTTTTTTCCATCATGTTATCGTTTTTTTTATATATATTAGTAGCTTTTTTTTATGTTTTATTTTTTTGTAAATCAGCGTATTATTTAATTTCTAAAATGTTAGTTCAAAAAATTCTGCAAAATTTGACTTTTTTATATTTTCTTTGTTATTTATTGATATTACTATCTTATAAATTGTCAAAATAAACAATAAATACCAAAAAAAAAAAGGAAAAGTCATATTTTACAGATTTTTTTGAATAGTTATATTTTAAAAATAAAACAGTACGTTGATTTAAAAAAGATCGTAAAAAAAACTACGAATATATATGAAAAAAAACGATAACATAATCAAAACATGACGAGATGTGTACTTAAATAAGAGCCTTAGAGCCAATAAAGACTAAGAAAATTGACTCAAGAACAAATTTCATTGAAAGCTCCATTGTGAAAGTAAGACCTGACCATTGATCAAGAAGCGGTGGGAACGATGAAACCATGAATACATAAGATTTTATAGAAACTCAATCCTAACGATCGGGATGGTGGAATAAACCGAGAAACAATTCATCTATTTTGGTCTGAGAAGCAGGGGTGGAGCAGGCCCAAGTCGAATAAGGATTGGGTCTTAGTCAATGTATTCGGGAAAAAAATTACGAACAACACTCATCTATATTTTTAATATACTTGATAGTTAAAATAAAAATATTAAACTCATTTTGTTTACAATGTGTTACAATAACTTAAATAATAGAGTGATTTATACTTTACATGCGAGATCATGAGTTCAATAGATACTGGGGCAGGACCGGTGAGAAGTAATGTCTTAGATGTAATGAATTAACTTTACAGTTCAATAGATAGTAGAGTAAATATTGGCCCACGAAAACATCCAGAGCGTATTGTATAGAGTAATTTAGACCAAGACCGATACGGTCAAGACCGATACAGTCAGATACTATCGTATTTTAAGATAATAACAATATAATTTTTGAAAACTGTTGGTAAATTGAGTGTCGTTAAATTTTAGCAATTGCTAAATTTGACGAAACTCACTTTACTATCAGTTTAGCAACAGACGTTCTGATAATAAACTGATTTTTTTTTTTAATGTTTAATACACCTAAATTCTAAAGCATTTTCAATTAGACCTAACACAAGCAAAGCACTAACCTGCTGACTAATTTACGTAGTGGAGCTAACTAATTTATCAACCATATTAGTTTATTTATACAAATATTAATTTGTATTAATATAACAACAATACCAAAATTTGGGGACACTTATTTTATATTATAAATAGTTGGTTTAAAATTATACATAGAGTTGCTAATTTTTAACTAAAAAAAGGTAGACCTTTTGAATTTGACAAAAAACTAATGAATTGTTGAGATTACATCATACATTACAACTGTAATAATATTACATGAGCTACCCCGCTGCCAGGAAAAGTAGGTCCTTAAAGTGAAAAAAGCAAAAGCTAATAAAGGGTTTATTGTTTTAACAAACAAGGTGTTAAAGGAGTAGTAAGTACTCCATATTAGTGCATTGTAAATTGAACCACTTTTTAGAATAAAACTATAATCTTTCAATGAAATCTAGGTAAAACGTCTCAATATCATGTGGAATTCCCTTTCTGTAAAGAAATAAATTGTAGTGGAAATCAATAATGGATCCACAAGGGAAGATCATATATCAGATGTGATTAATAATCCACAGGAAACAAAAACAAACAAACTTTGCAGTACCAAATGATCAACAAATTGTTTCTTAAAACTGTTTGCCTGAGGTAAACTGTTTCTAAAACTAAAGAATAGAACAGTCAATATCTCCACTTAGTGGGCGAGCGAAGTCTGGTTTTTTAAACATGAGTATCGATAAAAGGGAGTTGGAAACTTGGATTTCAGCTATAACTTATAGTTTCTGAACGAAAAACACAAAGATAACTAAATTAAGGTAGTTAGTTTCAGCTATTAAGGGCTTGTTTATCGAGCAGCTTCTAATTTATCATATTTATCAGGCAGAACATCAAGAAATCTTAGATTCAAGATGTTCAGTCAAATGGGCTTAACGTACTAAAGCTATAAAAAATTTAGCTTCACAGTTAAAAATTAGACCCCAATTACAGTTTCCTAAGATTCGAGAAATAACAACGGCTATTTTACTCTAAAAAAATTAAAATAAAATAGCAGATATATAGCATTAGATAAAAGAAAAAAAGGCAACTAGATTTTGTATTGCACTTACACATAAGAAACGTGTAGCGTAGAAAGAGAAAAATTAAAGTTCACTAAAATGTGCCTTTAAGTGAAAAAAGTCCGTATTTTTCTCTTTTAAAATGAAATATATCACTTGCATATTAGACGTGCCTCTCGATAAAAACTTAAAACAATTTTACATTTGGGTTTAACTGTTTAAGATGTAATTTATATATTTTATATGGATAAATCGATTACTAATGCAGCCGAAAGCAAGTAACTAACTCATTGACCGACTCATAATAGAAACCAAACTTGATTGAAGAAGTTTTTTCCGGAACAACTGTTCACCCCCCTTAGAAAATGGCCTTCCACCAACAATACTTAGCTTAAGGGCTGGATAATCCAATCTTTGATAGCCAACATGCTCTCCATCAAGACTGGCCATTACGAAAAAAAGTTACTGTTTTACCCAACTTTTCCTTCCAAACAACAAAAATTAATGTCATACCAACAGAAAATGTCTATTGCAGATTTGCAGATTAATAATTTTGTACAATCTGATCACCAATTCAGCATACTGGAACTGCCCCTTCAATTTACAAGGTAATAAAGCCATCAAGTTTGTATTATATATCACTTGTAATTATGGCTGAAGTGGGAGTAATGTTATGCACATAACTTGCACCCAACTCGCACACTCTATCTAAGTAACTTTTGAGTAATAAATATGTATTTTCTAACAAAATGAATATTACTATACATGTATTTTCTAACAAAATTTATATGACACACAGTACATTATCTTAGCTAATATATCACACAATACATCATCACCATTTTATTCGGAGAGATTTGGGCATCTAATATATCACAAAATTGAGTTATCCATATGTTTGAAGAATTCATGGCGTTAATAAGCCATTAAAAGCGGTTTGTTATTGCCTTAATTGCAGCATTATCAGCGTTTTTGTTGCATCCGCCGTAAAAACTAAACTTTTAAAGACGGTTCACAATCTGCCTAAAAAGTTTTTGAGGCGGTTAAAAACCACTATTATTGGCATGTTTTCTAGTAGAGGCTTTCTGAAGTGTTATGAGGAATGCTACTGAAGCGAAGGGCTCTCTTCGAAACAAAAATTGTGTCGTGTTTGCTGGTTTGTGAATTTTTCTGACATTGCAATTAGTTCTAAAATGAGTTTTTTTAAAACTATTTATATAGCGATGTATAAATAGTAAACCCTTAATCTTAGATATTGGTGGTCTGAGTATGCATATGTATAAACGGGTTTTCTCATTAGATACGGAATTGTAATGCAGTTTTCTCACACTAGGTGTATCACAGTTTATGTAGCGAGTTATGAAATTTAGTAGAAATGATCAACTAGAGTTGTAAGGGCTGGTCAGTTATATATATATGCTTATTTACCTAAAAAAATGTTATCTAGGATACATAACGGAAATAGCCCTTGCTACCATCTTTATCATTTTATTTGTTTTGGTGCTTACAATTTTTATTCATTATATGATTATTAACATTGTCAATATATATATTGACAATGTTATTTTAAGTGAAACGTTAATTGCCAAAATCACCTTCAACCAATTTGACTTCTCCTTATTTCACATTACAAAGTACTTGAATATTAATTGAGCTACTTTGCAAAAATTATTTCCACTCTCAGCTAAATAATCATAACATTTGTATAGCCATATACATTAATATATATTGCAAAACGGACACAGGACTGCAATTACCTATGCATGCAATAGTGATTAGTGAGTGCTCTTGTTCTTTACCATAAGGTCCAGAACTAAATAAAAAAGAACAAGGGAAAGTGATGAAAAGTTACCTACATTTGGTACTTAATTATAGAAAAGTCATACTCTAAAACATTTTTAAAGATTAATACATATGTTACATAATGATATACATTTTTACTATTTGATTTTAACTTTGACGCTAAATGATGTTAAATTATATGTAACAAATCGTAAGTAAGAATTGGGAATTCGGTTTTTTGGATATTAAGTAATTATCCTAATGACTACTCCTTATAATACATTAGTAATTACAGCTATTTTCCCCCTATACTAACATGAATACTTGCCATAAGTGCAGCGAGGAAATTGGAAAGCCTCTACTAATAAAGGAAAGTACAAGAAAAATGAACGACTGAATAAATAAATAAATAACAACCAAACAAACTCCTAATTTAGGAAAATACTTAAATGAACTAAAAGACCTGTGGTCAGAGTTTTTTCCGATAATTTTTCCCGCTCTATCATCAAATAGTTAGTTACAAACTTACAAAGTGATGTCTCTATATAGAGCTAGCTTATGCATTGTTTCTTGAGAAAAAGAAAAACATATTTTGAAGAAGGGTTCAAATTGACAGAGGTGAAAGGAAAGAGATTTGAGGGAGAGATAGCTCTCTTTCATTCTCTGTCTTTGAACAAAATGGCCTCTCAATCTGAGCTCTCATTGGAACAAATTAAGGATGAGCTTGTTGATCTTGTAAGCACAAATTTATTAACAATTGTTGGTTTAGTTGATAAGTGATACTATATTTATCTGTTTTCTTGTTGACAATGTTTTAAAAGACAAAGCTAAAGCATTTTTTCAAGAGCTTCGCTTAATGCATTACAAAACCATGAGCTTTGTTGGCGTAAAAAGCGGGAAAACTAGTATTTTTTTTTCCGACTTTGAGATTTTTGAAACAGTGCATGTTGATGATCAAATTAAGAAACCATCTTATTTTTCTCTCCTTAGTTTTATTTTTAAATGAATAATTCTGGTTTAGATTTTATACCTGCTGGTTGAAGAATTGGAATTCGATCACATTAGTATTACATTGAGATACCATGCAAAATTTCCTTTTGTTTTTAGAAAATATAGTTAACCAAAAAGTACAAACTGTTAATTTTACTTGGTATTTCAGTCTCGTTTTTAATAGGAAACAACCAAATAGAAATCTAATTACTTTCATTTCAGTACATTTCATACTTTCAACCAATTATAATATTTCTGATTATGACTTCTTTGAAAAAAATTGTAGGAACATGTACCCATGGAGGAGGTCTTTGGGCAGCTAAAATGCACCAAGGAGGGGCTTTCCTCAGCTGAAGGAGAACATAGACTTCAACTCTTTGGTCCCAACAAGTTAGAAGAGAAGAAGGCATGTTAATCATCATTTTTGTATACTTCTAAAGGATTTTTAAATGTAAAATTTATTTAACCTGTTTTTTTTTTTCTTGTGAATTTTGTTAAACAGGAGAGCAAGTTTCTTAAGTTTTTGGGGTTCATGTGGAATCCTTTGTCATGGGTGATGGAGGCTGCTGCTATCATGGCCATAGTATTGGCAAATGGAGGGGTAACTTTTTCTCACGATCTTACGTTTATATCCGAGCAATACACCAAATCGACCACTTGCTTTGAGTAGTTTATGTCACCTTCTGTGACTATCATACAGACACTTATTATTATCATTTCTCAAATAAAATCAAAATCTGACAATAAACAATTAAACATAGCTATGCAAATTACAACAATTTATGAGTAGTTTATGCCTTCAATCGGATGATAGTAGTCGTGGCAAACGCTTAAGGTGCAACCAATTTTTAGTAATTTTACCATATAACTGGCTGTCATACGGAAAAAATCACAGCGTATCTTAGAAGACACATTCTAACTCTATATTGTCTATTTTAGTAGATAAATTTGTCTAAGACAAGGGAAATAATAAATGCTGCAGGGCAAAGCACCAGATTGGCAGGACTTTGTAGGAATAATGGTTCTGTTGATTATAAACTCAACGATTAGTTTCATTGAAGAGAACAACGCAGGTAACGCAGCTGCTGCCCTTATGGCTGGTCTCGCTCCCAAAACCAAGGTTATCTCCTTCTCCATTAGTCTCATTTTGTAATAATGCTAATTCATTTTTTTGTCAGAGATTCATATTTTTGTTAGAGATTCATATTAAATGCCATTTTCATCGAAAGGAAAGAGATTAGAATATAACTTAAAAATGTAGTACCAATTTGTATATAATTAGCCATTTTTGAATAGGCAGGCTTTTGAAATACAATTTGGTAAGACAAGCAACACTTGATACATTATACACATATATATAGCTGATAGTTTAAAATTATGTCTGTATGTATATAGGTGTTGAGAGACGGGAAATGGAGTGAGCAAGACGCTGCAATCCTGGTACCAGGAGACATTGTGAGTGTGAAGCTCGGTGACATCATCCCTGCTGATGCTCGTCTTCTAGAAGGTGATCCTTTAAAGATTGACCAGTCGGCACTCACTGGTGAGTCCCTTCCAGTCACAAAGCATCCAGGGCAAGAGGTGTTCTCGGGCTCAACCTGCAAGCAGGGAGAGATCGAGGCCGTCGTTATTGCTACTGGTGTACACACCTTCTTTGGAAAGGCCGCTCACCTCGTCGACAGCACCAACCAAGTCGGACACTTCCAAAAGGTACAGTTCTGTAAAGTTGTTTAGTTGCCATTTCAATTATGTGGAAATTTTTCAATAAACCACATGCTTAACTGATTTTTAAACGATGTACAATATTTAACAAACTCTGACACGTCCACGATAACTTGTATCAGGTGTTGACCTCCATTGGTAATTTCTGCATCTGCTCCATCGCCATTGGAATGTTAATCGAGATCATAGTTATGTACCCAATCCAAAATAGATCGTACCGTCAGGGTATCGACAACCTTTTGGTTCTCCTTATCGGAGGTATTCCAATCGCCATGCCCACAGTTTTGTCCGTGACAATGGCTATTGGGTCCCACAGGTTGTCTCAGCAGGGGGCTATTACCAAGAGAATGACCGCTATCGAGGAAATGGCTGGTATGGATGTCCTTTGCAGTGACAAGACCGGTACCCTCACCCTTAACAAACTCACTGTTGACAAATCCTTGATTGAGGTTAGTAACTGTTGGAGAATAATTTCAAATATTAAAATCATTGTAAAAGGGGGTCCCTAATGACAGTTTGAGGTTTTTGTAGAATTGGTTACCAAATAGTCATATCTCGAAAAGTGTTTTTACTTTCTGTGCACATGCCAAATCATTTTAAAGGCGCTGAAAGAGCGTATAGGTTCTTTGATACGTCGCCAGAATACTTGATAAAGCCGTCCAAGTCACTAATAAAAATATGCCCTCTTCATTGACTTGGATTATTTACAAGTTTGAAAGAAAAACAGGATAAAAAAGAGTTACTTATTCTCTTAAGTATTTCAAAACGTTTATCGTTAAACAAGAAGATTTGATAGGTCCTAAATATACCAAGACCAAACTGTTTTGCAGTAGTAAAATTGTATATGTACCTTTGTTGCAGGTGTTCCCCAAGGACTTGGATAAAGACTCGGTTGTCTTGCTTGCCGCCAGGGCATCCAGAGTTGAAAACCAGGATGCTATTGATGCTTCAATCGTCGGAATGTTGGGTGACCCCAAAGAGGTATACTACTTGAGTAATTTTTTCTTTCGGAGTTCACATTAGGGGCAGACTAATAAGTTGAGATATGTGACTTCAAATAATCCAATATACTAAAAGGAAATTGATCAATAAGTAGTTAGATATGTTAGAATTATTATAATTTTGCAAATCAACTATACTTACAATACTTTCCTGTGGGGCTATCAGGCAAGAGCAGGGCTTACAGAGGTGCACTTTTTTCCATTCAACCCCGTAGATAAGCGCACTGCCATGACCTATATCGATGATGAAGGCAACTGGCATAGATGCAGCAAGGGTGCTCCTGAGCAAGTATGGCGGAACTTCCACTTAGTAAAATTCATACTAAAAAAGCTACCCTTTTGTTTCCCATTTTCTGACAAAGTTTTTGATTCAGATCATTGAATTATGTAATCTCAATGGAGATGTGAAGAAAAAGGCTCTTGATATCATCGACAACTTTGCTAACCGTGGGCTCCGTTCTCTTGGTGTTTCGAGACAGGTTAGTTACTCTTTTTTTTATCTTGAAGGTCCCATGCTTTTCGAATTTTTCGTTCGTTTAGTTTCTTAAATGAAGTTCAGTATTGATGTGGTACTTAAAGCAGCCCTTTTGTTTGTAACATAAACATAATCACTTGGGTTAGTAGCTGTTTTGTACACCAACGTATCGACAAACTACAATTTTCAACACTGGCCTAAAAAGATAAGCATCTAGAACACCAGTATTACATTTCTTGACGATTTAGTATACACTAAGTGCACCAAATAAAAAAAGAAACATTGGTTGGAGGACTATATAGTTACAAAACAAAATGATTGATACAGTATTCTATCTTATATATATATATATATATATATATTGTACACAATTCTATCACTCTTAGTCTCTTACTCTTTTTTGGTCTCAATATACGTGTCTTTCTATGCACTTAAAGTTCAGCTTGGAGTACAAAATCGAAACCTGATGTTGGTGCATGAAACTTTATCAAACCCGTAGTACTAAGAACTTCCTAAATTTCATTTTTTTTGGGATATGCAGACTGTTTCAGAGAAGTCCAAGGAGAGTGCCGGAGAGGCATGGGAATTCGTTGGTCTTTTACCCCTATTCGATCCACCAAGGCACGACAGTGCAGAGACCATTCGAAGGGCTCTTGATCTAGGTGTCAATGTGAAGATGATCACTGGTGATCAACTTGCCATTGGAAAAGAAACCGGACGTAGACTTGGCATGGGAACAAACATGTACCCTTCGTCATCTCTTCTTGGTCAGTGCAAGGACGAGTCTATTGCAGGAATCCCTGTTGATGAGCTAATTGAGAAGGCTGATGGATTTGCCGGAGTCTTCCCTGGTAAATTAACTTAATTCTTAGTCTGGAAAGTGATTTCTTGATTTTTTCTAAGATGAGTGTTATCAAATGTCTTCATGAGTTCCAGAAGAAATCCTGCGACGAATTTTCCTTCTTTATAGTTAGTAGAAAATTGTTTTCGGTCTACGCATTTGAAGTGTTGTACTGTTGCTTCATTTCTTAATTGGGTTTGTTGGCTTTTTCAAAAGATAACAACAGAAAATCAAGGAAATCTACGAGGATACTGAAAACCAAATGACTGAAACGAGCTATATCTTGTGTATTATATTAACAAATCTTGTAACAAAATCATGAGTTAAGATTTATAGTTTACTATTCCAAATTCAATTTGGATCATTGTGTTACCATTTTCCAATTTTTTACCGTAGACAACCGTTTTTGGTCAATTTAGTACAAACCCGTCATCTAGGGCTAAGTTTAAGACATCGTCAGATTCAAGGAGTTTTCTAATAATTCTGAAACATATCGTTTCCATCCATTTATACCAACTTAACCGAGTAATGGATACATCCTCTGTTAATAAATTCAGAATCACCCCCATGACAATGAAGAGACTAAACTAACATTGGTTTTTATGCAGAGCACAAGTACGAAATCGTGAAGAAGCTACAAGAAAGAAAACACATTTGCGGAATGACCGGAGATGGTGTAAACGACGCCCCAGCTCTAAAGAGAGCCGACATTGGTATTGCTGTGGCCGACGCTACTGATGCCGCCAGAGGAGCATCCGATATCGTCTTAACAGAGCCAGGCCTCAGTGTGATCATCAGCGCAGTTCTAACCAGCCGAGCCATCTTCCAGAGGATGAAGAACTACACAATATACGCCGTATCTATCACCATCCGTATCGTAATGGGTTTCATGCTTATAGCTCTTATCTGGAAGTTCGATTTCTCGCCTTTCATGGTCTTGATTATTGCAGTCTTGAATGACGGAACCATCATGACGATTTCAAAGGATAGGGTTAAGCCATCTCCAGTGCCAGACTCATGGAAGCTCAAGGAGATTTTCGCCACTGGTGTTGTCCTTGGAACTTACATGGCTCTCATGTCCGTGCTTTTCTTCTGGCTCGCAGCTGACACCGACTTCTTTTCAGTAAGTTTATTTAAAAGCAATATATGAAAAGAGGGGGAAAAAATTTAACCACAATATGAATGCTCTGATTTAGGACACATAAACAAGTGTGTATTTTCTTCCTATATATCTTGTACAATGATCATTTGAGAGTCTGAGACAATTAATCTAATACTAGCTCTGAACAAGTTGTAGAAAATTAATTGATTCAAGTGAAAACTTGACAGGACAAATTCGGTGTAAGATCGATCAGGGGTAACGAAGACGAGCTCACAGCCGCTCTCTATCTTCAAGTTAGTATCGTGAGCCAAGCTCTCATCTTTGTAACCAGGTCAAGGGGATGGTCGTTCCTCGAGCGCCCTGGTTTCTTGCTTGTAGTTGCTTTCTTTGCAGCTCAACTGGTAAGTCTACTTATTCTTCTCATTGACAATTTCTCTTTCCTGTTTTCCCAAGCTTTTGTCACTTCACTTATATCGGGTTTTTCGTTGTCGCTCGATTTAGATTGCCACACTCATTGCTGTATATGCAAAGATGGATTTCGCTCGCATTCACGGATGTGGATGGGGATGGGCAGGAATCATCTGGCTTTTCAGCATTGTTACCTATTTCCCTCTTGATATCCTCAAGTTTATCATTCGCTTTGCTTTGAGTGGGAAGGCATGGGATAACATGATCCAGAACAAGGTTAGCAAACAAGCTGATTCACAATTCTTTTGAGAGGACAATTCTGAATATGGGATAAAAAACGGACCTTTTTTCCCTCTTAAGTAATAGAACTTTTCGTTCTCATTTATTGCTACTGCATGCTATTTAGTATTTCATATCCGAAATAAAAAATGAAAACCATTTTTATCGAACAACATTCTCATAAAAATTCTCAGTGATTGAATGATTAAAACCGTAATTAGTTTATTAAAGAACTTGCGAGCCAAAATTTTCATTGAAGTCCATACACATCAAAAGTAGCACTACATGGTAAAAACAAGTTCTTGTTCGTAATTACATAAGAATTAAGTCCAAAATATATCACTACATGATGATTTTCCAATGTTTTTATTCCAACCCTTTGAATCAGTTTTGTACTATTACGTTTGTATCTCCTAACCTTGATACACATAATAGAAATTGTTGTACATGTTGTAGACTGCTTTCACTACCAAGAAGGATTATGGAAAAGGTGAGAGAGAGGCACAATGGGCCACAGCTCAGCGCACCCTTCACGGTCTCCAAACTTCGGAAGATGGACATTACAACGACAAGAACCATACCGAGTCTGAGATTGCTGAGCAGGCTAAAAGGCGTGCTGAAGTTGCTAGGTAACCAAAAGGAATGGTATTTTTATAAGATATTAAAAAAATTAACTTAAAAGTCTGTTTATTCTGCAATAATACAGAGATTCTGTTTGATTATGCTTCTAAAACATGTTTTCCTTTTGTGAAATGGAAACACAAAAAGAAATGTGTTTGTCCGATTGGTTTAGTTTACATAACTAGTTCTTAGATGAAAATTCGAAAAACTCCCTAGATGCAGTTTTCCGCCCAAAGTTATTATACTGGGGTGGACACGTTGTATAAATCGTCGAAAGTTCAAAAGCATGAATCTCCAATTTAAAACATTGTGAGGAACTTCTGAGGAAAAAAAATTAACTAATGAGAATCTTTTGATGAAATTTTCAGGTTGAGGGAGCTCCATACATTGAAGGGCCATGTTGAATCAGTGGTAAAGCTAAAAGGATTAGACATTGAAACTATTCAACAACACTACACTGTGTAAACTTAAGGAGCAGAGTTGAATAAATTCAGGGTCTTAAGATCTGGAAGAGACTTCTTGTAACACTTTTTAATTGATGGAACAAAAATGTAAAAGTGATTACTGATGAGAAACAAGGACATAAAAGAGATCAATAGATAAATGTACTCGAAGAATGTTTGCCTTATTTTAAATTAACAGATTACATTAAGATCGCTCATCGTGTTTAATTTCATTTTTGGTGTTGAATTTTTCCAGCATTTGTATAAGGTCTTACTGTGATCTGGTATTCTACAATAATTTAATTTGTCAACTGCCAGAATAGACAACAATCGCTACCGTGGTTTAGACAAGCCTGGTCGTTTTTCAGAGGATTTTTACTAAGGGATCATTGGGGATATACAGTTCAGCTCAAAAAAGGAAAACAGAAACAAAAAACTCAAAGTATGCAAAAGAAGAATTCAAGAAGAAAATATTAGAAATAATAGTCTGAAATTTAGTTTCATTGTTTAGATTCAGTTTTTAAATGGAAAGGGAAAATTAATTTACTTCATTCACATAACCAGATAATAAATGCATTACTTTATATAGCCATAGAAGTCATAAGAGTAAACCACTCTTAGGCTAAATATAGCCTAATCGAGTCCGAAACCTTTTCCATTCGAGTCTCCTTCATTATATAATCTTTCTATTTGAAGAAGTAATTCAATTGTAGCTATAACTTCGTGTAAGGTGCCTACCTAAAAGTTACTTTTAGGTAGACCGGGTCTACCTAAAAGTTACTCATGTCATCATCGTGATTTATTGCTATTGAACTCTTACATAGGGGGAATTTTTTCTAACTTAAAAGTAACTATTTAAATGACTATGAGCTATTATCTCTACCGTCATCATCGGATTTGCTAGTAAGACAAGTATTTCAGAATTCAGATTAGATCTAGGGAGTTGAAACAATACCAAAATAAAACCATAGATTAAGACTTCAAGGTGAAAGGCAAAACTAAGTACATAAAAATTTGTCCAAAAACAATCTTTGGTCATAATTGGAGCAAATGACCTTCATAGTGGTTTCAGGAGTTCTCAGCCAAAAAGTGATATTTTAAAAAATTAGAAACTTAATCTAAACTAGTCTACTGGAGTATCTACAATGGATACGCGAACCCCATGTTAGTGTAAGGTGTTACTTGTTAGTTTAGGGACCATTTTTATCTTTATTCTTCACAATATATTGTTAGTCCACTCGTCTAATTTAAGACAAACATAATGCTCCCATGTTTTGACAGTGGCTTAAATAATGTGGCATTTACCCTTATCTATATGACTATATCTATAATTTTACTTTTTATACTTTTAGTATAGTATTAGCTTTGAATGGGTTATCAACCTTTTGTATGCGTTAATTGCAAAGAAAATAAATTTGGGTTATTTAAAAAAAAAACGTGTCATCAAAAAATACAGGGCGATCCGTGAGGCTTATGAACCAAACTATATTAGTATTAAACAGGGACTGTATTCCCAGAATGTACTATCTAAAATCTAAATCAATCCTAATTGGCTCCAACTCACCCCAACCATACCTGATAATATATGCACGGGACTCTCTTGTGAGAGCCTCGTCCGTGAAAAATCTAGAAAACGGGTATGGAGTTTTATATAACAAATACGTATGCACTATAAGAAATGGGCAAACACTTCTAAAATTGTATATTTTCTGAAAATGAATATGTACTTTCTGTAAATGATATGCACTTCAATAGTTCTGTACTTCAGAGAACGGTATACACTTTTAGAAAGGTGTGCTTTTCAGAAAATGGGTATCCAATTTATCAGATCTCTGATGACTTTGTCCGATATTCGCCGGACCTCCATGGATGACCGAAGATCAGTAGACGAGTGGTTAAAACGAGTTTCGGTATGGGTGGTTGGGACGTAGATTGCGGTGAGTTAATAGATGAGGATAGATAAACTGACACTTTTTAGTAAGAAATGTTTAGATGGTATTTGGAAATGTAGTTTCAATGGTAGGTAATTTCCGTATCAAAAGGCAATAATAGATAACTAGTTAAAAAATAGTTCAACGTGGTGCAAATGCTACTTTAAGTTACCATACATAGGTTAAATTTATCACTCAGTTGCTTAAAAGGTGCTTTCAGAGCACAACTATATTCTCAGTATGATGAAAGCAAGTTTTCCACTAACCTGTTGTAACCATTACAGATATGGTACATCTCGTAATTACTATCAAGTATACTACCATTGCCAGTCTACCTTGTAACTATAGAAGAAAGAGTACTCCCATTATGTGATCGGCTACTATTATCAGCCACAATTAGCCCCTACATGTGAGAGGAAAGACGGCAAAAACTTATAATATTAACGTACCTATATAGCACAAGACACAGAACGAATGATAAGTAAATCACTCGAAGGTCCACATCTCCACTACAAAAGGCATCGGAAGTAGATTAGCTTAATAATGTAAGATAGATCTGACTCTGCAACTATGGGTATGCGTGCTTGTATATGACACCCATTCACCAATAGATGGAAAAAAGAATACAAGAACTGCTACATCAAAATACAGGGCTACAACCGCTCTTTTTCATTTTTCCAAGAAGTTAATTCATATGGCAATACACCTTCATCACAGGAAATCACAGCCTGAGCCAACAATTTACCAAACCAAGCATGATACAATAAGCCCCTCGATCCGAGTCCTCCACATAACCAAAATTTAGAAGACTTTTTCACACCAATAAAATCATCGATGCAACCCAATAAAGGTAATGACCCGTTGGGGGAGAGAGGTGGCATAGCCCTCAAACCGGCCTTAGCTCCAATAAATGACCAACTCTCTAAGGAGGGGTATATAGAACATGCCTTTGGGAGAAGCTCTTTGAGGACATTTGAGGCTTCATTTGCAGGGACATGACTTGAGTAATTTTTTGAGTTCCATTCCCATGTCGATCCCATATACAAGTCTCGAGGTCCTTGGATTGAGAGCCACGCGTCTGACAAGATTGAGGGGCCACGGACCGGATAGCTTTCACTGGGATACAAATATGGAGAAACTTCAGATGAAAGAAAAAAATTATTCTTTTCAGAAATTATTTTAATAAGAATTTACATGGAAAATTATGTAAATGGAGTCATGGATACATAATTACCAAAAATAAGGGCTTACTTATCAGGAATTTGTTCCGATGAACAATATGTCAAGAAAGCAAGTGCTGGTGAGGTAAATATAATTCAGTATTTATAGATGTTTCCTTAAAAACTTGAATTTTATTTCTTTCTAATTATCGGTTGTCTTTTCATTTACCTATGCTATCAATTTCCATGCGGAACCTTCAAAGTTTATGTTGTAACAATTTAGCATTGTTTTAAAACGCGAAAGCGTATCTAAAACGCTTTTGAAAGAGCTTCACTAAAGCAAAAGATTTTTTAGCCTAAAAAGCGTAAGCTTTTTGAGCTATCAGCAAAGACATTTTTGTTGCCTAAACGAGTTATTTTTTGAGCTCGGAAACAAGCTTTTCAAAACAAAACAATTTAGTACAGCCAAAATGTATAGGCTCCTAAAGCTAGGATATTCTGAAGGCTACCCTGAAAAAGGGTGATTGATTTGCTACACTTACAAAATATTTCTTATTGCACATGCAAAACAGTATCTTAAAACCATAACTTCAGTGATTGTAGTTATGTCTTGTAACATTGGGTTTTAGTCCTTTAAGACAAAATATTTACCTAATATGATCTGGTAGCTGCAACTGAGCAATGACACCTCTGCACGTCCTTAGAGGAAGCTTACCAGATAGTTCTGGCAAAAATACTGCTCTGGCACCCAGACAAACAACTACAGCATTGTATTTCCCTGGAAAAATAATTATGAAATTAACATGTAAGACGTCGAAAAATCCAAGTTTTTTAGCTTCCTGTTATAAAAAGTAGGTAATAGCCATCTATCTCGAGCCAATAGCAGAAAACTGAAAAAATATCCAACTTGCCGACAGAAGCAGTTAAACTGGGATACAAAGCGAAATTATTCAAACACAAGTCAAAGCAATGTTTTAAAACGTAAAGCGTAATTTCGTCTTTTTTGCAAAAGATTGCGCAAGCTTCTTATGTTCTGAAGCGCAAAGACGGTAAAATTTGTAAGCTTTTTGAGTTTCTCAGCAAATTTTTTTTTATATTTATACTTGCTTTGCCTACACGGTAATAGCAGCTTTAAGATGCTTTCAAGCGAGGTTGTCAAAAGTCAAAACGACAGGCCATAGCAACTGGTATTGTTATGATTGGTATTTTTTTATCACAACCACTAATTATAACTTACCAAGGAAAGTATTACTTGTTTATACTTTAAGTATAAAGAGACATAATAAATTTTATCAAAGACCTATGCCGAATTCCTGACACCTATAACAAAAACTAAGTCTTCCAAATACATCAGATATATAATACTAACTGGAGATTACACATTTGCAGCAGAAAAGTAATCAGCTCCTTCAATTAGTCTTGCGGACACAAACAGAGTCATAGTCGACTTACATGCTCTGACCTCTGATGCTTTAAAGGTTTCATGCAATTGGATAACACGAGTGGCAATATTATTTACCTATTCTGTCCAGTCACATTGATCTTTCTCAACAGGCCATAAAGGGTGATAATAGAATATAGTACTTGTGATTTAAACGTGATGTGGAATTGACTAGATAGTACATAAGAAAAAGGGTTACAGCACACCTACAAACAGCAGTAAGTAGGAATGTAAGAGCCATATCTTCACTCAAGTGGCAGCAGAACCAATAAAAGTTCTCAAGAAACTAAATGATTCATGAATTATGATTATGAATGTAACCTATTTTTTCATCTCTTTTATTAAAACGCTAACAATAGCACATCGGCTTACCTTCTAGGTCAAGAAGACTGTTTACAGACATCTGACACAAGCGAATCTCTTTTCTTCCCCGACCAATTGACAGGTCCTTTGACAGATTTTGGCATGCCAAGAAAAGTGCCTGGTTAAAATGAAAAGCAAAGATTGTCAATAATTTCAAGGGGCATTATGAAAATGAAGGGCATTTGCTTGGGACTTTATGAAAGCGCTTTTTTGGTCTTTTTGAGTTGCAGAAAGCCCATCGCGATAAAGCTTGATTCTGAAAAATAGTGACTTAAGAAACTCAGTTTAAGAACCTTTCGTCACAGTTTCCTCTGTTACATTACACACTAAATATTTTGATTATAGTTTTCCTACACTAATTTATCATGTGATTTTGATTTAGTACACCGCATACAACTATCAGCAGATAGTACACTAACCATACATTTCTCAACGAATGAGTACACCCTTAGTGTACCAAATAGGAAAAAAAAAACACCACAGACTAACTAGTTAAGAAAACAAATTAAGTTGTACACTATTCTACCAGATATTTTCTGATTTTAGGTTGGTACAAGAAAGGTAGAAAATACAGTAGTGTAAGCATTGTAATTAACCTGAACTACACAACCAAACAAGTTAGCAGGGTAAAATCTTTGTCTTCGTAAATTTTCCCAAAATTTCCAAGTCATCTAGAGAATTCCAACTAAATATTACAGAGATATTAAAAGCAATTCCTTTACATACCTCAAGGTAGTTTCGAGGATGAACATTTATAGCTTGAGGCATATAGAAGGCTGAGTTCAAGGGCGTAGACAAATTGGGCACAAGAATCTGAGCAGCACTCTCGTCAATGTATTCTATTCTGCAACTCGCAAGGGAATTCTGAGCATTCTACTAAAGAAAGGCAGACATGAAAATATTACTATGAAGAAATTTGATAAACTGACTAAGGTTTGTGAATTAGATTGCAGAAACTCACATCTCTTAAAATATCAAGATGCTTCAAGTGAGCGGCAGGTCTAAGAATCCCCCTGTAGCCAACGGACTTGAAACTAATTATTCATTTTATTGTATAGAATAACATAAGCAACTCTTGCAGAAAATAAAGATCGAGAACAACTACCAACAGGCCTAATCTATTTATTTTATTTTAAAAAAATCTTCTTAGAAAAAGAAAAACACGAAACAAAGAAATAAGTCAACGCTCAAACGGCGGCGTTGTTTTTTCTTCTCTTTTTTTCATTTACAAGGCTAAAATATGGGGGCTTCATAGAAAATCAAAATTTATAGTGCATTTTGCAAGGTCTTTTCCCCATACCACTACATGCACCAGTTAAAGAGAATCATAATTTAGAATATCCAAAGGTGCAATTTAGTTGGAAGGAAAAGGTGGAAAATAAGCGAAAGCTACAATCAAGAAAGAAACAAACCTTCTTCTAACAATAAAATCATCTTTAGCAAATTTTTGACTTTCAGAGTCCAGCTTAGAATCAACCGCTGCTTCTGCAATACTTAAAAGTTTTAAACTCTCTCCCCAGCACTCTGCACCCCGCCAAAGAAGTTTAACTGCAACAATCGGATTAAAAATAAGATGCCATTATTCTTATTTATTTAAATAGCACTTTATTTCAAATCGACAAATGGCATTTGCTAGAAAACGGGCTGACTATCTTTCTCAAGACTAACAATACAAACATACAACGTAAAAGTTTATTGACCAAACTAGTGTTTGAGATCAACAAGGAAACCTTTTGGAGAATATGGGTGAAGAAGTCCACCAGACACTCCAGATGCACCGCCACCAATTCCAACTTCATCATAAATGTCAATGCTCATGTTTATCTCTTTGGGGCTGTGCTGAAAATGAAATAGTAGAATTTACAAAGTCAAGTTTGCAAAAAAAAACTTCAAGGCTGCTCAGAAAGAAACAATACTAGCAAACAAAATATTCAGACCCTCGGGTGTATAAAAGGAATTTTTGTGCATAATGCAAAAAATCAAACCGTCAAATTGCAAAAATTCATCAGAAAAATAGTTGTTTAATGGAAAGCAAAGGGTCTTATGGTGTAGTGGTTAGCACTCTGGACTTTGAATCCAGCAACCTGGGTTCGACTCCCGGTAGGACCTACTTTTTTTTCTTCACATTTTAGAGTCTTCTCAATTTTCAGTTTTGCTAGACCTATACTCCCTCCGTTCTTATTTAATTGTCCATTACGAAACTACGTGCAATTTTGACCGGCCAAGAACTTATATCAAAATTGTCGGAATGAAAATTTTCAAAAGTTGATCATATAGTTCAAATGTTAAATTTTATGATTAGCTTTTAAAAAAAATCATTTCGACAATTTTGATACAAGTTATAAGCCGGTCAAAATTGCACGTAGTTTCGTAGTGGACAATTAAATGGGAACGGAGGGAGTATTTGGAAACAAGATATTATCATTTACGGTCACTTTCTTAGTTTAGTTCCATCTTTCAAAAGGGAATATCATTTTCTAATAAAACCTTAATCTAACTTAATTCACTAAAACAGGAGAAATCCAAGAAAAATCATGTACCATAATCGGTATGAAATGAAATTTATGAATTGGATTCCTTTTCCAGGCTTTCTTAAAAGAGATCCGATATTAACTAGGTGGCAAAGCCACATCCGTGTAGATGTTGGATGAGGCTTTGCCAACATGGTGGCACATTACAAAGTGTTCAGAATCATGTTTATGAGAAGCTAGCATTTTTTAATATGTTCGAGACATAATAACAACCTTTCCGATAAAACTTTTTCTAGTATAAGGGTACAAGTTTAAATTGCTTTACTTCTCCTACATTGTCACTATCAGAGAAAAATTAGGTGGCAATACATTGTCACATCCTTAAAAAGGGGAAGCTTCTGCTATATGTGTGGGTTTCAATAAGGGTAGGGCACTATGGGCTACGTAGAAACCTTCCATTGATATTTCTGCAAGAGGCTGCTTCTACGACTCGACCACATACCTCCAATTCAGATGGCAACAACTCTATCTTTACACCATGGCTCACTCATTCACATCCCTTTAACCGTCATAAATAACCATACAGTTGAATTTCGAAAATAAGGATAATGTATAATACTATGATGTACAAGTCCTTAGGTAACTTTGTGCAATCAAATTAATAATTTATATAACATCAAATCAACAAATTACCAAAAACTATGTCATCACTAAATAACAAAAATAGTTACTTATTCTAGACAAGGGGTTCTATGGTGTAATGGTTAGCACTCTGGACTTTGAATCCAGCAACCTGGGTTCGATTCCCGGTAGGACCTACTGTACTCTGCTCCCCAATTTTTTTAAATCTCATTTGTTAAGAAAAATCATTCGTAAAGATAAACTATCCTTTATCGTTTTTTCTTATTTTGCCTCATTATTTTAATGTCTTGTGGTATTCTAGCTTATATTCCAAAAAAACAAACAAATAAAATCTGCTACATCTGGCGTTTAGCTGGCAAAGCCACATCTGGTCTGGTCAACTAGGAATAACAAGTAATCTTCGTATTAAACACTCATGGTTCTGTTTCGACAAAAAGAAGCAATATTACAGCAAATCAAATAAATAATGATGAAGGTAAACGTTAAATTGGCAATAGCTACGGCTAAATTTAGGAACTTGCGGAAGAAAAAGAAAGGTGATAGAATCAAACTTGGGGAAAAGTTTGGACCCATCACTTTGTGCAGGCAGGTAAAGAATGACAAGAGAAGTGAAGTAACAAACTTATCTAGCATAAAAAAAACAGAGAATGAAGATAGCAGAAACAATTGTTTGTCAATCTTATCATTACATTTTCTATCTTCCTAAATACTTTAATGTGCATAATTAATATGATATCAAATTATCTACACAAGAAAATTCTATCACTACATCAGCAAAATAATTCTTTATTCGAAATAAGGGGTCCTATGGTGTAGTGGTCAGCACTCTGGACTTTGAATCCAGCAACCTGGGTTCGACTCCCGGTAGGACCTACTTTATTTTGTTCCCCAGTTTTATTTAACACTCTTTTGTTGTACATCTGGCAAAGATATACTATCTTTTATTCCCTCTTTTTCAGTTTGATTAATAGGATCTCGAGAAAGAAATGTCTTATGGTCTTAATCTAGCCTATTTTCCAAAAGAAACCTAAATAATTTTTTGAAATTAAGGATATTGCTACACTGGTCATGTCTATCTTCTTGAAAAAAAACCAAACAAAAGAGGAATTAAATACTTTACTGTGCATAATAAATATGATATCAAATTATCTACACAAGAAACTCTATCACTACATCAGCAAAAAAAAAATCTTATTTGAAATAAGGGGTCCTATGGTGTAGTGGTCAGCACTCTGGACTTTGAATCCAGCAACCTGGGTTCGACTCCCGGTTTGACCTACTTTATTTTGTTCCCCAGTTTTATTTAACACTCTTTTGTTGTACATCTGGCATAGATATAATATCTTTTATTCCCTCTTTTTCAATTTGATTAATAGGAGTTCGAAAAAGGAATGTCTTACGGTCTTAATCTAGCCTATTTTCCAAAAGAAACCTAAATAATTTTTTGAAATTAAGGATATCGCTACACTGGTCATGTTTATCCAAAAAAGGAATCAAAGCCACATCTGGCCTTGTCAACTATGTGCCGACGTCAATAAAAGTGGTCGAATCACACTTTTTAAAAGACGATATTTAATGTTAATATAGTTGTCTACTATGCTAAATGAGAATAAAGTGCACGATGCCTATATACAATACTAGTAGTCACAAGATCTTTTAGACGGATAATAAGTGCCTTTCCTGTAACTCACTACCTCGATAAATTTAAAACTGGTTGTAACTATTATATTATTCACTCACGTCGTTAGCATGGTAGGATAATTAGATGGAAATACAGCATTCAGACTTTAAGGGTATTCACATATATATATATATATATATATATATATATATATATATATATACCCAAAAGGGAACTCTAAGAAAGTTGATACCTTTTTTTTCAATAATAATGGAAATCTGAAAAAGGTCGCGCCAGTAGAATTGGTACCAAGTGAAGTCTAAGAATGTTCATTAGCTTTCTCCAGAACTGTTAAAAGTGATCCAAATTGATGTGGCTCTAGCTGGCAAAGCCACATCAGTGTAGAGGTTGGAAGTGGCCTAGTCAACTAGGTGAGGCACGTTACTAACTTCTTCAGGATCAAAAAGCTTTTTTAGAGCCATCATTCTATTTAAAAAGTCCGTCGTCAAATACTTGAATAGCAGTGAAGTAAATTAACACCATTATAAAAAAAAATTACTACTCGCGATATTCCAAATAATTAAGAGCCTTTTCTAATATTCCCTTTCTAGCGTATGGGTACCAATTGACACTTGCTTTACTTCCCTTAAATAGTAACCCTCGGAAAGAATTAGATTGTAATACAAAAGTTAAATCCTAATGGGTGTTGAATACCATATCATTACAAGGGAATTCCGAACCTAAAGCACTTAAACACAATATCTAATGTAATGCTCCTTAGTTCTTTACAATATGTTTACTAGTTTACTTTTTGGAACTTAGACCAGTTAATTGAGATACAATAATTTTCATAAAGTGCTGGGTATGAGTTAGAGTTCAATTTTAAGCATGGCGAAATTGATCTCAAGATCGTGTCACATGCTATCACATGACCAAATTAAAGGTTATTTTACTTTTTCCCCCTCATTTTTTCCCTCCAAAAACAGAAAAGTTTGAAGCATACAACTAAATTGTATCCTTTTTAATTCGAAGAGAAAAAAATGTGGGCAAAACAGTGAAGTAACATCTAATTTGGTCGCATGATGACACGTGACATCATCACGCGACACGATTTTGAGATCGATTTGGCCGGAAATATTTGTTTGTAAATCATTAAGTTTAGTACTTAAATTATTAATGTTGATAGTTTGTTACCTTTTTTTATTAACGCATGGTAATTGGGTGTACTAAATGTATTTTTTCCCATTCATATAGCAGCCGAAATTTATCAAGAAAAGAAACAATGAGAGCGGAACATTTATAGACTCCCTCAAGTGAATGCAGTGCAATTCAACGTATAATCTATAAAAATATCAAATCATCAAATAACAAAAGCTCTGTCATCACTACATCAAAAAGTAGTTATTAATTGAAACAAGGGGTCTTATGGTGTAGTGGTCAGCACTCTGGACTTTGAATCCAGCAACCTGGGTTCGACTCCCGGTAGGACCTACTTCTTTTTTTCTTCTCCCTAGTCTTTTTTTAGATCTATTTGGGTAAAGGTCAATACATTTTGGCCAAATTATACTCATTGTCTTTTCCTTATTTTGGCTTAATCTTTTAAAAGGGAATCTGCCGAATGATAATCGGCTTCTTTTTCATAAAAAGAAATCTTAATAGCATCTCAAATGTAAAGGATATCGTTACACTACCCTTAAGTTTCATCCAAACAAAGGAAATCCAATTGATGTGGCCCAAAGCTGGCAAAGTCACGTTTAGCTTTGTCAACTAGGTGGCGACATCAATATTACTAGCTTTGTCAGGGAATATGCCAAATGATAATCGGCTTCTTTTTCATAGAAAGAAATCTTATTAGCATCTCAAATGTAAAGGAAATCGTTACACTGCCCTAAAGTTTCATCCAAACAAAGGAAATCCAATTGATGTGGCCGAAAGCTGGCAAAGTCACGTTTAGCTTTGTCAACTAGGTGGCGACATCAATATTACTGGCTACGAATACAATTCTTGGAAGCTAGCAGTTTTACCATTTGAGTTGTCTAATATGCTAATAGGAATGAAGTGAACAAATATCAATTTCTACATTAAAATTACGTGTTGCTAGATATTTTAGAAATAACAAGACTTTTTCCAATTACTCATATTTTAGTTAAGTGAAACACGTTAACAACTGATTGTAAGTGTTTAGATATTTCAATTCAACTGTGCTAGCATAAGAGGATTATTAGATGGTCATACAAACATTCCAATCTTAAGGGTATTTACAAATAAATAACCATACGGGCCTAAAGGAAATCTGGAACCTAAGGCATAATGTAAATTTTGGTCCTTTGTTCTCCACAGCGCAGCTTCGCTTATTCCAGTCCTAGTATCGGTCTCAAAAACAAAACGGGTACCTTAAGGAAATTGGCCTCCAACTATTGAGAATTTAAGAGCAAAGGAATTTACGTATAATCGGAAAATATCGTATTACACAAGGTTTATTTCTTATTCCACGGATCCTAGTAGTAAAAAAAAAATCTTCCACGCAATTCTGTTTGTATATCTTTTCATATGGAGGGAAATCATCAAACCTACGACCTCCGATATGAGGTATGTTTCACTAGAACAATGATTCAAATAAAAAAAATATACCCTTTATCTATTTTGGAAAAGTAATTATTTATAGACATGCGGTTTAACTTACTTGCAGAAAAAATCTTGAATTACCCAATATCCCTTTGATGGGCCATTATGGGCTTCTCTTTAGTGAGATTCAAGAAACACTAAATTTATTATTATGACATTGATGTTCGGAAAATAAAACTAAATGTCGATTGGGAACATTTTCTTTATGACTTTTAAAACCTGAACAAACGTTTGGGAAGTTCCTAAAAATAGAATAGAATAACAAACAAAAGGGAATAAGAAAAACAAAAAACAAAAGGATGTGTGTGTGAGTAAGAGAGGGAGTACCTGTAACAAATGCCAAGCAACAGAGAGACCAGCAAACCCCGCCCCAAGCACTGCGTACCTGCACCGAAATCACTTATTCAATCATGTATGTATCGGTGCTACATACACATACAGGGCCGGTTACAGAACTTGCGCACCTCAGCCTATAGCTATTTAACTTTATCCAGAGGAAAATGAATGGAAAAAATTGCATCGCAAAACAACAAAAATATAACAAATGAGACCTATGTACCTTCTCAAAACTGTATGATTTAAAAATTATAATCTTTTTTCTTTTTACGTTTTCCCCTTCCCATATATATAAATACATACATAGATATATATATAGATATATATATATATGTATATATCTATACTATTAGTTTATGTCAACACCCCTTATGAGGCCGGCTAACTATCTTTCCGAAAATGCCCCTGGGAGAAAGAAAAACTACATAAACAGAACACTAATTAACACGTTTCCATTTCAAAAAAACTATTCTATACACTAATTGTCAAAATAACCAGCCGTGTGCTTGAACTTTGAAATAATTGCCTATAACCTAAAACCAATCTGCCCATTTTAAAAACCAAACTTTCACATTTTCATTTGTAAGAAGAATTCGTATATTTTTCCATCTTTAATGCATCTTACACCAGATATTATATTTCTTCTCTTATCGCGTGGGCTATATATACATATATATGAGACCTATGTATATATTGGTGCTATATATACATACAGGGCCGGACACAGGACTCGTGCACCTCAGCCTATAACTATTTAACTTTATCCCGAGGAAAATAGACGAAAAAATTGCATCGCAAAACAACTAAAATGTAACACTTTATAAAAAATGAGACCTATGTACCTTCTCAAAACGGTATGATTTAAAAATAACAGTCTTATTTTCGTTTTACCCTCTTTCCACTTCCCATATATATATCATCATCATCATCATCATACTATTAGTTTATGTCAAGAGTGCTTATGAGGCCTTAAAACAAATATTTGCAACAAAACCCTCTTAATTTAGTAGTAATTACAAAATAAATAAATAAATTGCTTAGAAAAATAACTGCTGACAACCAAAGAACGGTTAAAAGTTCAAAAGTATTGTTTCTTTTAACGTGAAAAATACTCTCTCCCTCTCTCCTCTCTCAATTGGCTATTTTTTTTTAACTTCAATAACAATTTAAACATATCTCGCATTATAAAATTATGTGCGTTACACCACGCATTGCGTGGGCATACGTACGCTAGTACTATTATATGTCTAGAGGGCTTATGAAGCCTTGCAACTTTTTTTTGCAAAAAAAACCCTCCCAATTAATCAAATTACAAAAAATAATAATTAATATATGAAATAAATAAAAAGATAACTGAACGGCGGTTGAAAGAAAACAACTGCTCCCACGTATTGCCCTCTCTGGCCTCTGCCTTTTTTTTCCTATGTTTTCTCTCTCTCTCTTTTCTCTCCACATATCAATGGAGATATTTCTCTCAAGATTTCACTGGTTTGTTATCCAACTTTGAAACAAGGTACTTTCTAAATTTTTATATTGGTTAAGACACTTATATTGTGATATTTACACATATTTCACATTATATACGTTTACGCGTTACACCACGCATTGCGTGGGCTCACCCTGCTAGTATATATGTGTGTGTATGCATGGGAAGAACTACGCATAGGCTGATAGGGGCAAGAGCACCCATCATACCGTGAAAACCTCGAAAAGTTTCCATGTATTTTGTTGAAAAGTTGGTGATTATAGCCTTTCAGCACCCCATGATTACAAAATAGTAGTAAACACTTTTACACAGGAATTAAAAGAAAAATAGCTGCCATCTAATTATTAACTTCCCTTCTAACTCCATCTTCTCACAAATTATAATTGCACGCTGTCATCAAATTCCCCCTCTCTCTCTCTCAACCATAATTGTCCCTCCCTTCATCGAAGATTCTACCATAACGGGTTACAGATTTTTTCTTGGATTCACACCCATCGGGTGGGCAGGTCCGCTAGTCTAATACTATATGTCTACAGGGCTTATGAGGCCGTGCAATCTATCTAATATCTAATATCTAATATTTAATATCTAATCTAATACTATATGTCTAGAGGGCTTTTATGAGGCCTTGCAACAAGTAATTGCCAAATAACCTTGATAGTATTAAAAAGTACAAATAAGAAAACTGATTTTTTAACTGCCCATATACCCGCCCCTACACATATTAATCTTTACATTTTCGTAAACTCTATACGAACCTATGGCAGTTGGTCTCTTCCCATCTATCTCTCTCTTTCTCTGTCAATAGAAAAACATTAACACAATGGAGCATATCTGTATCATTGATCATCATTAAAACAGATGAAATAGGGTTTTATATCTTTTTGTACTTACGTTTCTTAATTTTTCTTTTTTATACTTTGGTTTCTACTTTTATTTACTTTTTGTACCTTTGTTTCTTAATTTTTCTTTTTATTTACCATGGTTTCTATATTTTTTTCCTTTTTAGTCAACTTTCAACTGCTAAAACTCCGGTACAAAAAGGAAAAGAAAGTATAAACCATGATACAAAAAATAAAAATTAAGAAACAAAGGTACAAAAAGGAAATAAAACTAGTAAAAAAAAACCAAGGTACAAAACGGGAAAAAAAAATGAAGAAACGAAAATACGAAAAGTGAATAAACCCGATGAAATCCATAAGGAACAGATTAACATCCTCTTAAAACTTTTCTCATTTATTGTGTACATTTGCTTTTGTGATTAGTTATTAATTGAGATTTTATACAATTGTTATATTTCATATATATCATATGGAAAATTTAATTATTTAGTTGTTTCCTTCCGCAAGCAAACACGAAAATCATTGGGTTGCAAGCGTCGCGTTACACCACGCAACGGGTGGGCATCCGGTAGTATATATATATAGATAGATAAATAGATATAAAGGAGAGAGAGAGAGAGAGAGAGAGAGAGAGTAGGTAAAACCTGAGGGGGAGTTTAAAAGGGGAAGCGGGGGAAAGAATTGAAAAAGAAGAAAAGGATTGTGGTGATAATGAAGTTTTAGAGTGAAAATTGAGTTTGTAACGGTGGTTATTACAAGATCTACCGTTACTTTTACGCTCTATGTTCGCCGCCGGAGCTGCCGTTTCCATGTTTATCGTCATGTTCATTTCTACTTGTTCAGTTTTTCTGATTTTATTTTCTTATTTTTATTGGTTTTTTGTATTTTATATTTTAAAGAAATTTAGTCTTCAAGACTGAAATATCTAATAAAATCCAAATTTTCAATGGATTATCAAAACATATATTTTTAAAATATGATTTTAAAAATTGATTTTTTATTTTTTTTTAAATTTTTTATTCTGTAAAATTTGATTTTTTATAACTTTTTTTGATATTTATTAATATTGTTAACTTATAAACTGTCAAAACAAAGCATATATACCAAAAAAAAATACAAAAGTCAAATTTTATAGATTTTGTTTTTGTTAGACAAACATTTTATAAATAAAATAGAAAGTTGATTAAAAAAAATAAGAAGGGAAAAAGGTAAGGAGAGGGAGCGAGATTATAAATGTGGATTTAGAGAGAAGACTATAGAAAATCAAATAAACATCTATTGATTTTTTATTTTATTGTATCTAAACATCATATCACGACGTTACACGACACATCACGTCGAACACCTACGCTAGTGTTTTTTTTAATTGTGGGTTAATCATTATTATATACATAATATTTTATGCATATATATATATATATATATTTATTTATCATCAATACTATTATAATATGTGAAGGCGAAAAAATGGCAGTTACACAGTTTGAAGCCGTGTAAGTTTAACATTTTTGAAAATTCCCGTCCTCAAAATAAGTATTTATTGGCGAGGGGATGTCGGCACCCCCTCGTCCGGACCGATATCAACTACACAACAGGCGATCCGGGCCTGTCAGTCATGGGTGACGCGTCACCCCGGATCTTAAAGGGCCGGACCGTGTCTAAGCCGGCCCGAAGAAGCTTGTTGAGCACACTTCCCCAATTAATGCTGCTGCTCCCTTGGGGGACCCTTTATGTGTTTCATCGACGTGGCCCAATCACAGGCTAGCCTGTGGGCCCCGGATGATGAACAGTGCCATTGTCAGAGTCATAAATGACCTGGAGCCGTTGGATCTTTATCAGACAGTGCAGTGATCCAAGGGCTAATAACACCTCTGATCAGACTATAAATACCCCCACTAACACCAATTGGGGGGGGGGGGACAAAAAGACAGAGAGGAGAGATAAAACTGAAACAATCCGGACCACCAGAATATCAACCGTGACACCTGACGCCACGACTTGTAACTGGACCATTCCCTCATCCTTAACTATATTCCTACCTTCAGTCTATACCGATACTGACTTGATCGTCGGAGAGGGAAAACCTGGTACCAACCCCGGGCCCCTGTTCGTTTCTTGTGCAGGCTTAGAGAGCATCCCGACGACGAAGCAGATACCGCCTACGTCAACTACCTTGGAAGATCGGAGCCGACGCGAGTAAATATATAAGCCGAGCTTGGGAAGAAAAGCAGGCTCGCCAATTGGCGCCGTCTGTGGGAAACTGCGTAGCGCGCTAGCTCCGACAATCCGTTTCCAAGGAACGATGACAGATAATGAACAGTACGAGAGCCCTCCCCCACGGCATGCCCCCGTATTTGGAATGCTGAGGGCCCTCTCTTTCGGCACGCCGGGAACTGCGCCTGAGGGGCAGCCCACTCCACTCAATGCGGTCCAGGGGACGCCCCGGTCGCGCGACGAGCTGACTCGCATGATGCTAGAGATCCATGAGAAGGAGCTCGTTGCCTTGGCGGCTCAAAAAGCGTTGATAGCCTCTATGATGGCGTCTGAGCCCAGACCCGTCTCTCGTGGCGTAGAGCAGCCAGAGCCTGTTCGCATCCCCGCCAAGAGCGTGATGTCGCGGTTGGGACCTTCAAGACGACCCCCCCTAGAGGTTCCTGAGGAGCCGGCTAGGGGAGAGGAGTCAAGGCGTTCCCACGAGGGGAGTTCGCGCCGTGTAAACGACCAAAGCGTACACTCACGAATCAGTCGACCAGGTGATAGTCACGATTCACGGCCCGCTTCGAGTCATGCTAGGACTGAAAGGCCTCCCCGGAGGAGGAGGCGAGGTCGTCGCGCTGGCCTAGATGAAGTCGCGGACGAGGCAGCGCTAAAAATCGTTGCCTCGACCCGTAGTACCCCGTTCTCAGACGAGATAGAGTACAGTACGCCCCCCGGAAATTTTACTGCCCCCGTTCTCCAAGTGTTCAACGCAGATTCTGACCCAGAAGCCCACCTCCGGCACTATCGATACCAGATGAACCACTGGTCCCACCTCGATCGCCTTATGTGCAAATGCTTCCCCGCCAGCCTGGGGAGGCTCGCAAGTAAATGGTTCCAGTCTCTGCCTGCCAACTCCATCCACTGTTGGGATGATCTGGCCTATGATTTTGCACACCGGTTCATCAACTTGAAGGAAAGGGCTGCCCAACCGGAGCAGCTGTACCAAGTGAAGGCCCAACCCAAAGAGTCCCTCGAGAGCTACGATAATCGGTTCTGGCAGAAGCACGCTGAGTGTGCCGAATGCCCCGATTCCACTGCTATAGCTGCTTTCAGGCAGAACATGATCGTGGGAAGCAGGATCCGCAACGAGATGATAGCAACCCCTCCTGGCTCAGTTTCCCAGCTCCGGTCACTAATCAAACAACATGTCGATATCGAGAAAGACATGAGATCAGCTGGAGCAACGCGTTCAGTCGCCAGCATCGAGAAGCCTCGGGGAGGAGCCGTCTCAAGGAGCAACCGGCGAGATCGCCCCATAGCGGAAAGATTGGGGAGACCTCGAACGGTGGAAAGCCAGCAACCGCCCCCTAAGCGTAGAAGGGAGGATACCCGTCGGGCTGGCCCTTCGAACCCAGGAAATGCCTACTCCACGACATTCCGCCTACCATTAACCGACCTGCTCTTTGAGATCGAGAACGAGCCATTCTTTTCCTGGCCTCCCCCGCTCAGGAACGAACCGGCCCGGGGGCCTAATGACAAATTTTGTGACTATCACAGAGGCCGCGGCCATTTCACCAATGAGTGTCATGGTCTAAAGGCAAGGCTAGAAGGATGGGTCCGGGACGGCTTGATGGAGAAATACGTCAAGACGCGAAGGGACCCCGATCGAGACCGAGAAGGGGACGACGAAAGGCAACCAGACCTCCCCCCACCGGTGATGACTTGCCAGGTTATCCATTCTGGACCAAAGAAGCCGAAGCCAAATGGGGCGGAGAGAACCGAGGCACGCGAGGCCACGATGAAAAAGCACGTCTGCCTCGCCGAAAGCTCGAAACCCCGAAAGAGGTGCAAACAAGGTACTAAGTCGGACCTAAGCTTCACCGACTTCGACCTAGTGGGGGTAGACATGCCCCACTACGACGCCCTTGTCATCACGGCCCAAGTGGGCCATTGTTCAGTAGGACGCATCCTCGTTGATCAGGGGGCGTCGGTGAATATTCTATTTGGAGACCTCTACCAAAAGATGGGGCTGACGGAGGGGCAGTTAGATACCAACGCCCCCCCTCTATACGGATTCAACTCTGAAGCTGTTCAGCCCAGAGGGAACATAACCTTGCCTGTTAAGACAGGAACCAAGGTTATGAGCGTGGAGTTCACGGTGGTGGACGTCCCCTCCGTTTACAACGTCATACTAGGGTGCGCGTGACTTCATGAGATAGAAGGCGTCTCCTCCACTCTACACCAAAAGGTCAAGTACCCCACTGCGAATGGATTCGAGACCATATCGGGAAACCAAAAGGTCTCGAGAAGCTGTGCCATGGTCGTATACTCCGGCAATAAATCGGTTCCGGCCCAGAGTGCCATGAACATAGAAGCTGAGGATCCTAAGCTGCTGCGGGAACTGAACAAGAAAAAGGGGCCCGCAAGTGTCGAATAAGACCGTCCTCGACGGAATAAAAAAGAGGCTAGACGAGTCCAAAGGACGATGGGCTGATGAGCTGCAGCACGTCCTTTGGGCCTACCGAACGACAAGGAGACGGGGCACCCAACAAACGCCCTATAGCCTAACCTACGGGATGGAAGCTGTCATCCCGTTAGAAATCGGGCTCCCCTCGCTCAGAACCGACATGGTGGAGAACGGACTGAACGAAAAGATGATGGGGCTCGAGCTCGAATATGCTGAAGAACGAAGGGAAGTGGCAGTCATCCGTAACGCCGAATACAAGAACGAGCTGGGACGTTCCTATAACAAAAGAGTGAACGCCAGACGTTTCCAAGACGAAGACCTAGTGCTGCGGAAAGTAAACAACAACACCAGGATACAATCTGACGGCAAGCTAGGCCCCAATTGGGAAGGCCCCTATCGAATCCTCGGTGCAGTAGGGAACGGGGCCTACCTGTTGGGTCGTCTTCCCAACGACGTCCCGGTCGACCGACCTTGGAACGTCAACAACCTAAGGAAATACTACCAGTAGAGCTCGGCCGTTATGACTTTGTGTAAATAATAATATGATGTAAATTTATGTCTGTGGGTTTTATAAATGAAAACTGTTGTTATAAATTTTCTAAGTGTTTCAGAACACGAGCCTATACGGCACCCCGGTTCATATTTACTTGAATTTTTCAGTTCATTTAAATTTTCTAAGTGTTTCAGAACACGAGCCTATACGGCACCCCAGTTCATATTTACTTGAATTTTTCAGTTCATTTAAATTTTCTGTGTTTCAGAACACGAGCCTATACGGCACCCCGGTTCATATTTACTTGAATTTTTCAGTTCATTTAAATTTTCTCTAAGTGTTTCAGAACACGAGCCTATACGGCACCCCGGTTCATATTTACTTGAATTTTTCAGTTCATTTAAATTTTCTGTGTTTCAGAACACGAGCCTATACGGCACCCCGGTTCTGTTTACTTGAATTTTTCAGTTCGTTTACATTTTCTCTAAGTGTTTCAGAACACGAGCCTATACGGCACCCCGGTTCTGTTTACTTGAATTTTTCAGTCCGTTTACATTTTACAAGTGTTTCTACACGTGCCAACTCGATTTATGATGTGTATAAAATGAGAGCCCCAACGCCGAAGCATAAGGGCCCCCTCATTTGGGGCATGTATACAATGAATGATGTATAAATCACAACGGAAGTATAGAAGTAAAACACAGAAGAATAAAAGACAAGTCCAAAATTGTTTTTTCATTTCATTCAATGGAAAGCTATTACATGCTAAGTACAAAAAAGGAAACTACACTGAAAACAAAAGCCTAAATCTACCCTAGTTCTGGCTAGCTCCGTCCTCTTCATCCGAGAGAGCTCGAGGAGTCAAAGGCACCACATCCGGAATGGGAGCTCAGGGGACGGGAACTATAATATTTTCTATGTTCCATACCGGGTGATCCGGTCCCGCCCTCATAAAGGCAGCCGCCTCAGACCACCCCTCGACGTAGAAGGAGTTGAAGTCCTTCTGTGTCTTTTGGGCCCAGGCGGCATTCAGCTCGGCTTGGCCAGTTTGGACCGCCGCCTTTATCCTGTCGGTGATGCCAGCCTCAGCCTCTTTTAGGGCTGCCTCCGCAGCCTGGGCACGCTCCTCGGCCTCCGCTCTGGCCTTCACTGCTTCGACTCTTCGAGCCTCAACTGTGGCGTTGAGGCCCTCAGCTTTCTCCGCCCTGAGTTGGGCCTCCTCGGACCTTCTCTGGGCCTCCTCCACCCTTTTTTCGGCCTCCTCCACGAGCTTGGCATTAGCCTCTGCCTTCGCGGCCCATGACCTCACCAGCTGGCCTTGGTGATAGACATATTGGTTCATCATTAAGTAGGCCTACAAGGGAAAAGGCAAAACACTTAGCAAAAATATGTGGGAAGAATGTGAAAACATACAAAACACTCTACACGTACCTGAGGTATCATGGCCATGGCCGATGCCATGGAGGAGGCGAGGTCACGACCTCGGTGATCAGCTTCGACGCTTTGCTGCTGGAGCGCAGCCAAAGCTAGTAACCCGGCAGATGGGTGAGCCTCCATGATGCTCTTTACTCCCGTGGCCGCCTTCACCTCCTCGGGTGTCTGCACATGCATCCTGTGGGTCGGGGAGGCAGAGCTGGAGCTTGAGCCTTGAGTAGGGCCTGGAGCGGGACCCGACGTCCCCCTAGGCCCCTCTACGACCACAACCTCGGATGAGTTACTCCCTCCGACCTTGGCCCTCTTTTCCCCTTGGAGGGACTTCGTCCCCTCCACCTTTCTCTTCCCCAGAAGCGCCTTGCGGGCCAGCCTATCGAGTCTGGCTTGGGCTGCCAAATCGTCCGGGCCAGCCGACTGAGGCAGGATCGCCACTCCCCTCTCCCCCGTCACCACCACATCCCTCTCCTCGGCCTCGACCTCGACCACTTCCCCCTCGGGCTCCCCCGTCTCAGCAACCCTTTCGACCGCCCCTTCTTCTTCTTCTTCGCACCCAACCTCAGCTACCTCATCCTCGGCAGCTATCTCTTCCACCCCCACCTCCTCCTCAGCCTCTTCATCTGCCTCCTCCTCCTCATCGGAACGGACCACCTACACAGGCCATACAAGAAAGAAGTTAGAAAAATTAACACAAATTTGTAACACAATTTAGCTAAGTGTAAAAGTGCAAAACTGGAGGTATTGAAGCACAAAAGGCGACATACCCAGGTCCGAGAGGTGCCTAAGGTTGGGCCAGAGGGTTCGGCCTCAGCAATGTCGTCTTCCAAGCGAAGGGGACTCCCCGCGGTGGGCTCCCGAGACCTTAAGGGAGTCACCTCTGTCAGAGGCTTCCCATATTGGTCTATGTAGTTGCGGGTACCGTCCGGCCCCACCCTGTAGTGGAGGACGGTACCATCCGGCCGGGTCTCAAAGTGAACCCCGGCCGATGTAGGAGCGGAAGAGACCACCATCACGCTCTTCGCCTTGCTGCTTGGCTTCGGCTTCGGCTTCATCGCCTTTTTAACCGCAGGCGTTGCCACGGCATCGGCCTCCTCCGCTACCTTGGGAGGGAGGGTCGATTCCAGACCCTTCTCCTTCTCCCATCTTTCCCTGGAGTACCCCACGGGACAGAAGGTCCTATGGGGCCATTTGAAGCTGTTCCCCTTGCAGGAGGTGGGGGAACCACAGATTAGCAGGCGCTCCGCATCGCGCGCCCCTACGTCGGTCCCATCTGGACCCCACCAGTTAAGAGCCACCTCCAACGACTCTATGTTGGGTTCGCCCAATCCCCTCAGCTTTGAGGCCACTGTGAATTTATTTTCCTTGGTGCTCAACACCCTCCCCGGCCTGGTTGGCAAAACCAGGTCGTCGCGGTGGAGCCAGTGCCCTTCCACCACGACTACATCTTGCGTGTAACCCCGATTCGAATCGGAGTTACCTGTAACCAGCTGATTATGAGACCGGCACCTCAGGTAGGGCTGCCGGCTCTTAGACTGGGAGCTTGGCTCGGTCTGCAAGAATTCGTAGCAGGCCAAGAGCTCTTTTAGCCCCAGTGGCTCCGGGATGTCCGGGCCCAATGCGACACTTAGTGCCTCTATTCCGGCGCATATGCGATGCGCCTGCAGAGGCCACTGGCATGGAAGAGTCTGCGTCCAGGCGTAGAGCTCCGCCAGTAGCTCCGGAATAGGGAGGTGGGTACCCCCGTAGAGAAGAGTAGAGAGGGAGAGAGTTACCATATTCTTGTGATCAGACACGATCCCATTCACCTCGTCTGCAGTCGCACAGGTCCGAAGTCGGAACTCCCCCCCTATGCCGCATAATTGGCAAAACTCGTCCAGGTCAGCCCCGTGCTGCCTGATCATGATGCTGTTATCGTTTACCGCCACGGATATGGCCGGATCGATAACCATCTCCCGGAATGGCAAGGCGTTCGCCATTACCTCAAGGCGCCTTGGTTGCGGGGCAACCATCGGGCCTTTTCCAGCACCGTGTTTGATAACCATGACGGCTAGATGGTTGATGAAATCTGCTAAGTGTGGAGGAAGAAAGAGAATAATCTGTGGTGTGAAAATTTTAGTGAGAGAGTAAGAAGGTCAAAATGAGATTTCACTGAGGGTATTTATAGACCCCCACCGGAAGATGAAAAGACATTTACCAGAAGGTGAAAAGACAGCGGCGGTTCATTACACGAACTCTCACAAATAAATGCTACCACTCAATCGACGCAGTACACGTGTACAGCAAGTAGAGGACAACTGCCAAGTGTCACTCACCAGCCGTTTTAGCATTGATGGCATTGATGGGATCGAAGAGACAGAGGCGGCGCCTCATAAATGCGTGATGAGCGTGCTCCACGTGTCAAAAAATTCCAGCACACGAGAACACGTGCCGGACTACTCCGAGGCGTCGCCACACCATCAAGCACAAGAACACTATGGTCGGAGCCCCCGTAACGACTATAGATCCCCGAAGACCTCGTCCTTAACGACGACTCCGGACAGGGAGCTGTTGGCGAGGGGATGTCGGCACCCCCTCGTCCGGACCGATATCAACTACACAACAGGCGATCCGGGCCTGTCAGTCATGGGTGACGCGTCACCCCGGATCTTAAAGGGGTCGGATCGTGTCTAAGCCGGCCCGAAGAAGCTTGTTGAGCACACTTCCCCAATTAATGCTGTTGCTCCCTTGGGGGACCCTTTATGTGTTTCATCGACGTGGCCCAATCACAGGCTAGCCTGTGGGCCCCGGATGATGAACAGTGCCATTGTCAGAGTCATAAATGACCTGGAGCCGTTGGATCTTTATCAGACAGTGCAGTGATCCAAGGGCTAATAACACCTCTGATCAGACTATAAATACCCCCACTAACACCAATTGGGGGGGGACAAAAAGACAGAGAGCAGAGATAAAATTGAAACAACCCGGACCACCAGAATATCAACCGTGACACCTGACGCCACGACTTGTAACTGGACCATTCCCTCATCCTTAACTATATTCCTACCTTCAGTCTATACCGATACTGACTTGATCGTCGGAGAGGGAAAACCTGGTACCAACCCCGGGCCCTTGTTCGTTTCTTGTGCAGGCTTAGAGAGCATCCCGACGACGAAGCAGATACCGCCTACGTCAACTACCTTGGAAGATCGGAGCCGACGCGAGTAAATATATAAGCCGAGCTTGGGAAGAAAAGCAGGCTCGCCATTTATCTAAAGATACAAATATTTGTAAGACTATTATTACCCCACTCATGAGGGCAGTTACTCTCGTATACTAATAAACCGTCCCAAAAAAAACATCACCACGGAAAAATTGATACACCTTTAAAAAGTTATTGCGGAATGAATTAATATAAAGTTAGTTTGGCTACCAAAGTAACAACGCTATGTATATTTGTTCAGCCACTGCCACTGCAACAAGTATTAAATATAACGAGGCTTAATAGAGTGCATTTTTCTTTGATAAGTTAGGTTTATTATACATAAACGTGGTTTAGACCACTCCACAAAAAATATGTACAAATACCTACGGAAATTGTGGCGATTTTTTTTTGTGATTAGCCTTTTAGCTACAGAATTTGTGAGGAGCTGTGACAGTATAGTGATTTTATGACAATTTTTAACTCTGACAAAATTAATATTATTTTATAGCGTCATCCAAGTTTAAAAAATAATAATAATAAAATAAAAACACCATCCAAGTGTGGTGCTCTAACCAGGCATTATTAAGTAATGTAGGCATAATCTTTAAAAAAAAAATGTAGGCACTTGGGATTAAGTCACATTGTGCATATTTTTGAATAATTTCCTCAGTAACAGATTATTAGAACAAATTATTTGTGCATAATCTTAAACTGTTTTTTTTTTGGCAAGGAAAACAGACGATTCAGTGTACATACTTTCTAAGATTGGAACAAACTGGCACATGGCAGTTTCAAGGCGGAGTTAGCTCGCCTAGCGCCTAATTCCGCTTAATCACCGCCTAAATCGCCCAATCTCGCCTAATTCCGCTTAATCACCGCCTAAATCGCCCAATCTCGCCTAATCTACTAGGCACTAGTTCCGCTTATCGCCTAGGCTCGCCTTTTAGACTGGAACAACCTTTTAAATTTCTGTAATTAACAAGGACCAACGATATAAGATTTTCAACCATAAAATGATCAGTTTTTTCTGAAGCTAGTTGCAGATAATTCGTTTCTACTAGGAGTTTTGATGCTAAAATTCCAATGAAGAGCATTTTAACATCTGCATATAATACAAATGATTCAGAACTATACTTGACATCTTTTTAACAAGACAACACTATTTTCAAACACTTCAATTATTGACAGGGAAAAAAATGTAACTACGGAGTAAACGAAATCAGTTACCATACCCATGAAAACCAGACAAGAGGTAAGTACACACCCAACAAACTTGTCATAACTCATATATCATAAGGCCGTTACAATTGTGAAAATATTTGAACTTAATTTAAAACAAAAGACTAACTGAAACTGGGTTACAAGGAAAATCTGGATTCAACAAACTGGACATAATGTTAGTACGATATAAGTTTAAATTAGAACAGGATACAATAAATGAAGGATACAGAGAGAATCTGTATTCACCAATGTTCATGGTGTGTAATGACTAAAAACTATTATTTATTCCTTTTTCCCCTTCAAACCAGCATTATAAATGCCTAGGTTTTCGCACCCAAGCCTCTGGATTTCGGAAACTTAACTGCCACTAAAGGATTAATTATACCCTGGGAATCTGTACCCAGGCCCATACCCTCCACAAATCCCATTTTCGCCATCATCTTTGATCCAAACCCCTTAGTATGTTTCTCAAAAGAACCAAAGCTTTGCGTTTGGGTTTTCAAAGGCTTTTTCTTCTCTCTCTTCGGCAATGTTGCACTAATGGTTCCAGACGATTCTGCCCCCAATCCAAATGCCCTTGTACTACTGGTTCCAGAGGATTCAGCCCCTAATCCAAGCGCCTTAGGACGCTGAGTCGCCTCAATTGGCTGTGTGATTCCTTGACCGTCTTTTCCTAATCCACTCCCTTCCGTAAAACCCATTTTAGCCATCATTTTTGACCCAAAACCCGTCGTATGCAACTCAAAGGCACCATATTTTGCATTATTATCAATTGTATTGCTTTGGTCGAAAATATTTTTAGACTCTTTCAATTCAACGGGTTTTATTTCTACGGTATCAGATTGCATAACGCCACTTGAGACGAATGAGAGTGGTTGAGCTGCATATGAGCCTGTTTCGCGTTCTCCTCTCCTTTTGCGAGTTTCATTGCTCCCACGAGAACCAGCATTGAATTTTAATGATTTAATTTTAGAAGATTGTGATGGATCTGCTGAACTATAGCCCTTACCCTTTGATGGCCTTTTGTTTTTGTTTCTATCTCCTTTTACTGATTTTATCCCGGTGACTGTAAAGTCGTCTTCTTCTGCACTAGCTCCAATAAGCTAGATATTTCAAGAAAGAAAAGGCTTAGTTAGATGCAGTCTAGTAAATCTATAAAGAAGATGCAAGCAACGAATGATGGACATAGAATAAAGTAAATAAACGATTGCTTGAGCTTGAGCGAGATTGTTGTTACTCAACCCTAGTTTGTTGTCAAGGAATGAATAAAATGTTGTTGAAATAATTAAAATACAGCTGGGATGGTCCCTACGATCATGAAGATAGGATCACAAGACAGCCAACCAAAGTACTGATAAATTCTCAGGAAACTTAAGTGGCCGGCTTCAAAATCCAAATTAAAATGCAGAAATGGAACTAATGCACCGTGGGAATTCATTTCAAACGAATAAAAAAAACTCAATGCTTACAAACCATTCAGTCTCATTCTAATCCATTTCTATGTTTATTTTTTACCTTTTCTAATCGGAGTTTGTCAGTAGAAGATGGCATGCATGTGTGTTGAGTACGAGTCACTGTCACAAACCTGAGGAAGAATGTCAATCAGCTTGAGATGAAGCATAAGATACAAGTTGAGAGTTGGTGAAAAACACGAACTCCTCTGTTTAACGAGTACTTTAAGAATTAAAAGTCTTTAATGTCAAAAATGTCAAAAACTTATAGCTACTACGAAACTTACTTTTTCTTCCCAGAACCCTGGCAACTGCTCAGCAAGCGGTACACTGCTGCTAGTCTTTGAACCTGAATCCAAGAAGTTCGGCATCAACTTAAAACCTTAAAAAACAGACAGACCTTCAAAGATGTTCTTCTTTCTCTGTATTTTCTTTCTTTGTATTGACAAGTACTACAGTGAAAAACCAAATACAGACTCCATACCGTGCTTTCACAAGAAAACAATAAAGAAAAAGAAATTTTGTTCATCATGCATGCATATAAGATTTCATTCATGCAGTGATGTTTTTGTTACCGACAGATTTTTCCATGACCATCATATGCACCAAACATAACATAAGTAGAACACACCGAAAATGCGATTCATCTTTCTTTTGGAACATGTAAATGCTTTATTTTTTTGTCGTTATCCAGATAAGTTTGTCGAGAACAGTAGAGAGTTTCATATGGTCAAGGTCAAGGTCAAGGATGAATGAAGACGAATGCTCTATTGAGGCCACACACTGAAATGTATCAAAGTCTATAAATGAAAGAAAAGGAGACATGAAATAATAAGATATTGACATGAGGACTGCGGTTCAAATAAATTGAGTGCCACTGGTACTGGTACTTGGAAAACATAATGCATTTAGGAATGATATGCAGAAAATTATGAAGTTAGAAAAAGTAAAAATGCATTAAATGTTTTATAAAACAAAAAAGTAAATACATATAATCCAACAAGTAGATTAATATGGAGACAAGACTGCAGAAAAAGGCAAGAATATGTTGCATAAAACATTGGTAGGACGCTTGCAAAGGGAGGGATATAGGATATGAGTTTGCATGGCTCCTTATTGCAATTTACTGACCAACTAAAATTCTCCGAAGTTAAATGATGTATCAGCACATAAACACTTTAACTGGAGGGATCAATATTGAACCCTCAAAACATCAAAATCAAATAAAAGAAACAGAAAGCCATGACATAACAATATAAACACGGAATGGCATGCTGTTTCAGAATACATATGAAAAGTCAATGCTTTCACTGCATCTACATGTTAGATTAAGTGCAACAGTAACCACATTTACATGAACACTAAGTGCAGGCATTTTTTTCTTTTACCAAAAGCAACGATTATGAGATATGCCTCTACAGTTGGCCAATAGGAATTAGGAGTACACAGACCAATCTAAACAAAAAAATATATATCTGGAAAAACCAGGGAAGAAAATTGATTTTCATACCTGGGAACAATCTCTTGAGTGCATGGGCTGAAAAGACCATATATCTGCTTTATCCAAAACTATCTGCTGTAATTTCTGCAGATTACAACCATCAAGTTGTCAGGATAGATCTAAACCAACATCATATTTTAGTGGATGGTATAGGGAAGAGGCAGGTAAAAAGAATTGACATATAGGATTTTATGGAACAGACGGCTTGGAAGAAGATGGTATAAAGTTGCTATGTGCCATAGCACAACAATCATCATAAATTAGAATATAAGGAGTTCACAGCCAAGATCGACAAAAAGCAGTGGAAAGGCAATATAATTGTGAGACAGAAATAGTTTAAGCTGAAAGCCAAGTTTTTGCATCCACATCAACGACAAGCCACGATAAGCATGTCGGAACTCAGAAATAGAATGGTCCAAACACTGGTTGGAGAACTACAATGAAGTTTAAGTTTCTTACCTAGTAGATATCAAGCAAAAAGTTCACAGATAATATACTTTGCCCAGACTAGTAGTCAAACAGTAAAAGTTTCTTCTTTTTAAATCAATAAAAATATTCCAATAACTTTCACGGACAAATCCACTTAATACATACATCAAACAAAAAGTTCTTATATCCTAGAAACCATACATCTTGCTTATCCAAACGAAGACATCAACTATAGAGAACAATGGTTAATAAACACTTGGAATAGACTTACTCTATATAAGAAAACGTAAAAGTGGATTCATTTCCTGCAAATAAAAATAAAAATTTCTTACAATATTAATCTGCTCAAGATTCACACCACGATTAAGCATCCTCTCTCGCCGCTTCACAACAATCATTTCTTTACGGTGCTTCTTCTTTTCACCTGAAATTAATACAAAAAAAGTATGTAAAGTAGAGTTGAAAGATAATTTTAGTAGTCAATGCATCATACACACTACAGAAAAAAAGAATAGATCAAGTTAAAGCCTCAAATTTGCAACTGCCAGATACTAAATACTTCATACCCTTTCACTGACTAGTTTGATCACAGAATATATTAAAGATTTGCATACAAAAACTCCCATATGTCTAGAACATCTGCATCAGATTTATAAACATCATAAATTAAATGTATTTTAGAATGGTTTTATAAATGAAAGAACTAGCCACGTTCACACATATTTGTCTGAATTCCAAGAGTCTATATTCCTAAACCTCTAAATAACATCATATCCTAAGAAAATATTTGGAGTCATTAAATAAAACCATCTTTTAGCTTCAATATATTGATTTCATCACCTTGGTTAGTAGTGAGAGACTACTCCAAAAAACCAGCTTAAAGCCAAAGTGAAGAGCCGTGAAGAATTAAAAACAGTTACATCGGAGAAGTCCTTCAAGATGTTGGGTTAGGAAGTAAACCTTTCTTATGTTTTGAGTCCTCAAAAATCAAAAGAAGAGGGGAAAAAAAAGTAATACATAAATGAAATCCAGCTAGGTTAATTCCATTTCCATGATTGAAGAAGGATAGATCAGAAATAAATGCTTAATTTTATCTCCTTACCAGGAAACTTCCTGAAACTTTTGCCTCGAATTTCACCAGGCCAGGACTGAGGAAATTGACCAACCTGCTTCTTTTTTCTGCTAGAAATTGTCCTCGAGTCCTTCTCAAACATAACATCTTCCAAAGCCGATAACCAACCATATGAATTTTCCCTCATTTTCTCGCCAGAGAACTTTTTCTTTCTAGATCTTGGCTTCTTTACCCCGTATTCTCTCGATGCATCTTGAAGATCAATTCCGCCCAATTTCACATTAACATCATTTAAATCCTCATTAGCACTTTCTTCATACTTTCTGATGTCCACAATGCTAAGAGTCCCTCCAATTCCTTCTATGTAATCATTTGCTATCTCATCATCTATATCCGAATCACTATACAAGTCCCCATCTGATGATCCAGATGAATCCCCAGAACCAGATGATTCCGAGCTTCCTTCTTCGTCATCATCTTCGTCATCTGAAATATCTTCAGTATAAAATTTCATGCCTCCGATGGACAGAAAACCTGCATTTCTCTCTCTAGATGGTGTTTTAGGTTCCAGATCATCAGCCACTTCGGTGTTTAGCTCATGGGCAAAACTCATATTGACATCCATTTCTTCTGTATCAGAGTGAGAATCTTCTTTCTCTTCAAATTGCAGGGAAGATTCAATACGAATTGGGGTAGCTTCTTCTTCGTCATAAAAACCCAATCCTGTGTGAGAACTATCATCCAATGTAAAACTTGTAGTATACTCGTAAGTAATTTGTGATTTTGGCAATTCAGTAGATGGTGTGCTGTCAGAAAAAGATAAGATCTGGGAATCCTTTGAATCAACCAGAACATCAGGATCGGGCTCACTCATATTGTTATCAGCATTATCATCACCATTAAACAGTGAAACTTCCTGTAAGAAAAATACGCAAATAACAGAAGGTTACCATCGCGAATTTCCAGTTTAAGCTCACTTAAGGTGTGTTTGGAACCCGGAAAACGGATGGGAAAATGAAATTGATTTTCCGAAAAAACAATTTCTTATGTTTGGTTACATAAGAAAATCAATAAAAAAAAACGAAAGAAAGTATGAGAAAATTTTGTGTAAAATGAGGTAAACCACTTTCCTTCCAAAAGTTGGGGAGGAAAAGTAAAACAAAAGAGAAGAGTTGGACTAACTCTCTCTCCCCCTCTCATGCTGATTTTATTTTCATTTTTCTTGTTTTACCAACCTTTCAAACACATGAGCGAAAAATGATTTCATGTTACTTTTCCTTTCTCTTCCTTTCTTTTTCTTTTCTTTTCTTTTCTGGTGACATTTTCCGGGTTCCAAACACACCCTTCCCGAAAGAAGGCTCGTACTTTCCAAACTCATTTACACGGTATTTTTTTAATAAAAAAACTGCTCTATCCATCATGCACAAACTTCTTATCATGACTTACATTAAAATGAACTTTTTGAGCACCTATTATATTTTTGCACATTCGATATAAACGTCTAAAATGCTTACATAAATTTGAGCTATACCTTAACCATCACATTATAACGATGCAGAAACAAACCAGGATACAAACAATCAAATTTTTCACATCAAATATTATTTAAGCTTCTAACTAAACAAATTCATTCAAATGCAAACAGGATTACAGCTCTAGATACATCCCACACATGCTGGGTAACTGCTCAACTACACTTGCAAAACCCATTAAACACACTCACATATAAAGTACCTATGGCCTATGGGACGTGAGAAGGATCAAACATTAGGTTCTATTGGAAAAGATAAATGATTAAATAATCCACAAGGTTGTAGAATTTTCATGTAAGATGATTTGAATCCCAGATTGGCACTACGACAGGGACTCTGAAACCAAGAAAGTTGAAATAGTAAAGTACCATGATCTTGACATCGTCACGGGAACATCTCAAACCAATGCATGGATGCTCTAATTGCAGGTGACTAAAATTCCTTAACCAATTCCATGGTTTTGGAATTCCTAAATCACAATACAAGCCAAATCTAACTGTCTAAATCAAAAAAAAAAACTTATGTACCTGGTTACCAGCATCCGGATAAACAAAACCAAATGCTTGTCTACCAGCTTTCTGCGCTCTGCCTCGAGACCCTCCCGATTTCCCTCTGTTGGAGTTTCCAGATCCAAAAACAGACTTAGAAGTTCCATTTCCACTGTTAGAGTTTCTTCTACCTGCCAAACAAAACAAAAAATCTTCATTAATATCTCAGTTACTACAACCCAAAAAGCACATATCCTAAATTTTCTATTTTTTTTCACATCTTTCCTAGTAAAAAACCCAAAAAAAGAACTTTTCTTTTTTCGCTAAAATGATAATTAAGTAACAAAATTAAACTATCACACTGAGTTCTACAGTTAATGAAGTCACTAAAGTCTCCATTCATTGTCTACAATCTTTACTAAATTCTTAATAAAATGAAAAGAAAAACTACTAAAACACAATTACAAAAAGCTCTAAGAGAGATATAACCACTATGGTTAAAAAAAAAGTAGCCCTTACCATTATAATCTAAACTATTAGGGTTCTTTCGTTACTAAACTCCAAAGCTATTTTAAAAAGTAACATTTTCTTAATAAAAATCTACATATAAGTAAAGCAAAACCTCTCATACACATATCACCGCTAGAGTAATCAAAATAGCCGTAATACAAAATCTAGAGTAATAAGCGACGCAAACGCAATTACACTAAAATTTCCACCAAGGGCATACAGGGGGAATTGCACATAGGTACAATTTAATGAACTTAATTAGCAAAAACAAAGGTCTTTCAATCTTTCTTTCACTTAGATCAGTACTACCAATTCAGAAAAAATACTACCAAATTCAGCAAAAGTGCTACCAAATTCACTGAAAATGCTACTAATTCTAATAAAGGGGCAATTAACAAAAACATACCCTACCCCTATTATATTAACAAAAACATACCCTAATAATTTAAATTATCAAAAACATACCTATATATACTTATTATTTCTTTAATTCTAATCAGACCATAATCTAACCTCTCTCTCTAATCTAACCTCTCTCTCTATCTCTAATCGCACTTCTCTCTCTAATCTAACCTCTCTCTATCTCTAATCGCACTTCTCTCTCTAACACACGATAATCGCAGCTCTTTCAAACACGTGCTAATCACCCATCTCTCTCTCTAAAAATGACTAAGAAATCACAAAATATTCATATGCTAATTATAAAACGTCATACCCTAATTTTAAAATTTCATACCCTAAATGTTCTGGATCACAATCAAATATCTAAAAAAGAGTTCATACCCTAATTTTAAAACTTCATACCCTAATTTCAAAACTTCATACCCTACATATGGATTTCTCTCAATACTGTACATATGGATTCTCCTCTTTCAACTTGAAACCCACAAGGTTTACAATACTTTCAAACCTCAATAAATAGAAAACAATCTCACCGATTTCATATATTTTTCATATATTACGAGGTATCAACCAGTGTAATATTTGTGTATTACGTATGTATATATCTGTATTTATATGTATATGAATGTTTATATAATGTAGATGGTGTTCGGTAGTCAATGACGGGTTTTCGTGGTAGAGGAGGGGAGAGAGATAGAATGGGATATGAAAGAAAGGTACAGAGAAGAATGGAGGAGAGAGAGAGTAAGATCAGAAGAGAGAGAGATACAGATAAGAATTGGTGAAAGAGAGAAGAATGGAGGAGAGAGAGAGTAAGATGAGAGAGAGAGAAAGAAGAGAATAAACAGCATTAAATTTGTTTGGTATGTTTTTGATAATGAAAAGTTTTTGGGTATGTTTTTGTTAATTTAGTTTAAAAAGTAGTATGTTTTGTTAATTTATCCTTTAATAAAAATACCATCAAATTCAATAAACTACTACTATATTATTTTTCAATATTACTATATAATTTTCCGATACTACTAATTTTTATCCGATTCTACTAATTTTTTATCCGATTCTACTTTATTATTTTCCCATACTACTATATATTTTTTTGTTGAATTGGGTAGTATATTTTTTTCGAATTTGGTAGTTTTGACCTAAGACTATGTTTGTTTAAGGGGAAAATATTTTCCATCTCTTTAGGAAAACAGGGGAAATTGATTCACCCAAAAAATGGGCAGAAAACATCTTAATTGATGAGGGTAAACATAACATTTTCACTAATACATATATGTTGTCCTCTTTTTATCAGTTTTTTCAGCTTTTTAATTAAAAAAACTTATGGGTGTTTGATATATTAGCTTTTTTAGCTTTTCAAAAGTTAGCTTTCGCAAAAAAAGCTCAAAATCAGAGAATTTAGGAATTTGGGGATTTTTTTAGTTTTTACACATAAAAATCACCGAAACATAGAATTTTCCAATCAAATTATTTTGTATATTTCCAAGTCGCCAATAAGTTAAAATAAGTTAAAAATGACTTATCAACAAAAACAGTTAAAAGTCATTTATGGGTAAAAAAGCTACAAGTGACTTATTTTAAGCAAGTTATTTCTCATTGTTTTTAAAAAGCGGCTTAAAATAAGCAAGTTTATTTCTCATTGTAAAAGCAATTTTTTGACTACAAAAACCGATGTCAAACGCCCCCTTAGTCAAGAAATTTCCATGGAAAATTCAAGTATCGCCAAACACTCAATAAACGAATAGAGAGAAAACAATTTCCAGGAAAATATGTTCCCGAGTAAATATTTCCGACTCAACCAAACAGAGCCTAAGGGTATGCTGGGTAACAGATTTTTTTGTCCAAAATCAGATTTCAAAAATTCTGTTTTAAGAATCCACTTAAAATCTGGATTTTTTAAAGCTTTTTCAGCCAAAAATTAGATTATTAGAAGCTGAATAATCTGACTTGACAAACACACGCACAGATTATTAAAATCCAAAATCCAAAAATAAAGTAATAAAAATCAATTGCCAAACGGGCCCTAAGTGAAATAAAGATTTTGACTAAAGTGAAAGAAGGATTGAAGACCTATGTTTTCGCTAACGTAAGATTCCCAAAAAGGGTATATAAATATAGATATAGATATAGATAAATAGAGAGAGAGAGAGAGGTACATGAGGAGGGAGAAGGAGAAAGAGGTGACCAATCGTTTAAAACGCCACCGAGGACGAAAAGAGATTTGCCTAAATCGGAAGGATATCGTTTTACTTTTCCCCTACCTCTATTTCCCCCTTTTCTACCTCCCACCATTTTTTTTATTAACCCTTCTTTAGATGTGTATGATCTTACTATTAGGTTATGTGAAGCCCGCACCTTTAAAAACTAATAATAAGAGAGCCTTCTAATTATATAAATTATAAAAATACTGTTGTAAGATTATTGGACTCTTGGGCTTTTCCTTAATGGGCCCAGGTGGGCTTGTAACCCTAACCCTCTATCTATATAAAGAGGGCTAGGGGTCTTGTATTTATTCATTCATTCACACATTCCTTCATTAATAAGACTATACTGTTCCCCCTCTCTCTCTACTTCTGTCTCCCTAAATACATAGCTAATAGTGTATTACAACACGTTATCAGCACTGCTCTCGGAGATTGGAGTACGAATTCTGGGTTCAATAAACCTTGAGGTTTATCCGGATTTTATTAGGTTATTGCCATATCGACTTTCACCAACATACCGTGCGTAAGGTATACGATTTATTTTATTGTACACCCACATGATAAGTAAAATTACTTGTTACTGCTCTTACATTATATATATATATGCTACTGTGCTCTTACATTATATATATATATGCTACTGTGCTCTTACGTAATATATATATATGTGTACTACTGCATATAATTTTATGTGTACTACTGCATATAATCTAGAATTAGAAGCCTGTAATCTTGTTTATGCTACTAGTACTGTAATTGTTTTAAAACATGTATAAACAGAAACAGGACCGGTGTTATATTTTGTTTATTAAACATACTAATATGCATCTGTCAGACTATATATGTTACAAACTGAAACGTATGTACTGAATTGTAATTCTCTGAAAGCTGTAAAATTACTCAAGGACTAAACTGAAACTTGTCTGAAATTCTGGACTGTATATGTAATAATGCTGTAAATAGATATATAGTTTGCTGTAATTACACGCATGGTCCTGTAGTATAATACTTATACGAAAACAGTACACATGGTTGATAAAGATACAATATTTGGTAAATATACACACACATGCATATAAATTTTTTTATTAAAAGGCAAGCGTATAAAAATTGCATGTTAATTGAATAAATTGATATGTTTCCATGTAAATTTAACCCATTTGCATGTTAAAATATTTTTTTACCATATATAGAATTGATTGGTAATTAAAAATATATTACTTCCTTGCATGTTAAAACTACCATGTATAGAATTATTCATATGGCGATAAACATAGATAATTGATTGATATCTTGTTAGCATAATCATATCTTTTTGATATTACCATATATATAAATATCACATATGTCAGTAAATTATTAGATTAGATCTAATTGATTTGATTAATATGTTAGAATCTTCATGAATTGATTGATAATCTTAAATAGATTTGATTTGATATGTTAGAATCTTTATAGATTGATTAATAATCTTAAATTGATTTGTTTATAACACCAAATCTATTGCATGATTAGATAGATTCTAAAATATATTTACTGCATGTTTATATATATATGGTTAATCTAGATATATATTGTCTATTTTATTAATTTTATTGCCATATATAAAATGCGAAAATCGTATATATTCACATTTAAGTTGGAAAAATTATGAATCTTCCCCAAATAGGCTCACCTATTTGGATACGATGTCTAGGAAAGATAAAGGCGGAAGTCGTTCTCCTAATGAGGTCGGTTTTTAAGAGGCATTCGTGCCCACCCCCCTCACCGTCTTTCCTGGTCGTGTTCAAATAGAGCTACCGAAAGGGGTTGAGTAAATAATAATTTCCCCGAATGTGTCTATATAGATATGTATTCGCCGAATTGGTGTCTCAGGATCGACCTGTCGTTCGATCAAAGAGAACCTCTTCACTTAAAAGCAAAACTTGTTTTTCGAACCTGTCGTTTCGAAATAAAGTTTGTGCTTATACAAACCATAAACATATAAACCAGTTGTTTTATATGATGACTAATCCAGTCTTTATTTTCTTTTCTCCTGTTGTAGAAAAATGTCAATCAAGCTTGACTTTCCAATTTTGGATGCTGCCGGCAAGAACTACTTGGATTGGAGTCAGGATATCCAAAACCATTTAGATGCCCAAGGCTTATTGGATGTCATATATGATGAGGAGGAGCGTGAAATGGAAGTAACGCGTGAAATGAGTGCTCGGGCGATGATTCTGTTTCGCCGCCACTTATCAAACGCCATGAAATCTGAGTTCATAGCGACCACCTCACCAAAGGCATTATGGGACTCTCTGAAAGAGCGTTTCGACCACCAAAAGACCATTTGGCTTCCTGAAGCCCGCCGTGATTGGCTGAATCTGCGATTTCAGGACTTTGAAAGCGTTGAAAAATATAACGCTGAAGTATGCAGAATTCGTGCTACTCTCCAATACTGTGGTGAAACGCTCACCGACAGTGACTTATTGGAGAAAACGTACACCACATTTCCTAGTTCTGACATCTTGCTCCAAAAGCAATATCGTCAGTCTAAATTCACCAAATTTCCCGAGCTTATCACCCAGTTGTTATTGGACGAGAAGAATAGTCTCATTTTAATGATGAACAGTAATTCTCGTCCTGCTGGTTCAAAGGCAATTCCAATGCCTGATGCTAATACTGTTCGTGGACCTCGTCCACGATATGGGAAACGAGAAAAGGGCCAGTCGTCCCGTCAGCCAAGGAATAGGGATGAGCGTAATGCTCGTCCAGCCAAGCGAGGTTTGGACAATCGTTCGAACCGAGGACCTGTGGCTCCTCCTAGGCAGTCTCGTGGTGGTAGGAACAATCGGGCCAGTCGTCCCAAAGCAAGAGATCCGGCCGCTATGCCAACTCTGTGCTATAAATGTGGTGGAAATGGTCATATGCAAAGGACTTGTAGGGCAACTCCCCAAGAAGTCGAAAACTACCACAAGGGTAGAAGGGTCGAAACCAACATGATTGAAGCTAGTGCAAAAGAAACTCTTGAGACCCCTGACTTTGAGCCTCACATGGAAGAATAAAGTTTTTTTTCTTCGTTTCTTTTTAATAATTGAGCTGTTTTGCTCCTGGATTATGTTATTTCAATTCCATTTCGGATTATGTTTTTTTTCCTTTGGATATTGTTCATTTCTTTTGGATTATGGTTTGTTTTATGGATAATGTTTTGAACATTTCTCGTATAATTTAAAGTTATTTCATTGAGCAATTCCTTTTATTCGTGTGACCGACTTTAAATTATTTTACTTTTAGGCATGTATTGTGGGGCAGTTGATTGTCTGGTTGATAGTGGCACTACACATACTATCTTAAAAGATAAATCGTTTTTTATCAACTTTACGCCTAAAGTAACCTCAGTGACAACAATTTCGGGCCCGTCGACCCTTGTTGAAGGCTTTGGTAAAGCTAAATTCACGTTGTCAAATGGTACTCCTGTTGAAGTATCTGAGGCCTTATATTCTCCGAGGTCCAGTCGTACCTTGTTGAGCTTTAAGGATATCCGAGAAAATAAGTTTCATCTTGAAACTGCTCGTGAAAATGGTATTGAATACCTTCACATTACCTCCACTCAATACGACCAAAAGCGTATTCTGGAGAAGTTGAGATGTCTTTCAAGTGGTTTGTATGTTACTACAATCCAAAACTTTGAAAGCAATCTAATCATTCGGCGGGCGCCGATTGATGAGAGCACTTTTATGCTATGGCATGACCGGCTGGGACACCCGGGTCAAAATACGATGCTTCGAACGATGAACGCATCTCATGGGCATCCTCTTGGAGGAAAGAATTTCGTGATTAATCCGAAAAGCCTATGCCAAGCATGCTCGATTGGAAAGACTAATCTCAAACCAATTCGTGTGAAACCTACAAAATTGGTTTCCCAATTCCTTGAAAGAATTCAAGGAGATATTTGTGGACCTATCCAACCAACTTGCGGACCATTTAAATATTTCATGGTTTTGGTTGATGCATCGACAAGATGGTCACACGTAGCTTTGTTGTCCACAAGAAACGCAGCGTTTCCAAAACTCCTAGCCCAGATCATTAAATTGAGGGCTCATCATCCGGATTATCCGATAAAGTCTATTAGACTTGATAATGCCGCGGAGTTTACATCGAAAACTTTCGATGACTATTGCATGACTTTGGGAATTAATCTTGAACACCCAGTTGCGTATGTTCATACCCAAAATGGCCTTGCAGAAGCTTTCATTAAGCGATTGCAAATGATTGCTAGGACTTTGGTTATGCGCACCAAACTTCCTATTTCTGCGTGGGGCTATGCCATTTTGCATGCTGCTGCGTTGGTCCGTCTGAGGCCCATGGCCACCCAACCACTATCTGCGTACCAGTTGGTAACTGGATATGAGCCCGATGTCTCACATTTACGCGTGTTTGGGTGTTTAGTCAATGTTCCAATTGAGCCGCCTAAGCGTTCCAAATTTGGACCTCAGAAACGACGGGGCATATATGTCGGTTATGAATCCCCGTCCATAATACGCTATTTAGAGCCCTTGACAGGCGATCTCTTTACCGCTAGACATGCGGATTGTGACTTTAATGAGACACTCTTCCCGTCGTTAGGGGGAGAAATGCACGTTAACGTTGATAAGGAACGACGTGAATTAACGTGGCATGTACCCACTATGTCTCATCTAGATCCCCCAACTGCACATAGTGATAAGGAAGTGCAGAGAATCCTAGGTCTGCAAAATGTTGCAAATCAAATGCCAGACGCATTTAATGACCTAGCGAATGTCACGAGATCACATATACCTGCTGCAAATGTGCCTGCAAGGATAGACGTCCCAGTGAGACGCCATGTTCCGTTTGAACACGTTGCTCCGGTTGTACCCACCGAGCAAAGGACGCTGCCGTCGGCCGTCCAGTCCGCCGCCCTTCCGAAAAAAAGAGGAAGGCCGTCCGGTTCCAAGGATGTTCTGCCTCGAAAGAGGAGAAATCCTGTCGCATCTGTTTTGCCACACGAGATCATTAAGGATCACGGTGATGTATTAGAGAAGCGTGTTCCAGATGAAACACTAGTTCCTAATCATCATGATAACCTCGAAATATCTGTCGATTATGCTAGTTTAGACGATATTTTGAAGCGAAACGAGACTGTCATCGATGATGTGTTCATATACGCAGTGGCCACTGACATTATGAACAATGATGACATGGAACCTCGTACCGTTGCTGAGTGTCAGCGAAGAACGGACTGGCCTCAATGGAAACAAGCAATCCAGGCTGAATTGGATTCCTTAACGAAACGAAGCGTGTTTGGACCTGTCGCTCCAACACCGCCCAATGTTAGACCAGTTGGTCATAAATGGGTTTTCGTAAGGAAGCGTGATGAGAATAATGAGATTGTTAGATACAAAGCTCGCCTTGTGGCGCAAGGTTTCTCTCAACGCCCTGGAATTGATTACGATGAGACGTATTCTCCCGTAATGGACGTTATAACGTTCCGCTACTTAATCAGTTTAGTAGTTTCCGAAAAACTGAATATGCAGCTCATGGATGTGGTCACAGCGTATCTCTACGGGGATCTGGACACAGAGATTTACATGAGAGTCCCTGATGGACTTAAGTTGCCTGAATCAAGTAGTTCCCGTCCACGGAACACGTTCTCGATTAGACTGAGACGATCACTATATGGATTGAAACAATCCGGACGGATGTGGTATAACCGTCTAAGTGAATACTTGATCGGCGTGGGATATGTTAATAATGAACTATGCCCATGCGTGTTCATAAAGAAATCCACTTCAGGATATGCGATTATCGCAGTCTATGTAGATGATATGAATCTCATAGGAACCTCGAAAGAGTTGTTCGAAACTGCTGAAATCCTGAAGAAGGAATTCGAGATGAAAGATCTTGGGAAGACACGGTATTGCCTCGGCCTGCAGATCGAGCACCGTAAAGATGGAATTTTAGTCCATCAAGAAAGTTACACCCAAAAGGTGTTGAGGCGCTTTAGTCATAGTGATGCTAAGCCGTCCTCTACTCCCATGGTCGTCCGCTCTCTAGACATTAATAAGGACCCCTTCCGTCCAAAGGAGGACGATGAAGAGATATTGAGCCCTGGGTGTTCATATCTGGGTGCAATAGGCGCACTATTGTACTTGGCCCAATGTACTAGACCGGACATCTCGTTTGCTGTGAATTGTCTAGCTCGACACAGCACCGCGCCAACACGCCGCCACTGGACTGGCATAAAAGACATTTTCCGTTACCTTAGAGGTACTACGGACATGGGCTTATTCTATCCCTTTGCGTCGAGTGGATCTAGCTCCATTGATCCTCGAAATAACGCAACCCTTGTCGGCTATGCCGATGCTGGTTTCTTATCAGACCCGCACAAGGGACGTTCCCAATCTGGTTATGTCTTTACCATTGGGAACACGGCGATATCCTGGAGGTCTCGTAAACAGACTCTAGTGGCCACTTCGACTAACCACTCCGAGCTACTCGCGCTCTATGAGGCGACTAGAGAGTGTGTCTGGCTTCGAGCAGTTATTGGTCATATTCGAAGCACCTGTGATCTAGCTTACGATCATGATGAACCAGTTGTTATTTATGAGGACAACACCGCTGTGATTGATCAAGCGAAACATGGTTATATCAAAGGTGATGCCACTAAGCATATTGCGCCAAAGTTGTTCTTCACACATGAACAACAAACGCTTCAAAAGATTGAAGTGAAGCATATTGGTTCAGAGAATAACCACGCTGACTTGTTCACCAAGTCACTGCCAAAGCATTCTTTTCAGAAGCACGTACGGGCGATTGGCCTACGTAGGCTATCTGAGCTACCTTAGAGCGACATTTTATGTCGGAGTCGAAATCCTCGCACCCTGTCGTGTGCAAGTGAGGGGGAGCATCCTGTTGTATGCATGTGTACTCTTTTTGTCCTTAGTATAAGGTTTTTCCCACTGGGTTTTCCTTGACAAGGTTTTTAGCGAGACACGTTCCATGTTATACCTCACTAAGGATTGCCTAAATCAGGGGGAGTATCCTGTCGTATACTTCTTACCACTGTGTACTCTTTTGTCCTTCGACCAGAGTTTTTTCCCACTGGGTTTACTCTGGCAAGGTTTTGATGAGACACCTGTTTTGTGGTTGATCCCCTACGACTACCACTGTTGCACTCTTTTTCCTTCGATCAGAGATTTTCCCATTGGGTTTGCTCTGGTAAGGTTTTGATGAGGCACACTGTTTTGTGGTTAGTTACTTACATAGTATTTTGGCATATATCATTCAGCTACACAAATTCTCTTAGGTACCGGTTTTGTCCCACACCGGGTTTTCCGGCCCTAAGGTATTTATGTGTTTAGCACTGCGAATGAACTCGACTCAGATCGACTGCATGAAGACGAAGAATTCAAGACGTCCAAAGGGGGAGTGTTGTAAGATTATTGGACTCTTGGGCTTTTCCTTAATGGGCCCAGGTGGGCTTGTAACCCTAACCCTCTATCTATATAAAGAGGGCTAGGGGTCTTGTATTTATTCATTCATTCACACATTCCTTCATTAATAAGACTATACTGTTCCCCCTCTCTCTCTACTTCTGTCTCCCTAAATACATAGCTAATAGTGTATTACAACAAATACCAAATACTTAACTGTTTCATTATTTAAAATTTAAAATAGAAAAAAATAACTTATCTTACTCTTATCTAATCTAATGTTTAATAATTAAAATCATAATTTATCATCATTATTTCTCTCTCCTTCTCTCCCTCTCTCCTGAAACTGGATTCCACTTTATTTTCATTGAATAATTTGTTATCTCTCCTACACGTACTATTTTAATTGTTTCTCCCTTCGTTAAATATTCTACCATAACGGGTTACATATATTTTTTTTGGATTCCCACCCATCGGGTGGATAGAGGTCCGCTAGTCCATCTCTATCTATCGTATCTATTGTCTCTACGGGTTAACTACACTAATGATCCTGTAGTTTTCAATTAACCATTTTACATACTTTGATAAATAAATAGATTAATGCCATTTTTTCCAAGTTTTCTACGTGCCTTCTTCAAAATACGATGCTAGCCGAGTCTGTTGAGATTCTCGAAAATATTATACATAAAAATGTGTTGATTGCGAGATCGGCTGAATATGGGGCTAATATTAATTTAGCTCCGTGTGTTCGGTCATAAATTCAGTTTAGTGTACTAACTTTTTAAAATGTTAATTTAGTGTATCAAACTTCACAAATACGTTGATTTAGTGTCCTCACAAGTTTTAAACAACTATAATGCAACCCACTTAGTTTAAAAATTAATAAACTAGACACTGATTTGTTAAAAATGATAAAACTAACTCTTTTACAAAAAAAATTAAAAGACACGTTTCACATCAGCAACTTCTCTTAAATTTTCAAATAAAATTTTTTTCAATAAAGTAGGAGTTTCTCATAACAAAAGTTATTTTTCCTGATGAAAAAAGAATATCGAAATTTTTTCCCATTTGCCGAGAAAATTATGTCTCAAACATACTTTTTGAAATTGTTTACTTAAGAGAAATTTTAATATACAAAAGAAGAACGACTTTGAAGACAATTTTTTCCTTGAAGAAATTTTTTCGTTGGAGAAGGCATATTTTTTTTGGAAATTTAAAATATTTTGGAAAAAAATTCTATATTAAACAAAAAATTTACGGAATAAAATCTTTCTGAAAAGAAAAAAACTTACATGTAGTGTTTATAAAAACTAGTAGTTGTTTTAAAAAGTTAATCATTAATTCACATCTTTTGCAAACATATTAAATAAAAATAACCTCTTTACAAGCTTTTGAATCATTGAGACAACTTTCAATTTTTATTATGCTAAAATATTTAAGTTGGAAATATTATAACTTTAAAATTAATATGCATCTTTACAATTTTGAGGTGGTATTACCAAGTTTCAAGCTATTCCGAGTAGATTAAATTGTAAAAGATGCATATTTAAATAAGAAAAAAAGAAAAAAACAAGTATTCTTTTTTTTAATCAGAAAAATAACTCATGTATTGAGAAACTCCCAATTTATTGGAAACAAATTATTTTTTTAAAAGAAATGTTGCTTATTTGAAAACATGTCTTTTAAAAAAAATGTAAAATAGTTAATTTTGTCATTTTCAATAAATCAGTGGCTAGTTTATTAATTTTTAAAATAAGTGGATTGAATTATAATTATTTAAAACTTGTGAAGTTGAGCAGTTACTAAATCAACGTATTTGTGAAGTTTGGTACATTAAATTAACATTTTAAAAAGTTATTACATTAAACCGAATTTATGGCAAAACACATGAAACTAAAGTAATATTAGCCCCATACTCAGCCGAACCCGCAATCAACACATTTTTATGTGTAGTTTTATATACTCTTACGAGAAACTTAACAGAGTCTGTAGTTAAAAAAAAAAACTTGAAAAAATGGTCTTAGTTTTTTTCTACAGCTAGCATTAACTATACAACATAAACAATAAAAAAAATATAAAAGTTTGTCAATTAATTCAAATAATAAGGACCGTGTCCTTCTGTTTATGTAACTCCAAGTGTTATAATTTTTATTTACATACCCAACACAGTTTATAATATCTGATTTAAGAGTAGTTATTTTATTCTACTTAATATTTAAACCTATGGGTATTTTGGTAATTACATATTAAAAAAGGGCCATTAAAAATTTAGAGGCCCAAATTTAGCACATCACCAATTTTATGCAGAAACATCCAAATATATCAAACACGAATGATATGAAACTGTTCTGATTGTATTAGCGGTACTTCTCATATTTCTCTATCGTTGCTGTCGATGCAGTTGTAGCCGCCTGACCCACGGTGAAGTCTCAAGTACCAAACATTATCAATGGTGAAACAACAGTAAGATCAAAACACGCAAAAGTGCACTCGGCAGACTCACATCGGATTAACTTTTATTTTTAAAATATTTAATATTTTCTAAAAGAAAAAAAGTCTCCAACTATACTTTAGTGACAATATATGTGGAGGATAGAGGTTGGGGATTAAAATTATATTATTTAAAGTAATATTTTTAGAGTGAGCAAGTTTATCCTTGTATTTAAAACAGTTACAAGTATTAAGGTAACACAGAGACGAGAGTGATGCATTAGCTTGTTAGTAGTTCAATCCATATATTTAGAGTATAATGGCTATTACTCTTAGTTTATACATATACAATTGAAATACTGTTTTGTTGGAAACTAGGATGAGATTTGGGTATGTCACTATAGAAAACGAGTCTGGATGGGAACTTAGACTACGAAATAGATATTGAACGAGGCTAAAAGGTGATCACGGAATTAGGCGCTAGAAAACTTATATCAGGCTACGACCGCCCTTTCGCCTTTTACAGCCACGCTACAATGTTACACGGAGAAAATGATTAAAGCATATGTGTGACTTGTGGGCAAAAGTCAGTTTAGGTTCTGTTATTATCCAAAGTACTAGCATAGGCAATTATAATTAATGAGTTCGAATTGTTTGCTTTAATCTAATTGAATAATCAGAAAAAGAAAAAAAAACAATATGTAAGTGCTTATACTACATAATTATTACATATTCACGCCCAATTATCAAATTATTGATGCATATACTATGACTTTGCATTATTATAAGGGATATAGTACTAATAATACCTTTGAACCCACTTAATATCATGTTTGGCTCGACAATTTATCACCTGGTATAAAAAGGGATATAGAACTATTTCAAATATTATAGGAGGTATTAACGATTTAGCGGCCTTGTTCGGTAGAGGTATATGAGATTGGGATAGTATTCTAAATGATGTGGGTCCTACATGTCCACTGTTTGGTTGTGTAAATAGGTATAGTATTATATATCCCATGGGATATCAAATTATCCAAATGATCATCATTTGCAATGCAAATGCGTGGTGGTATTAGCTTTATAGTCCGGAGATATTTTTCAAAGTTACAAAATTATCCTTGTAAGTGACTTGCAAAAAAAACTAATCATTCAAATTAACTTACTAATATTTAATGAAAAAACTGACAGTTCCACACTTAAGTTGAAACTATAATGTCAATATCCCAGATATTTCTATTATGTTTGAAACTATAATGTCAAGATTTACTTTTATGAATATTTAAGTTGTTACCCTCACCAATTTAATTACATGTACATATTTTATTGTTAGACAAATTTTCAAAAGTAAAATGGTAGACTGATAGAATGGTAATTGATAACATGTTAGTCATATCCAATTAACAAATAGTCCAACCAAAACAAACATCAATAGAATTAGCTAGCGGTATTCATAATTAAGGGTTAATCCCTCTTTCATTTGTAATACCTCTCGGATTCATAGTCCCGGGACTATGAATCCCGCAATCAAACGAGACCCAGAGGTGTTATTAATAATAATAGGTGTAATCCCAGGCGTTATTTCATAATAAGACAATTATTTTAGCTCCCAAAGAAATAACATTTAAAAAAAATAAAAAATTGTGCTCCACAAATATTACAAGATCTATTCTATTATTTGTTGATTGCTCTCATCCACAATCGGTCATAGACTTTTAAGAGCTATAAACTAAAATGTATTTCAGTATTTCTTTTAATTTGTATGTTGTTTGATTCATATGAGATTATTTTCAAGTCACTGACTACAAGTTAATATTTGGTGTTGAGTTTCTTATTATCCCACATTATTTGTGTATTGTACATGGTGGTATTTGTATAAGTGTTGTTTTGCTTAATTACTAGAAAGACTTTTAGTGTGTAACTATAGGAGTTTCAATATAGCATTAGAGATCGGTTAGTCTCAAATAATATTGGGTCACCTAAAAATAGTGCTATGAACCCTAATTCTCAAAGAATAGAATTAAGGCCACAAGTTTTAAAGAGTCTCTTTTATTTTCTAAATGCATTTAATGATTTGATCAAAGAAAAGGTAAATAAAACTGCGTTGCCAAGTCAGGACATGAAAAACGAATTCACATGTTAATAAAGCCATAACTTTGGTCGGTAGCGTTAGCCTTTTCAACAATAGATATATAATGAATTGATAATAAACGATGAACATTTCTTGATCTTTATTATATTTCGACAATTGTCATTGTTCGGACTACAATTCTATCACTATACTTATGCTCGGATTCGTTGGTTGATCATGAACGTGATCTTTATATTCTCTTCGGTGCTCGATTCTCTACCTTGCTCGGTTTGACTATTGATGTGATAAGTTCTGACAAGTTTTTATCTTTTCTCTCCTTCTCTCTATATTTTTGAGATATGTTTTCTGATCCCTGTTTTTTTTTTTTTTTTTTTTTTTTGGGGGGGGGGGTGCTTGGCTATTTATAAGCAATTATGTCTCCTAAGATGTTGACAAATGTCGCCATCTTAGGTGTCATTTCATGGGCTTTTCCCTTATGGACCTTTAATAACTGGGCTAAGACCTCTATAGATAATGACCTGTTAGAAAAGCTCTTTGGACCATGGGTTTTTGGGTTCTAGCCTTGGATACCCTCTTATAATGGGTGAGTCGATCCATACCCGAATATACCTATTCAGGTCCAATTTTTATGTTCTATCAAGTGCTCCCTGACTTCCTCGGTGTGGTCTCCGCGTCGAGAGAGTCATGATTGGTCTGTCGAGGATATTGCTTCGGCCTCGTTGTTCCCAAGGTTTTATCGAGAAATGCGATAGATTTATGACTGTTCCCTGGGGCCCCCTTGAGGTCATTAAGAAGTCCTATCTTGGTACCTTTTTTCGAGAAAAACCCTTGATCTTCCCAACATTTATCTACTATAAAAGGAACTGCCCCCTCCCCCCTTATCTCATTTATTATTACTTCGTCTGTGGCGCAATGGCTTCTCCCAATGGATCTATCGGAGACAACTCTTCAGATTACGTTGCTTACTTGGAAAATGAAGTCAAGAAGGCTCGCGCCATGAAAAAGAAACTGGCGGACGTGACAAAAAGGTTGTCCGATATGGACGCGGCTCATCACTTGACGATGGCTGACCTGGATTGGGCCTTTTAGCGTATAAAGAGGCTCGAGGCTTCTTTGGCTAAGCAAAAGGCAGCAAAAAGGGCCTATAAGCTTGCTTTCAAGGAGCTGCATGATCGGTCCAAGCCGGGGTCGGGTGATGTTGAAGCAAATTCTTCCTCGGAATAATTAACTGTTGTAATTTCTTTTGTATTGGGTATCACCACCAAGTTGTAATCGAATTATTGAAAATATTAATAAAATATTTCCTATTTTCATTCCTGTCTGTTTATTTCCTTAATACCTCATTGGATGACTCAATTGGACTTGAATTGTTGTTAGTTGGATATAAATGTCTTTGGGAAGTTCAACAGGGTTGGTCTTTCTTCGAGATGACCTTTGATCTTCTCCGTTGTTTTTTCTTATATAAGGTGGCTGCACCTATCCTTTTTGTATAATTCCTCTTATTAACGAATCAAATGGCTTCCCCTCGTGAAACTAGTGGTGACAACCTTTCTAAGTATGTTGCCCATCTCGAGGAGGAGGTGAGAAAAGCGCGTATTCTTGAGGGGAAGGTTGCCTCCTTGTCCATGGAAGCTCGTCGGGCTGCTGAACTGGACAAGCGATTGGACGCCATGGAGAGTGAATATCAGAGGTCTTTGATTGATAACATTTTGGCGCGTGCTCGGATCAAAGAGCTCGAGGCCTCTAGAGACAGGCACATTGCTTCCAAGAGGGCTTACAAACTGGTCCTCAAGGAAGTGTATGCTCATACGAAGAAGAGGCCGAATGAGGAAGCAGGCCCTTCTACGAAATGATTTTTATTTTATTTTATTCATGTTGACTGCCTCTTCTGTAATGAAATTTCGATCAATCAATAAAGACTTCTTTTTCTTGTTTTTATCTGAATTATTCTCCCAATGCAATTCATTTTGGCTGCGCATGCTTCTGGCTTCATTAATGATTTTTCTTGGGCCTTGTGCTTGACCTTATCCATTGAATCTTCTGAGCCTTTGTATCTAGGAACTAATGGGATTTCTTGAGCCTTGTGCACAAATCTTATCCTTTATCTCTTAACACTATTGCAATTTCCCAGAGAGACACGTGTAGAAGCTTTTTGGAATTTTACCCTCTTTAAATACTGGCATGAATCCCAGCGTCTCTTCTTAATAGACGCGTTCTTTAATAACGAATGGTTGCTATTCCCCACTTTTAATTTCTTCTCAACAGTCGCATCTTTTAATTACCCATGTTTCCCAGAGTCTTTTGACGAACGGTTGCACTTCCCCACACCAAACCTTCCTTAAACTTTCTATAAATACCTTCTTAAGACATAGGTTTATTCATAATCTCCTCTTTATCTCTCCTTACCATATATAGAATTTTATCCCATAACACCCTAAAAATGGCTGGTTCTTCCACCAAATCTGCATTGGTTTTGCAAGTGGAGGCTTTTGAAGCCTCCTATGGCCATGCACTAAAGCTGTTGAAGGATGCTGAGGAGGAGTTAAGGGTGATGCGTTACCACCATAACGAGATGGTTCGGGAATTAACTTGGCTAAGGTCCGAGCTGTATTATTGCCGACGTGCTCGTCAGGCTCTGATCGAAGAGAATGAGGTGTTGAGGGGGAACCCGACACTTCGAGATAGGGATGTCTCTGCCGGACCCTCTCATCGATACTGATCTACTTCCCCCTAGCCTCGCCCTTTTTTCTTTCTTTTTATTTTTTTCAATGTTCCTCATTTCTTCATCTTTTCTTATCTCTTTTTCTTTTTCTTATGCGCTTCCCCTTTCTTTTTCTTCATCTTCTTTTCTTATCACTACGATGTAACAATCAACCCTGAGTCCGTCTGGTTTTTTGTTACTTATATTTTTCTTCTGCTTTTTGTTTCTTTTCTTCGTACTCACCACCTTTTCTTCTTCGTTTTCTTGCACTCTTCTTCTTTTCTATTTTATACTTTGTTCTCTCTATTTGAGTAGGACTCTTTTTTTTTCTTTTTCTTTTTCTTTTTTTTCTTTTCTTTGTATTTCTCTTTTCTTCTTTATGTTCCTCTTCCTCTTTTATGCTTCTTTCCTTCGCGTCTCCTGTTCGCTCGGCTCGTTGATATAGTCGATCTTCTTTCGTCGTTGTCATCTGATGTAATAGATTTTCTTTTGCTGTTGTCCTCTGATGTAATAGATTTTCTTTTGAGGTTGTCCTCTGATGTAATGAACAGTGATGTATCCCATCTTTATTAATGAAAATTACATTTGCCCTTGTATATTGCACTTCTTTTTATGTTGCATTTGTGGTTTGTAGTTTTGCTGGAATGTGGATCTTTGAATATTTTGCACCTTTATTTCCCACCGTACTATAGCCGAGTGAAGTCTGAGGCCTGTATCAGATGCAGGTTCCCATGCAATGTCAGATAATATGCATGTTCCCAAGTATTTGTCAGGCGAATATGCATGCTTCCAAGTATTTGTCAGACGAATATGCATGTTCCCAAGCATTGCCAGTCAATTCCATACTATTCTTGCACTATAAATACTCCTCATCTTTTCCTTAGTAACCATCTTTCACAAACTCTTATTGGGTGCTTTCTCCTCTCTCCTTATTATCTTTTGTACTATAACTTCCCAGAATGTCCGAGCTCATGGTGAGATATCATGCTCAGATGAAGGACTTAGACGCTGAGGTATCTCGGGTCCCTCATCGAATGGCCAGACTCGAGAAGGAGTATGGTTCGTTGGCCTTGAGTCTGACCGACTCTCATCCCGAGGAAACAATATTAAAGTGGACTGAGATCTCGGCCTTGAGTCGTCAGCTCGACAAGTTGTTGCTACAGAGAAATCATTTAGCCCACTCATGGTATGATGCCGAGGAGATTTGGGACCACGCTTAGGCTTGAGGGGCGCATCAAGGTTCTTACTAGGGAGAACACCGACCTCTCCTCGGAGAATGAGTGCTTGGTTGTCATGAATGATTCCTATCAAGCTTGGTTAAATTGCACAACTCGGATGGCTTTCTCTCGGTCTGGTAGTTTGGTTTTTCCGGCCATTGATCCTTAGTTAGATTGGGCTAGTTTTCTGATGTATTTCTCATTTCGCAGTTTGTATTTTCTTTTCTGTTTTTGGTAAGTTGTACCTTTTCGTATTCCATGCCTCTCTGTACATTGAACCGTTTGCAACGCCTCGTTCTTGGCGCCTTTTCATACTTTGTGCCCTTTGATTCCTTATAAATGCTCCCTATTGTTTTTTACTTCAGTATCAATTCTTCCTTTCTCTCTCTCCTATTTATAATTACTGTTTTTTGTAATTAGCATTTATCTGAGATGGCTCCCATCACTAGATCTGCCTCCAAAAAGAAGACCCTTGTTGAAGAGCCTACCTTCTTGCTACCCCGTCACCCTGGTTTTGGGGAAGAGGAATTGACTCCACTTCAGCCAAAAGAGATTGAGATGTCGTGGCTGAAACACGATCTTAAGTGTGCTCATACCGAAATGAGGCGGTTCAAAGAGTACTGGCAGAAGGAGAGCGCTGCTCGTTTTGAAGCCGAGCAGAAGTGCAAGTCTCAATCTCATGCTTTAAAACAAGTGGAGATTGGCATTTCTCATTTGATTAGGGAAAAAGAGCGTCTGGAGGAGCTCTTGGCGAAGAAGGATGCCGATATGGGGGGTAGTTCGAAGAAGTAGGATGGGTGTATTTTCTTGTAAACTTTTCTTTTCCTGTTGTATTGTTTGTTTGTATCCCCCTTTGTGGATGAATAAAACTTCTCTTTTGCAACTTGATCCTGTCTATTTTATTTGTTATTTGTTGTGTTATTTGCTTTACCTTTATGTTGATATCATTTGATGTCTCTCAGTATTGGACACCGAGCAAAGTGCACCGTGGTTATCCCCCCGGAGAGCGTTGTTAGACTTGATGCTTAAATGCCGTCGAGCTACGAACGGTCTCCGTCCACCTTGTTCGGTGTGCCATATTGGGTAAGAAACGGTTTGCCGTCGAAGAACTTAATCGGAGGACATTCTCGGTGTGGTAATATTGGTAGTGTATGCTGGAAGCTTGTCATGGCGGGATCCACTGGCCGTTTATTTAGGTGTAATGATGTGAACTGCTTTGGTTAGTGGGATGCACTATCTGACGTGGCAAAAGTTGGAGCGTTGATTTGTGGAAAATAGCAGCAGTTGTGGAGTTTTCTGTGGTTGGAAAATAGGTAAACCTCTGTCACACGAAAGGACGGTTATTATTTTATTCTTTCTGTGTCTTCACTCCTTTTAACTGTGCTAAGTAATCTTTTTTGTTCTTATCTCATAATTTGCTGAAACAAAATATCTCTTATTTTCTCTCTCTAGGGTTTGTTCTTCCCGCCAAAAAATTTTCTGCCTCTCTATCTAGGGTTTCGTCTGGTTGTTGATAGATTTGCTGTTGTTCTCGCCTGCTTGCTCGTAATTATGACTGTAAGTGTTTTCTTATTTTATATGGATTTGTGTACCCCTCTGCGCTTAGGGTCCGTATTTGATTGGTTGTTGTGGTCGTGTATGTGGCGGTGATATATAGGGTCTTGTTTGCCTGTATATGTCTATCTAGGTTAGAGGTTGATGGTTTTTGTTTACGTATAGGATCTCCGTTTATTGGGTTGGTGGTAAAATTTAGGGTTTCGTGTAATTTGGGGGGGGGGGGGTTCTCGTTGTGTCATGTGTTTTTGGTTAGTATATTGATGGAGTTTGGATGATGTTTGGATAGGAAATTCTGACCCAATGTCTGGCCCAAGTCGGCCCATTTGTGGAAGAGGACTTTAAGAAGCTCGCCGGGATACCTGCCCACATACACATTCGGCTGCCCGTCTCTGAGAAGGAGGTCATGGGATTTGTTCTTGCCGGCGAGGTAGCTGTTCGTTCTTCGGCATTTTTTACTGGGGGTCTTAGACTTCCTTTTACTGATTGGGTGGCTTCGTTCTTTGAGGCTGTCCAGATTGCTCCGGCCCAACTGGCTCTGAATGGTTATCGTACCTTAAACGGTATTAAAAGGTTGTCAGAGATATCGGGGATAGACGTCGAACTGAAGGATGTATTCGGGGTCTACAGTTTGAGTTTTGAGCGCCGCAGTTCTTATTTGAAGACAATGCGTTCCTTCTCTCGGCTTGTCACCGGTTTGCCGGATACCAACAAGGAGCGCAACTTTGGTATCGTGATTGCTTCCGGTGAGTGGGGTTGTGCGGGACATCAGATTCCTGGACCTGCTACCACGGCTTCCGATATTCCAGACCTCGGTGCTCCCAATGTTGACGCTCTCTTAGCCCTTTGGAAATGGTGGGGGCCTGGACCTACGAAGGACCTGGCAAGCCGTATTACTCCCATACTGTTAGATTCCCAAAGAGCCTGAGGAGGAATTCCTCAAAATTGTCAGGGCTCGAAGCGCTTCTCGGGAAGGGAAAAAGCAAGTTCGTTCTAAGCGCCGAGCATCTGACCCTGTTACCGGGACAACGAAGAGGGCTAGGGGGACAGAGACATCGGTCACCGAGGAGGTTGCTGATGTTGGCACGGGTGGGGGGTTGGTTGCTTCTCCCCAAGGTGATACCACCGAGGAGGCTTCTTCGAATGTAGATGTACATGTATATATATTAATTCTCTTGTAGTCTTTTTATTCTCTTGTGCTTCGCTTGATTTGTTATCTTGTTTCAGCTACTGACTTCTTCATTGGTTACCATTGCTCTTGCCCGGTCTATGGGTATTATTATGTTTCAGGGGTCGATAGAAAACATATTCGGACATCTCAACCTCCTCGTGAACATGAGGGAGGACACAATGAGCCTGCCTGTCATATCTCCCATCCGTACTGAGGATGTGAGTGAGTGCGGGGCCCCTAAGACTGGTCCTTCGGAGAAGGATGTGATGGAGGAGGTGGAGGTGGAATTCGGCAAAGAGACTGCCATGGAGGTTGTGATGGGTGGTTAGGATGAGGTTCCCGAGGGACCTGAAAAGGTGTTGGTGGACGGGGTCGCGATGACCCGTTATATTGATCGGTGTGGGGGTAAATTGCTAGAGCAACCCCGAGCCTTAAATATGGGGTACACGGCTCTTGAGCCCCTTGTTTACAAGGATGCAAAGGAGATGGCTGCTCGCCCTATGGTATCGGTCATTGAGCAGGCCAACAATGATGCGCTTCGGGTAATAAATTTTTTTTTTTTTACTTGCCTGGTGTCTGATGTTTCTGACTACAGGTTTTCGTGGGTACCGTGGTGCTAAGGGATCAGCTGACAGTGCTAGAAGCTGAGAAAGAGAAGCTGATTGCCAAAAATAAGGCCATGATCGAGGAGAACGCTCGAAAGATAAGGGATCAACTATCAGCGCTCGAGGCTGAGAAAGAGAGGCTGATTGCTGATAATAAAGCAATGGCCGAGGAGAAAATTCGGATGGTAGGGGATAGCATACGGTTGACCGAGGAGGTTGAGAAACTGGAAGCCGAAAATGAGCTTATGGTCGAGAAGTACAACCTATTAGAGGACGATAATCTGCTCATGGCGGAGGACGTGGAGGCCGAAAAATCCGAGGTCGCTGCTCTAAAAGTGGCGCAAGCGGAGGAGCGGACGAAGTTTGCCATGATGGCTAACTTTTCCGTCTTTTGCGCTCATGTTCGGGCTCTCAATTTTGCGAAGGTTCCTTTGTCGGACCGGGCGTGGTCGGAATTGGTGTACCACTGTCCTCAAGGTGCACCGCCGAAACCCCTACATTGGGCGAATCTTCGGGATGCGGAGCTCCCCCGGCTGCCAGGGCATACGGCTTCGACAGCGCTCCGTCCCCATTCCGTGTCGGCCCCGTCCACTCCTCGGTCTGCTGTTGCTACTACTCCCCCACCCGTATCCCCTCAGGTGGAGCCTTGACCATTTACTTGCAGTATTTTCTATGTAGCTTAATGTAAAGTCTTTTGGTACCCGAATTGTGGGCCTCTTTTGTATCCAGAAATATATTCTTTTGGGAAGTGGTAATACAGGTGCTCCGTTTTCTTTCTGTTTGGCTTTCCTAGTTAATTTTCCCGTCTTTTGAAGGATGTAAAAAACAAAATCTTGTCAGGTACCCGTTAACCCCCTTGCCCTAGTAGTCTGGACCTCGCCTAGTCGCAGTGGAGATACTGTTATAGGTGGTCCAGAAAAATCTAAGGCGCTCATGATTTCTGAGTTGAATTCTGCTCGTCGTGAAATAGAGGACTTGAATATTCATATTTCAAACTTGTCAACTCGGTTACGCGATTTGGGAGAGAAGTTCAGCAAGAAGACCACCCGCTATACAGTAAATAAGGGTAAGGCCAAAGAGCTTCTTGGTGCGATGCGACGCTCTTATGATGAAGTCCGAGGCCGGGTGACGAGTTTAAACTTTGTGTTAGGTGCCGTTTTCGAAGACGCAGACCTGTTACTATCCTTCGTAAAAGCGTATTGGGCCCGAGGTCATACAGTAGAGGTGCTTAAGCATGTGCAAGGGAGGTGTGGTGTTGCACGGGCAGAGCGTATGGTTGATGCTATGGCCGGGGTAAATGAGACCACAGCTGCCTTGGACCGAGTGGATGCAGCCATGAAGGATCGTTTGGGGACGCAAATAGTCTCGCTGCGAGACATTCATTTCGCTGATGTTGTAGAGACCTCTGTGTCGGTCGATGGGTTATCGGACTAACGATTGAGTAGCTTGTATTGTCATTTTACTTGTAGCTTGTATAAAAATCTTCATTTTTCTACTTGCCTGTCTTTCCTTTTTACGGATGAATATTCATCTCTTCCCTTCTTCCCCCATTTTTTTTGTATAGGCACATGCTACTACGTCGCACCAGGCTGGTTCTCCATGCCTAGTTAGTCCGGGGCTAGGACCTACTGGTGCTGCCCGGGACGAGGTCTCATCTGGTGAGGCTAGTGAAGTGCATGCCAATTGGCCTTACATCGTTTTAATGGGCAAAAACGTCAAGTTGCTTGATCAGTGTGCCCGATTTAGGGCTAAGTTGAAAACCCAGGCATCCTCTTTCCGGGAATATGTTCGTCGTGCCGAGCATGTTGTTGAGGTTCAGGAGCGTCGTTTAGATCGATATTGGCGTGTAAAGGAAAAATACCTCGGTAAACTAAAGTCGTTGGTAACCAAAGCCAATATGTTTGTGAAGTATTTCCGCCTGGCCCGATCCAGATACGACGCTTCTGCGGCTATGATCGAAGCCCGTCGTCTTCCTTACGACGATGTTCGCCGTAAAGCGGCCTCGAACGTTCATGAGATCGCTAAAGGAACCGAGTTCTCCGCGCGGCTTGATGTGATGAAATGTGTGGGTGCTCATACGACCAACTTTGATTCCCTCATTTCTGAGGAGCGTTTTGATGGCGAGGAGACCGACGGGGATACGGCGACCGATGATGAAGAGGCCGTGCTCGGTCAATTACCGTCGTGCTCCTCGTGTAGCAGCCTTTCTTAGATCAATTTCTTTATAATTTGTCGTACCTTGTTGCCTTCGTAAAGCGGGCGAGTACTATTTCTTTATTCATGTGTTCGGATCTTCTCATTATCGTACTGATATTTCATTGATTGGATTGATTTTCCTTTCCTGATTTCTTCGTTCAATACTTTATCGCCTCCGTAAAGTGGGCTTGAGCTATTATTTTCTCTTGTTTGTCCTTGTTTCCTGAATGAGTGGGTACCTGCATAAGTGGGACTGAGATATTATTTCATATGCCTCCGGTTACGTTGGAGGACTTTTAGTATTCCTAGGCAATCAGTCATACATGCCGTTTAGGAATTTCTTGTGCCCCCGGTTACGTTGGAGGACTTGTAGTATTCCTAGGCAATCAGTCATACATGCCGTTTAAGAATTTCTTGTGCCCCCGGTTACGTTGGAGGACTTTTAGTATTCCTAGGCAATCAGTCATACATGCCGTTTAGGAATTTCTTATGCCTCCGGTTACGTTGGAGGACTTTTAGTATTCCTAGGCAATCAGTCATACATGCCGTTTAGGAATTTCTTATGCCTCCGGTTACGTTGGAGGACTTTTAGTATTCCTAGGCAATCAGTCATACATGCCGTTTAGGAATTTCTTATGCCTCCGGTTACGTTGGAGGACTTTTAGTATTCCTAGGCAATCAGTCATACATGCCGTTTAGGAATTTCTTATGCCTCCGGTTACGTTGGAGGACTTTTAGTATTCCTAGGCAATCAGTCATACATGCCGTTTAGGAATTTCTTATGCCTCCGGTTACGTTGGAGGACTTTTAGTATTCCTAGGCAATCAGTCATACATGCCGTTTAGGAATTTCTTATGCCTCCGGTTACGTTGGAGGACTTTTAGTATTCCTAGGCAATCAGTCATACATGCCATTTAGGAATTTCTTGTGCTCCCGGTTATGTTGGAGGACTTTTAGTATTCCTAGGCAATCAGTCATACATGCCGTTTAGGAATTTCTTGTGCCCCCGGTTACGTTGGAGGACTTTTAGTATTCCTCAATCATGATAAATAGCAAAACATCTTATGAATACAAAAATAATGTTGTGACAAAGCAAATGTACGTTGTGACCTGTAATGGAAGCCAGTTCATACGTAGTACTTCTTGAGATTCGCCACGTTCCAAGAATTCTTTTCTCCTCGGCTATTTTCGAACAGAACGCTTTTGATCTTGTAGGTCGTCGGGCTTGTTCTTTTGACGATTTCGTATGGGCCTTCCCAGGTGGGGCTCAGTTTGCCATGTATCTTGTTCCTGGTATAGACCGTTACTCGTCGTAACACCAGCTCTCCTACCATAAACTCCTTGGTCCCTTTCACCCTTTTGTCATAGGTTTGCTTGACGCTTTGCTGGCACTTTGCTAGTGTAAGGGCCGCTATCTCTCGTTTCTCGTCTAGCATGTCGAGCTCTTCTCTCATTATTTGTTCATTGTTTCCCTGCTCGACTAAAATTGTTCGGAGTGTGGGTAGCCCGATTTTCGTCGGTATGACTGCTTCGACGCCGTACGCTAAACTGAACGGGGTTTCCTTGGTGCCCGCCTTTGGCGTAGTTGACATGACTATGAGACGTTGAGCAGTCGCTCAGGCCATCTTCCCTTTGCTTGTTCGAGGGTTGTTTTGATACCATCTAGGATAGTTCGGTTTGATACCTCGTCTTGTCCGTTACCCTGTGGGTACGTTGGGGTAGAATAGAACTTTCGGATACCGAGTTCCTCGTACCAAAGCTGCAGCTTGGCTTCCTTGAACTGGGTGCCGTTGTCTGCGACAATGGCGTAAAGTATGCCGAACCTAGTAATGATATACTCCCAGATGAATTGTTTAACGTTGGTAGCTTTAATCTCTCGGAGAGGTTTAGCCTCGACCCATTTGGTAAAATAGTCCGTCGCAACGATCAGATATTCCACGCTGCCTGGCGCTTTGGGAAGCTTCCCAACTATATCAATTGCCCATTGCACGAATGGCCAGGGTGCCGATACCGGGGTCATCATAGACGATGGGAGACGAGGTATTTTGGCGAATCTTTCGCACTTGTCGCACCTTTGGACATAAACATCTGCATCTCGTTTGATATAAAGCCACCAATATCCCTGAGTGATCGCCTTGTTGGCGAGGGATCGCCCTTTGATGTGTGCTCCGCAGGACCCTTCGTGGACCTCTTCCAAGACAGGTTGTTGCAGTTCAGGCCGGACGCACAGAAGGTGAGGTCCTCGGTAACTGGATTTATATAGTTTGTCGTCCTCAGATAGCCAGAACCGAGGGGCTTTTCTTGTGATTTTCAACGCTTTTATCTTGTCTGTCGGGAGCGTCCCGTTTCGCAGATAGTGAATCATGTCGTCCATCCATCCTAGCTCGAATTGTACTGACGTCACTCGGTTTATTCTTTTGGTTATGCTCGGGGTTTCCAAAAGCTCCACTGTGATCGTCCGAGTGTTGGTCAATGTTAGTGTCGAGGCTAGGGTGGCCTAGGCGTCGACATGTGCGTTTTCGGTGCGATTAATTCTTCTTAGTTCGCAATGTGCGAACGTGAACATTATGCTCTGGACTTTCTCTTGGTAGAGGATCATTCAGTCGTCTTTGGCCTGGTATTCACCAGTAGCCTGGTTGACGATTAGCATGGAGTCGGAGCTAGCAATCAAGTGGGTGCATCCGAGGGATCGGGCGATGAGCATGACGTTGATCATGGCTTCGTATTCCGCCTCGTTGTTAATAGCTCAGAAGCCCAACTTGATGCTTTTCTCGATGATCTCCCCTTCTCTGGACTTGAGGATAATGCCTGCTCCCGATCCGTCCTTGGTGGAAGATCCGTCGACATGTATCTCCCAGTGTTATTGTGGCGTAATGGTCATTGGTTCGTCATACCCTTCGGTGAACTCAGCGACGAAATCAGTCAACACCTGTCCCTTTATGGCGTGTCGGGGTGCGAATTCGATATGGAACTGGGATAGCTCGACCCCCCATGCCGCAACCCGACCGCTGATATCCATCCGTCGAAGGGACTCCTTGACATGGAATCTCGTGTAAACGTGGACTTTGTGAGCTAGGAAGTAGTGTGGGAGTTTCTGGGTAGCAACGACCAATGCCAAACACAACTTTTCCAAAGGTAGGTAGCGTGTTTCGGCCTCGACCAAAGTTTTGCTGACGAAGTAGATCGGAAACTGTTCTCGTCCCTCTTCTCTTAGGATGACTGCGCTCACACCTGTAGTGGACACTGCTAAGTAACAGGCCAGAACATCTCCTTTGTTCGGCCTTATCACCAGTGGCAGCGTCCTTAGATATTCTTTGAGGTTGTTGAATGACGCTTCACACGCCGGGTCCCATACAAACTTTTTATCCTTCTTGAGGGTTTCAAAAAATGGTCGCCCCTTATCTGCGGATCGACTTATGAACCTGCTTAGTGCGGCCATCATCCCCGTGAGCTCTAGCACCTGCTTCTTGTTCTTTGGTGCTGCTAGGTTTTGCAGAGCCGTTATCTGGTCGGGGTTAGCCTCTATTCCTCTCTGGCTGACCATATGCCCCAAAAAATTCCCCTTGCTGATGCTGAATGCACATTTGCTAGCGTTTAGCTTTAGTTTGTGCTCGCCCAATGTTTGGAAGACGTCTTTAATATCCTGGAGGTGGGAAGGGGCCCTTTCGCTCTTGACGACCATATCGTCTATATACACCTCCATTGTCTTCCCTATATGCTTTTGGCATACCTTCGTTATCATCCTTTGGTATGTCGCTCCTGCATTTCGTAGGCCGAACGGCATAACCGTATAGCAGTAGTTTCCCAAAGGCGACATGAACGAGGTCTTCTCTTGATCTTCGAGGGCGAGGGGGATTTGATGATATCCCGAGTATCCCGAGTATTCGGCGTTTACGCTTAAGTGGTGGCATGCTATTTTCGGGTCTAGCCCAGGCATGTCCTTGGGGCTCCAGGCGAATTTATCGATGTTGCTGAAGAGGAACGCTTCTAGCTCCTTGGATTTCTCTTTAGGAAGGCTATCTCCGATGAGGAAGTAATGTTCCTCATCCGTATCCGGGATATACACCTTCCGGAGCGTTTCTCCGACTTGTTCTTCAACAACCCTTTCAGCTCGGGCTATTTGGTCGATCAGCTTCCTTGCGCTTGTGGGTTGTTCGACAACTACCAGTTGCCTTTTCAACGTAGCGGTGATGTCTTCACAGCGTCTTGAATCCTCCTGACATCATCAGGCTGTCTCGATCTCCCCTTTGGCATTAGGGTACTTCACCTTCTGGTGGTATGTCGAAGGTATTGCCCGCATTGCATGTAGCCACAGTCGGCCCAAGATTGTGTTGTGGCCGGAATGATCATTGACCACCAAGAATTCCACGGGGACAGATACGGATCCCGTTGTAACATTCAGGACGATCTTTCCCAACGGCCTAGTCGTCTCGGAGATGAAATCGATCAGTGTGACGTCCGTGGGCTGCAGATCTTGCAATTTGAGCTCTATCTTGTCAAAGAGCTCTTTGTACATGATATCACAAGAGGCTCCTTGATCGACAAGCACTCTGCTGACGGTGTCTATGCCGATCTGGACGCGTAGGTTAATGGCGTCCCCGTGGGGGTATATCACGCCTTCTTCATCAAGATCTGAGAAAGAAATGGGCGGGTGTCGCTGCGGCATGCATTGTCGCTTTGAGGTCGAGGCCTGTGACGCCTTAGCTACTTGCCCAAAGTGGGCCAGTTGCCGTTGTTGGGATCGATCCCCCCCGGTGCTCTTGGGCCTCGACAAGTGGACAACGTTGATCGTTTTGCCTTGTCGGTTATCAGTTCCCTCGATGACCAGTTGCTTGCCTTTGTCCCTAGCGCCTTTGATGAACCTGTTGAGGAATCCCGCGTCTCCCCACATGTTCATCTTCCATCGCAGATTTCGGCAATGCTCGGTGAGATGGCCGTGATCCTCATGATAGGCGCAGAAGAGCTTGGTGTCTCTGGAATCAGGTGGGGAATGGATGGGTTCGGGTCGGGAGTACCAGCTTTCTCTGCATATATCGTTTAGGATATCTTCGGCAGACAGTTTGAAAGTGTACCTCAACTCGACCGGTTCATAACGCCTCTGTCATTCCCTTTCTGGCCCACGACCTTGCTGAGGTGGTTTGGGCGGCGTTGGATAGGCAATTCGGAGCGGCTTGAGCTCGGACTCTAGGGGTCTGTATTCCCTTTGCTGAACCTCGGGACCCTTGTCCCGTTTGGACTGGGGGACTGGTTCTCCATGATTGTTCTTGGCTCTCTTGCAGTCCACCTGCGCCTCTCGGACCGTCTCTCTTCTTGGTGGAGCCCGATTGAGGACTCGCATCTCTTCATTCTTATCGGTAAGGTGGGTGCAATAGGCCAGAAGGGCGTCAGTGGTCGAAAAATTCTTTCCGATGAACTTCCTTCTCGCCCAATAGCCGCTGGGGATAGAGTTGATGAAGTTCTGGATGGCTATGTTATTGGCGTACTGCGGGATCTGGTTCGCCACGTCAATGAAGCATATGCAGTAGTCCTGGAGCCTTTCATTGGGCAATATAGCCATTTTCAGAAGGGTTTCAATGTTGACCTTCTTCTTCCTATGAGCGGGGTATCGGGTGGAGTATCCACGGAGGAGCTCCGCCCAGCTTCGTATGGATCCCCGTGGTAGATTATGATACCACGACGACGCCTCCTGACCCAGGCTGTTCTTAAAAAATTTGCACATCAGTGCACTGTCGTCACTCCATAACTCCATCCTCGTTTTGTAATGTCGGAGGTGATCGATGGGGCAGCTCCTTCCATCATATAGTCTGAACTCGGGGATGACAAACCCCACAGGATTGCGGTACCTAGTTATCTGATCGGTACATGGAGTCTCTTGGCATACGTCCCAAGCCTGTTGGAACGCTTCATCCGGTGCTGGGTAGTGTGGGGCGTATCCCCCATAGTGGGGTTGTGGGTAGTAACCGACTACGACCCTGTGTTCGCCGTACCTCCCATCGTTCGGATTTTTGTCGAGGTCAGGTACTTGAGGCGCGCCTTGGTGACCGTAGGTCGTCGGGGTTATCCTTGGGACAGGTTCCCCTTGTTGGGGTATCCTCGTACTATGAGGTCGGCATGTTGCTGCCATCGCTTCCATCGCTGCTCGGTAAGCAGAATCTTCCGCTTCGCGTCTGGGGTCATTTTGCGTGTTGGTCGGTTGGAGGGGCGGTAATGTGATGCCGGCCGCTGCCATGGCCGACATACATGCTCCCAGCTGGGCTTGCAGCTGGGCATTGCGTTTTTCTGCGGCCCTTGCCAATGCGGCTATAGTCCTTTCTTGGTGAACAGGGGTTTGTTGTTCCACCGTGTACGGCGTAATTATCCGCGGTGGGAGGGTTGGATACGGGACTACCTGTTCTAGTACGGGGTCGTCGGTCATACCATACCGGTGGGCTTCATTCGTTTGAAAACGAACCCGTTGGGGACTGGAGTTGACCGAGGCCACTGGCTGAGGGGCCTTTGAGCTTGGCCCGGCAATGTCCAGACGGCGGTTGTCTGGCAAGGTTGCCCCCGCCTGCCTAGTCACGGACGGCGCTCGTTCCGCCTCCGTATCCGTAGGGTTTTCGTTGACAAGACCATCGACCTGAGGGGGATGGTCGGTTTGTTGTTCTGTTTGGACATTAGAAATGGTTGGTCGAGATCCGACCTGAAGTGCTTCGTAGTGGTCTCTGATGTTGAGGAGATGCGCTAACATGTCTTTGTGGACTGGGATTTCGTGGTTTGTCGATGTGCCTACTTCCTCTAAGCGAGTTTCTTCGTTGGTGTTTGCCATTTGTTGCTCGTCTGGTAGAATGTTGGTGTTCGATTTCCAAGCTAGTTGGGAACTAGATGTTTCCCGGAGACGGCACCATTTGATAAAGCCATAACTTTGGTCGGTAGCGTTAGGCTTTTCAACAATAGATATATAATGAATTGATAATAAACGATGAACACTTCTTGATCTTTATTATATTTCGACAATTGTCATTGTTCGGACTACAATTCCATCACTATATTTATGCTCGGATTCGTTGGTTGATCATGAACGTGATCTTTATCTTCTCTTCGGTGCTCGATTCTCTACCTTGCTCGGTTTGACTATTGATGTGATAAGTTCTGACAAGTTTTTATCTTTTCTCTCCTTCTCTCTATATTTTTGAGATATGTTTTCTGGTCCCTGTTTTGGGGGGGGGGGGTGCTTGGCTATTTATAGGCAATTATGTCTCCTAAGATGTTGACAAATGTCGCCATCTTAGGTGTCATTTCATGGGCTTTTCCCTTATGGACCTTTAATAACTGGGCTAAGACCTCTATAGATAATGGCCTGTTAGGAAAGCTTTTTGGACCATGGGTTTTTGGGTTCTAGCCTTGGATACCCTCTTATAATGGGTGGGTCGATCCATACCCGAATATACCTATTCGGGTCCAATTTTTATGTTCTATCACATGTTATAATTTAACCAAACGTCATGTTGATTTTAGTTTACGTCATCTTGTTTATATTAGTGTGATTAAAATACAATCGACTCATTTATTTTAGGATAAATTAACAAAATATAATACTTTTAAAACTAAATTAACAAAAACATATACAAAAAATTTTAATTAACAAAAACGTAGCCAAAAGTTCATACTCTAATTTGTATACTCTTATTTCAAAAGTTAATACTCTTATTTCAAAAATTCATACCCTAATTTGTATATTTTCATACAATTATTTCAAAACTTCATACCGTTATTTCAAAAGTTCATATGCTAATTCATAAAATTCACCTTTATTTTCAAAATTCATACCCCAATTTACAGAATTCATATCCTTACTTGCATAATTTATATTCATAATTTTCAACTTCATATTCTTAATTCACGGAATTTATACAATTTACAGAATTATCACGTCGTCGTCGTGGGCCTCTAATTCGACGACCGCATCTCTATCGACATCAACCTCGAGTTTTCGACCTCACTCTACACACTCGCCGTCCATTTCGATGGATATATCCGTGTAAATTTTCACCGAATAGAGAGATCGGAGATAGAAAGTGACGAGGAGAAAAAGATCGAAAAGATAGAGGGAGGATGATGAGAGAGATTGAAAACAGATAGGTAGAATGAGAAATCGAAGAGAGAAAGAATGAGAATGAGGAGAAGAGATATCGGAAAGAAAGAGAAAGGACGAGAGATCGGAGAGAGTGAGAAGGAGGAGAGAGAGAGTAAGAGGAGGAGAGAGTGAGGAGAAATAGATTGACAGTGATAAATGAGATTTTTTGTTTTTTATTAATTATTAATTCAAATTATGTTTTTGATAATGTAAATTGTAATGATATGTTTTTATTAATATAATATGTGTAAAGTATGTTTATGCTAATTACTCCTTTATTTTTATTCATCGAATTTAAAAAAACTGGTGGTTTTACCCCTTTATTGTTTTTTTTCCGAAAATCAAAAAGTATAATGTTTATAGTAATGAACGGTCATACGTGGATCTATAAATCTATTGACAATTTGAATTCGTGATAGTTAATTTTAGTGTGATTTGTTTTATTTATTAGTATATATGTAATCCATCAAAAATACAGTATACCTTTCGACAAACTTTTTGAAGATAAACTCGTAATTTTAGACGGTACTGGTCACCTACCCCGTCCCACCACTTATGGACGTTAAAAGTTTTAGTAATTTTTTCATGGAAATTATTTTTTTATTTCTTTTAAATTGGGCTGAGATTTTGAAATACTCCATGCAGGTAAGTCACACCCCCAATTTACACTAATTTCATTCGTCAAAGACAATGAGATCTACACACTTACATTTGTAGTTTATATTCGCTCATTAAGCCAGACTATCGTACGTTTATAAACGTGTTACCCAATATGCATGACTGTAATATTGATGAATTTTACACTCCTTAGTCCATTGTCTAATTGTTGTTTCAACAAGTAGATATTTTTTAAATCTGTCCCCATGTTAGGAATGGTGGTGTCTTCACATTACACATTTTGATTTCGTTTTTGCCATGTATTTTGTCTAGTTAAGTAAATCCAAGAAAAGTGGGACAAATACCATGTACGTGTACTAAGTCTAAAGTTTCCCACAAGACATGCCTAGTAGAGCGCTCAAAGCTGAGTCTTTCAAGAAAACTCATGCCGCATATTTCTCAACAAAACTTTTGTCCTTTTCCAAAATTCAAATTGCATATTAACCATCCATACGTCCCTATTATAAATCTTCACCATGAAATGAAAAACCATACATAATCTTGTATACATTTGGTGAGAATTTTGGTGGTGAGTATGGCCACCGGAGACAGTCTTTTTCGAGGTGTTTATGAAGGGTGCATATCGTGCTCTGAGTCGGCAATCCAACGTAGGCCTTACCACAGGAACTGCAGCTGCGCATTACATAAAATGCGGGGCCATTGTTCCCATATGTCAAAAAATCCAAACATATCGTATCCGATCAGAAGGACTTGGAGCGAGGGTTGTCTCACCCTTATGGCTAAATCGCCATCTACGTCAGGACAATCCTCGCCAAGTACGTCACCAAACATACAACCCACGAAGAATACGGCAAGAAAACACAAATCTTTTAATACTTTGCGTAGCGATGACTAAGGAGGTTGGCTAGCTTTTGTTTTATTTTGTATGAGAATAAGGTAAGTTTTTGTTATTATGGCCTCTCTTAATTTTGTAGAAAATTGGAAACATGTTAATGTTTTTCTGTTTTTCTGTTTTTCGTTTCTGAAACTCAATGTACTTCAAAAGATCCTAAAATGTTTAAAGTTACAGCGATGTAGTCGACCCGCCCTTCACTTTTCTCACATATGCTCAGAATTGCTTGATGTAAAGGGACGAAAAGTATTTTTGATGTACAAAAAAGAAGTATGTTTTTTTATTTATAAATTCATGTTGCTTTTGCCAACCAACTATACGATGTCAAAGCATGTCAAAAAATTCATACGGAAACGAGAACGTCAAGAAGTACTCTATATAGTAGTAGAATTTTCTTTATAGGAGTTACATATGCCAATACCTATGTATGCAAACGGATTCGATATGTACCTTTTAAAAAGAAGGGAAAATCATTGTTTAGTACATAAAAGCGTATTTAATTTCCAAAGATGTATCATTCTGATATCATGTAAGTCTAATACTTGAAAATTTTGACACATGTTAATTTAGGCACGTGGTAATTAATATTGTGGCGATAATATATAACTTTGTAACCGAGTCTAAACTCAAAGTCCTAAGACTTAAATATGTTGTTAATGAAACATTTGTGAGCAAATCATCGTTCATTCGTCAAGTGAGAAGTGTTCAAATCGAGTTTGTTCGTTTATAAACAAACATGAACCAAATATTAACAAGTATTCTAAGTTAACGAACAAATATGACCAGAGACGATCGGTGTTTGTTCTATCGGTTCATTTACCGCCCTATCAATATGCACATGTATATATGAAATTTGTTTAGATTGCTTAATATACACGTTTACCGTTGAAAGTGCATCATAATTGATGTCATTAGTCGACACTGAGAATCCAACTTTTTGGGTTACCTTTAGCCGATATTAGTTCGGTTGCCACTCACAAACTCACTTCGGATGTATATACACAATTATGTAATTGTCCAATTCCGACTTACAAGGCTGGCACTGCCTATTGTTTACAATATTATAATTCAGATATTTAGAATATCACAAATTCACAACTAAAAACCAAAATAACTCAGGTTCAATTATGCAGTACGTAGTTGCAACTTTGACAAGCAAAATAAGTCTTTCTATATTAAAACGAATAAAACTTTGAAAAGGACGGTGTACGTAACCCTAAGAAATAACCTTAAATCATGAACTCTAGAAACCAGAAGCGAAGGAAACAAAATATCTAAACAGCTATGTCATACTGAGTAGATGATTCTATATCTTGGAGTAATTGTTCTACTGTTAGCATTAGAAGAAATACGAATGATTTTTACAATTGAAGATTAATTGTAAGTAAGTATATGGGGAAAAAAATGTTTTTTATTTTATTTAAATCAGTTGGGGGAGATGATCTTCTAATGTTACCAACTTACCATCATTTTGGAAGCCCCCTAAATTGTTAGACCACTGACTTGTGGTCTTATTAAGGGTAGTCTAGTGGGGATTCAAGAAAATTATGCTGCAATTCGTTCAAGGTTTAGGCATACACCATAACTCACAAACTTTAATGCTTACCTCTATAAATCCCCCAGAAGCACAAAGTCTTTTTCAACATGAAGATATAACCGTAATTTTAATTACTTTATGCATAACTTCTCATTCGTACTGCTTTCGTGCTGAAATCAAGAGTTGTATTAGGAGTCACACACCGGTTATAACAGGGGTGGCGGTGTCTTATACGAAAACTAAGCACACGAATGAGAATTTACTTTATTTTACCCTGCATAAGTCTAAAGGGAAGGGATTTGCAGAAGGGTGAATCATTGATTAAAGGGACTTAATCTCCAAAAACCCGGATTCTCAAATCTTATTTATCATTTAGTACATATAATGTAGCATCACGTAACATCAAAGTTAAAAACTAATAGTAAAAGTAAGTAGCATCATGTAACATATATAGTTGAATCATGAAGCATCTCTACTAAATTTTAAAAGATATTTATGTTATGTATTTTTTCATAATTAAGTAACAATAATATGTACATTTTAATCATTTTCTCTTTGCAGAACAACCAACCGACGTGCCAGTTTTGGTGCAAAACAAAATATCATATTTCAATTTACTTCGCATGAGTCCTTATAGATTTCAGTTTCCGGTTTCCCTCCAAGATGCAGTACATAATCTTGTCCTGCTAAAAATCTGAATTTTTTGATATGGCGACCCCTTTTATTCTTTTTAGGAGACTTCTATTGAACCAATGATTAAAGAAATCTGATTAATATTTTAGCAATAGGTTATAGCAGTGTTTTAAAAAGCAAAATCTTAGCTAAAATATTTTTTTAAGAGATATGCTAAAAGTGTAAGGTTTTAGCGGCCTAAAAAGCAAAAGAACGAGCCTTTTATGTTTTTTAAAATTTTAAATCGAGCTTTTATCGAGATTTTTCACTACGAATCACGCTTTTTAAAACAGTGGGTTATATGCAAGATCGCAAGACTTAACGTCTGAAAGTCCTTTCCACAAAGAAACCTTCAAATTATGAGTGGGCTATCTATAAAAAAAAAGCGATTTATCTACTCAATATTGAATAAAAAGTTCAGGCTATAAAACTATTGTCAAATAAACTTGGCCCTAAACTATGCACATCAACTGGACTTTATGATGGGCATGGATGAAGCTCTGGAAACTACTCTACTTGGAGCTTGTTTAGGCTTAATATCTTTGCTTCAAAGCACTAAGTAATTGGGTTGGTCACCTTAATGGTGTGTTTGTAAGCCGAAAAACACATGAGAAAATGAAATTGATTTCCCGATAAAATATTTTTTTGTGTTTTATTATATAAGAAAACCAATAGAAAATAAAATAAAATAAAGTGAGGAAAAACTTTATGTGTAGAATGAGATAAACCATTTTTTCTTACAAAAATGGAAGGAAAATGAAAACAATTGAAAAAAATGGGACTAGCTCCCTCTCTCTCCCATTTTTTTCTTTTCTTTTCTCTTGATTTCATAACATTACAAACACATGAGTGGAAAATGATTTTAAGTTAATTTTCATTGGTTTTAGTTTCTTTTCCTTTTCTTTTCTTTTCCGCAACATTTTTCGCGTTTTAAACACACTCTAAGAGTTAACGTTTTCTTTTTTTGCCTGGAATGGATACAAGTTTTAGCATCTCATCTTTTACCAATTTGTTACTAAGAAATACTAAACAGGAAACTTGAAGAGGATTTTGCAAGCTGCTATTTCTTCATACTGGATTTCTTAATTATAAGTTGAAGATAACAGTGTAAGCATTGATATACTTATATACAAGAGGAAAAGGCGGGTTCATCCGGCATTAAGCTTGATCTTAAAAAGGCCACAAAACCAGGAAATCTCATTTTTAAAGCTGATCTACAAAATGCAGCCTTGAGTTTAAGCAAACAAAGGAGCTTATACGCTTCAAATAAACAAGGCCTGAGAAGTTAGAAAACAAGAAAGTAATCTTTTTGGAAAAGTACTTATCTTGTAATAATAGCCTAATAGGTAACCTCTCACAATAATATTCCACTAAAGCCTATATCTTCATAGCCAAATTCTTTAATAAGTACAAGAACAGAATCGTGAAATTAAGGGTAACATAAACTGATAAACGTTAAACCCAAGAGATCATCAAAGCCAATATTATATTTTCTCTACTCGAACCTTTTATAGAAAAATTAAAACTTACCCTCATCTATAATTTCTCTACTGGTTCTGAAAAAGTTCGACTAGAAACCATACAATAAAAGAGAAAAAAAAGGTAATATATGCGAGCAAACCACAGCTGAATAGTTAAATTGATTGAAGTGCAACCTTCTTAGCCAATTCGCTTAGATAGGGAAAGAAAGAACAATTTTAATATCAATTCTTAGGTAATGCATCTGTAAGTTGTTAGGGGGATGTTATTAATGTAGCAGTATTTACAGAAACGGATTCAAGAAGCCAAACTATGTATTTAAGACGAAGATTGAATTTAAGCACGTCATTTACTAATTAACTTGAAATTAAGTTTGATTAGTGGGGCGCCTTGTTCTTGTCCTTTGTCCCGGAAAATTCAATATCGTCTGTATAACAGATAGATCCAAATTATAGTTTACCAAGTAGGTGAAACAGTTGATATCCAGACAATCCATTCAACATTAATAAGACTAATTAAATGATACAAGTCAAATAACAGAACCATAGTTTATACCAAATATAAATGATATCGGTGAAACCAATGTCATGCTTAAAACCGGTCCATTAACGTATAAAATTGTCCACCAACATATCCACAGCTGTACAGACCATATTTGAAGTGTGTACGATACTAAAACCTTATTTACCCTAATGTCAAATATCTTTTTATTCCTCGGTGAAGAACAACGAATTATACAAAAGGATCAAACTCTGGTAACTCCAACGAGAATCACTTGGACTAGACTTTTGTAACATTGAAAATTCCACATGGTTTACACCAATAAAAATAAAACTTCTTGTTCTATTTAAAGTTTAAACCCTCCTATAATATTGTAAAAGGGTCAAAACCTTTTTCATTTATTGAGGACAGAGAATAAAAACTGCAGATCGAATGGCCACCTTAGCAGCTAAGGTGGCATTTCAATGTCTACAGAACGAAAGTTTGTCAATAAGCGATATGGAGATTAAGCGAAGACCTTACCATCGTTATTGCAGTTGCAAAATTCACAGTTTAAAAGACGTACATGCCTATGCATGCTCTCGACAACGCAGCTTATTCTTCCCCAAGAAACAGTTACGGAAAGTCTGTTCGCTTTCCATTGCAACTTCCAAGAGATGTCCTCAAATTTAGTTTTTTTTCAGGGTAAAAATTAGCTTGTATTTCATAAGTTGCACGACTTTTGTGCACCGAGTCCCTGCAAGCACTATAAATTAGAAACTACTTTATTAATAGTACATGCATGATCAAAAATTTCAGTCGAAGTTGCTTTAGCTTTGTTTAAGCATTGAAGTACGATCTTTCTCAGTAACAGGTATTTCAATTTTCAGATACATCGTAATGTTGGTCTTTAATTAGAACAACGTTCAACCTTGTGTTTCTATATCATTGAAATTCGAAAGATTCGCAGTACACATTGTTAATAACTCGACCACTAGCTAAGGATAGAGAGAAGTTAAATGTACATTTTTTTGAAAATTAGATTAAACCGCCTAAAATGGTCCATGCATCTTTTGAAGCAAAGAACTTCTTTTCATAACAGCAATCAAAAGAGGATTTAACCCTTTTGCATGGATATATCTAGCCCTTAATAAAAAGAATGTTTTCCTTGAATAATGCTATTGTATTTCATTGAAGAAAAATCACAGCTACAACTTGAGCATTTTTTTTTCTAGCTGAAGCTATCTTGTAGATGATAAATTAACGAACACGAACCACCATTCATTAAGTTGTATTTTATGGAAACAATTGATTGCCCTCAATGTTGAACAAATATAGGCTGCACTTTCCATGATGTCTATCAAATCTGCCGATTGAACTATTGGCTCTTACACTTTTATTTTGTATCTGAAAGAAAATCATACCTCACATTCCGAGAAATAACTTACTGCCATTGAACCAAAACCAAAAGTATCAAAACTAAAACCAAAACCAAAGCAGATGAATCGGATAAAAACTGTCAAGGTAAAACTAGACTTTTCACCAGATTCAATGGAAACACATTTGGTCATATTTGTAAGTTCATGTTTTTTTGTCATGTTTGTTGTGACATAATTACATTACATGATGATATGTGTCCCTCTCTTTAACTATATTAGTTAATGCTCCACTACTTTCTTTAATATTTCAAACTGGTTCCTGCCCATAGAAATGCTTAGCTAAAGAAACGAACATATAATAAATAAATAAATAACTACACTGTATATATCAATAACTTTCAAAACCACGGTTGGAGATATTCTAGAAAAATACTTCAAAATAAAGCTGGAGAAAAAAAAAGTGTAACCTGATGGACAGCAATAAGTGTGAATTTCTGAATTTAGTGAGTGGTTTAAACCGTACAACTAAATGTATCCACTGTCATAATTATGTATCCACTGTAGTTTATTTGGTGGGAAGGATTTTTCAATTTTAAGAGAGTATTTTGAATGTTTCTGGTTTTTAATGTGACTTGGATATCTCTGTAGTTTCTATTTGCATTGGTACCGGTTTGGAATATTAAAGAAAGTAGTGAAGCGTTATTGTGTGCGGTTAAAATGAATTTTAAGAGAGGGATAAACATGACCAAAATATGATCTTACAAATGTGCTTCGATTCAAAATTAACTAGTAATTTTAAAACACGTTTATACGTATATACCAACTTTATTGGGGTTTTACTTTTCTATTCTATATCCAGAGTAAAGGGAACAAAATGAATTACACCGACTAACATTGCTTTTCACTTCTACTCACAGAAAAAGACAAAGAAGTCTTACAAAAATCAAATACTTAAAAACCAAAACATGAAAACAATTTAAACAAAGGTGAAGAAAAATTTGTAGCGGCATGGAAAGCTGCATGCCACAGCCGTTAATTAAACCAATTGGAATCAGTTTTTTTCCTGAGAAAACAATGAAGAAGACTAGCCTACTGAAGAAAAAGTTAATATTCAACCCCATACAAAATTGAAAAATGATATACTAACCAGCTAAAAAATATATCCAAAAAACTTATCCGCTGATATGATGGGTTAAATGTACCAATCATTTTTATTTCGATATTGAAATCGTATTTTTATTTAATTTATAATTGATACATCTTGTCCGTTACATCAGCTGATAAGATTTTTTTTGATAAAGTGTTTAGATGAATATAGCAATAGTCTACAAAATTTGTTCATCTCAGTTTCTCTATACAGACCACATGAGCGGACAGATTGAAAGCACTTCCTAGTTTCAGAAGCTCATCTAGCAAAATTATGAGTGTTGGGTAAATAAAATCAACCCACTTCCCAAAAAGTTCGGAGCATTAGAAGCCCAGTTGGGAGAAGTTGTTTTTTGACACTTCTGAAAATAGACTTGCTCACAAAGTCAAAATGAAAAATACAGTGCGTTCTTTTTCTCTCACTCTCTCTTATACTAATAGAACTATTTTCTCTCTCATTCGCTAGAATTTCTCTTTATCTGGTCTCAATTCTTAATCTATTCTTAAAATTTTCTCCTCTATCTTTATAAATCAGTAGTCATCTTCTCACACAAAGTTACCGTGTCTTTTTCGGCGTGGTGTTGAATTTCGTAGATCTTATCAAAAAGAGATGACCTCCATCAGATTCTTTTCCACCGCTGCAATTGCAAATTCTATTCTTGCATCCTATAACAATTGTTAAAAATGTTTTTTAAAATAAAATTATTGTTCGCAGTAGTTTGTTTTTGCATATTTATTTAGCAATAATGCTTTTATCGATGTTTTTTTATTTTTGTAATTGTTTATAAATATTTGGTTTTTAAAGTGATACAAAATTTATTAGTATATTTTTATGTGTGTTTTCGTAGTATATGAACTATTGTGTTATTAAGTCATTTCAAACTTATACATATCAAACGCAGACAAAACTTATAAAAATCAAAAGCATTTTTTCACCAGACGCTAATTTTTTCTAAAATATTTTTTATATAAGTCATTTTTCAACGATACTTTTCCAGACAGCACATTTTAAGAAAACACTTGATTTTCAAATCGTACCTAAATCTATTGACTTATAGACTTATAGTATATGTTATATTAAAAGGGGATTTTATTTACTCCGTTTGTTTTATTAAATATTAAAGTGTTACTCCCTTTACAGTTAGGCTAGCAAATGTGACCCATCGCTCACTTAACCAAGAAATTAAACGAAATGACAAAATAAAAAAAGTTCATTAAAAAAAAAGAAAAAGAAATAAGACTTAAAGAAAGCTGTCAAAACAATGAGAAAACCTGGAGTACGAGGAAATTGAAAAAGAGTTGATAATTCCTGGGAAAGAAAATGCAAAATTTCCAGAAAATAAAAAAAAAATCTACAGATTCAAAATTTACTAGAAAAAATAATAATAATACAGAAAACTAATATCCAAAAATCGAAAAACTCCAAAAATATTTGAGTTACCATAACACCCAAAACTCATTAAATTAAAATGAGAAAGAGCTCAATATCTTGAAAAAAAGAACAAAATTTTTAATAGCCAACGAGTGTCTACACAATCTAAAAGTTTGTAGAAATTTATATAAAAGGCACAAGACCTTTAAATAGCCAACGAGTATGAAAATCAGGAGATAACTAAAAGGTAGAAAAAGAAATATCAAAAAAGGATTCTAAAAATCCGACAATATTTTCTTAGTTTAGAAAAAATAATCAGACAGTTATAATAAACTCATATACACTATCTCAAACGAAATTACGGTCATATTTGAAATATATAATTTGGGTTCAAAATCTACTTTTGTCTGGCCAAAAAAACAGATCCTAATTGTTACCTTGCTATAATAGTCCAATAAATTTTGGATCCTTAACTTGTCTACAAGTTAATTAAAAATTAGTTCATGAAACTGAAACTAATTAACAATTGGTCAATTTTTCCTAATTAACCAATAAAAATGTAAAAAATACGAAAAAATTAAAAAAATCCAAAAAATAAAAATGAAAAAATAAAAATAAAAATGAAAAAATCCAAAAAAAATTAAAAGAGGAAAAACCCCGAAAAACCCCGAATAAAATTTTAAAAATCCATAAAAATCTAAAATCAACAAAAACGCAAAAAAAAACAGTCTGAGTCGGCTTAATTCGTATTAAAAATAGTTTGACTCTTTTTAAAAACACCCTAAGTCATTTTAAGTCATTTTAAAAACGGTTTGAGTCGTTTTAAATCATTTTAAAAACAGTATGAGTCAATTTAAGTCATTTTAAAAACAATATGAGTCGCTTTAAGTCATTTTAAAAACAGTATGAATCGTTTTAAGTCATTTTAAAAACAGTATTAGTCGATTTAAGTCATTTTAAAAACAGTCTGAGTCGATTTAAGTCATTGTAAAAACAGTCTGAGTCGTTTTAAGTCATTTTAAAAACAGTCTGAGTCGTTTTAAGTCATTTTAAAAACAGTCTGAGTCGTTTTAAGTCATTTTAAAAACAGTATGAGTCGTTTTAAGTCATTTTAAAAACAGTATGAGTCGGTTTAAGTCATTTTAAAAACAGTATGAGTCGATTTAAGTTATTTTAAAAGCAGTATGAGTCGATTTAAGTCATTTTAAAAGCAGTCTGAGTCGTTTTAAGTCGTTGTAAAAACAGTCTGAGTAGTATGAGTCGATTTAAGTCATTTTAAAAATAGTATAAGTCATTTTAAATCATTTTAAAAATAGTCTAAGTAATTTTAAAAACAGTCTGAGTCGTTTTAAGTCATATTTCAAAACAGTCTGAGTAATTTAAAACAATGTATGGGCGTTTAAAAACAATTTATTATTATTTTTAAATTGCTAAGTGAAATATGTTAATATGTAACATTTTACATCCTAATTATGAGTCATTTGAAAAATTATGGATCAAAATGAAACAAAAAGAAACTATCAATTTCATCTAATTTACAAAAGATGGTCCCTGCATCTTTTGAGTCACTTTTCACAGCTAGGTTTCTCAAATCCGAACCACCAGATTCAGGAACGACGCCGCTGTAACACTCCACAATCGTCGTCGGCGAAGTTCACTGTGGTGAATATATATATATATATATATATATATATGTGTGTGTGTGTGTGAAGACGACGAGGCTCTGTCGTCAGAGTGACGGTGAAGTCGTCAATGACAGAGCAGACACCGTCGTGGTCTAGAGAGAGAGTGAGATTTGAACAAATGAATTAAAACAGATTTTTTAGGGATTTTATATTTAATTGAAATATTTAAATAGTTTTTAAAAAAAGAGACCAATCATTAAATAGTTTTATTTTTAATGTATCAATCATTAAATAATTTTGTTTTCATGTAACAATCATTAAGTCATTTCAGATAAATTTCAGATATATATTTCTTTTTGAGAATAATGTTTATTCTTAATAAATATTTATCTGAAATTTCCTTTTCTAACTAACGTTTACCTATTTATTAATTTCTATACATTGTGATCCATGTTTTTCTTGTTTCTATTTTTGTAAATTTTTAGATTATATCCTTTTATTTTCTTGATTTTGGATAAATGTTTGGCATTTGGTCCCTCTTTTAATTAACATTTTGCCATTTTTTTGTCTTTATTGTTCTATTTTCTTTCTTTTTCTATGAGTTTATATTTACCCATTGGTTTTTTTAAAAATAATAATTAACTTTTTCAAAATAAAATGATATTGGTGGTTGCATCATTTTGGTAGTTTTCTCCTGTAAACGTAGTTTGTAGTTTCTCAAATAAAACCAAATTAAATGGAGTTTATTTTATATAAACAACCATCATCATCAAACTATGTATTTATCTCAAAAATTTGGGGTCCACTATATGAAAATCAAATAAAAATTTATTCGTTTTCGTAACAATAGATTTTCCTCCGCCATAAGTTTCTATTCAAGGCCAATTATTCATTGATTTGTCTTATTTTATATAAATGTAGTTAATTTTTTGATTTATGTAGCAATCAGTTTAAAGATCTCGAGCTAACTAGGCTTGGTTTAGCGTGGGTTTTATCTTTGATGGATTCAATAGACTGTTTGATTTACTTTTAGTTTTGCTACAGAGGTTGTGGCCAGGGTTTTTATGAAACTGTTAGTCGGTCAAACAGTTTTGAGTTATCTTGTGAATGGATCCCGGTTAGAGAGTTAGAGCAGATTTGTAGGCTCGAAAAGTGAAGATACGGTTCCATCATGATGGGAATTTCGTTGAGAATTCCTTTTAATGTTAAAATGCACATGTCGGTGACAGTTAACAAATATGGTATACCGGCAAAATACAGAATTTAAAAAACACATGCAAATTTGAGAATAAATGTAATTGATTGGTGACATTAAATGTTTTCTATATGATTCAAGATTTTCCAGCAATTTCCATAAACATAATTACCCATAAACAACATTTACTGATCACTATTCACTAAGAATTAATCACAAATAAAGTAATGAAAGGGAATATGGACATTTTAAGGACTGTCATTTTAGGTGCAATACAGAATGCAATCAATGTGATGTATATGTGAATTTCTCTAAATGCAATACAGAATACAGAATGCAATACAAAATTTTTCTAAATGCAATAAAAAAATAGGACTGTCATTTTATGGAATCAAATCTCATGGTGCCTAATTGCCCATACAGAATGAAATCAATGTGATGTATTTGTAAATTTCTTTTATTATTATGAAATTTATGAAAGAATCAAAGAAGGTAGGAAAAAGTAGGAAAAAGAAAAGCAAATTACGAGCATCTATTTGAGTACTCGATTGTATCCAATATATAATTATAGTTTTTTTCTATTGTAGTGGAAACACCTTACAATCTGGCATTTTATGCTTAAGGGAAGAAATGTTCTTAATGGATCCAGGACATGGTGTAGCGACCCAACCCTTAAGTCAAACTGCCACAGTCGTCTTCCACCAACAATATAGTATGTTTTGACCCAATTTTATCATCGCTTCTTGGTTTGCACGACTTAAAAATGTCTTATTGATTAGAAAAATTATACTCTTAGATATATACCATTAGCTACTCGCATATATAGACAATGTGGAAGAACTTTCTATCTGTTTACCACAATATTTCCCTACAAAAATTCGGGTTTTTACACATGGGATCCCCATAATTTGCATGCAAGAGCCTACAAGAGTGCCCATCAACCAAGCCACCGGCTTTGAGAATAAGGTGGGATACCTAGTCTGATGGTCGATAAATCAATGATCAAAGAGAAAGAGAAGATTTTTGAAGGATTCATCGATCTAGTGGCGAGTGAATCACTAATCAAAAGAGCAAGCATACGTCGGCTTTAATGATTTTATGGGATCCTTGGATGTAGTGGATGATGAACCACTTCTTCTTCTTCCACGAAAATCCACACAAAATCGGGCTTGTATGGAACTGAACAAGATTTGGAAAACGATGAATAATAAGTACTTAGTCTTTTAATTAGTCTTTTAAGTACAATATCACGGCTTGCAACTAAGTTTGTAATATAGAGATGATCTTTTTTGTCTCATTTTTTATTTCAATATGATATCCATTTATGCGCATATATTTGAAACTTAACAAGTTTTTATCTGACCTAGGAGAGTAAATGCATAGTTTATGCAAATTTTTGTACCATTAAGTTATATTACTTACGATTTTCTAGAGACTTTTATAATATTAGTTGGACCAAAAATTGTATTAACCATTGTACCAACGGTTTTAAACTCGTAAATAAAAATTAGCTCGGAGAATGGTATGTGTCGTGACACTATTCAGCAAACATATGTACTGGTTATTCGAACTAATTTCTCCTCCGTTTGGAGCCCTCTGATTACTCAGCCTGTGAGTAGCTGAGTTTTTTCGTTGTTTTGGTTGGTTTGGTTAATATAAGCTTAACTTTAAAAAAAAAAAAAGTTTGGAACTCAATTGTCTCTATATAGAGAAAATTGTTAGATGAAACAATTACATGATAAAATACGATGCTAAGTAGAAAAATAAGTTGACTTACTTTGGTAAAGAAAACATGTCTATGTCCAAATTTATTTTATTTTTGGGGAAATATGCAAAATTCGTTTACACATCCTTTATTTTTACTGTTACTCCACTTCCGGTAGTTGACGAGAATTACAGTTTATTTATCGTGAATGATGCTTGCTTTTTATGGCCAAAATTGTTGTTTTTCAAAGACATATTTTGTCATATAAACTAAATAATAAGATATATAACATGACGAGTTAATAAATAAATAACCAAATAAATATACGTTATTCTCCAAAATCACAAATACTCCTCATGTTCGACTAATTTAAGCAATCGTAATTTTACATGATTCAAGAATATTATTTCAGGGAGGCTAATTTGGATAGTCTTTAACTCTCCCATAATTACCAATATTAATTTAACGTTAACTATTTCGTTTAGTTGTAAATATTCAGGAATTATTCTTAAAGTTATTCGTGAACTATATATAAATTTGATAACTTTTCGAGAATAATTTAATATTAATTCTTTAAGAATTAATTAAGTATCAATCTCCGGGACTGTTTAATATTTATACTCCAGGCTAAATATATAAATCTTTCGAATTGTTTAACACATAAACTCTCATGATTAATGTATTGAAAATAATAAATTATTCAAGAATTAAATAAACATGTTTACTATTAACAATTCGGAAATTAATTAAATATCATCTTCAAGAATGATTGGTAACTACTGAATAGAGTCCATTCCTATTTATACTTTGGTGTAAATATAAATCCAAATCTTTCACCTCTATTCTTTATCTTTTTTCGTGTGCCTTTGTTTATTTTATGTAAAAAATTGTTATAAAAAACTTGAAAAAAATTATACAATTACTATAACACATGTATCAATACATTCCAATAATTATTTTTAAAAGAAAACTCACACGCAATTTATTTTTGAATAAATGTATAAATTAGTGTAAATTAAACATTAAATTTTAGAAAAATTGTCTAAAACATTATTATGTCCAAATGTTTAAAATTTTGAATACAATATAACATAAAACCTTTTAAACTTGCGAAAAAAGTTGTGCAAATTTAAAATGTGAGTGAAAAAAAGCAAGTGGGCACGGAAGGAGATAGAGAATAGGGATAGAATATTTGGACTCGGTAAATATATATATATATATCAATTTTCAGTTATTCCGGATTTTTAGATATCTAAAATAATTGTATCTACTTCTTGTATGAAATAAACACGTCTAAAATGCAAAAAGAGGTCGAAACGTAATACATGAGATATGACTGAAATGAAACGAATCAGGGCGAAAACAGTCAATTTCGTTTTCGTTTTCGTTTCGTTTAGGTTTTTCGTTTTCGTGACGAAATGAAAAACCTTTTTTTGTTTTCATTTCGTTTCGTCTCATGAAACCATTTTTTCTCGTTTCGTACTTTTTCGTATTGTCTCGTCTTATTAATTTTTATTAAGAAACAACATTGCATTGCTAATTTAGTAGCTGCATCATAAAAAGAAAAGAAATGACTTGATAATAAAATTACAATATGTTACTTAATATAAATCCATGATGTCATATAATATTTTTACTATACATTTATTATATATATGTGTGTATATTTATTTATTATTAGACGAAAATAAAATTTAACGAAATTAAAAAGGCTTTGATCATTATAATCTCGTTTACTAAACGAAATATATATTTTATTTCATTATCATTAACGAAACGAAGACGGAATTTTTGCCTCATCTGCGGCCCTAACGGGAGATGATAGGGCTTAGGGACCAGGACTGTTAATAAGTTGAAACTGTTTCAGTTATATATAAATTACAGCCCTGGTCCTCAAGTTTCTAGACATTAGAGAAAAATCCATAGTTTTCAAAACACGGACAGATTCAGGCTGAATAGTTTTTACTTCAAAATGAAAATATCAATCATACTTGTGTCATGAAGATGTTGTTTTGAGATGGCCAATATGGAATGTTGTGGTGTCATTACACCATTCTATTGTGATGATGAGTCATAAGTCGCAACAAATATACAACGTTGTTTTTATAAATTCAGAATAATTATTTGTATAAATAATTATCTTTATAAATTTTAGTTCAAGTAAAAATTAATTTCACGATAGAAACTGCTCTGCTCAGCACGTCAGAGCTTAACGAGCCAAGCGTTAACAAAGTCAGACTCGGCCCTGCTTTTATTCATTTGCAGCTCTAAGACTCAAATCAAGTGCTCGATATTATTTCCATTCAACATCAGCATGGCACTTCGGAAACCAAGTAAAAGTATAAGTGAAAATGAAACTGCAGAACTAATGAGAAGTTAAATGAATCGGACAATTTCTAAAAGTAAGATCGTATTTGCACATAAAACTTCTTTCAAGATTATATATGGCATCACGCAAGTTTCCTTCCACATATTGAGATGCTATAAATGTTACAATGTCAAAATTGGGTAGAGTACAGGAAAACAACCGACAAACAGCTAGGTAATAATTAAGCACCAACATGAAATGAAATACAGTTTTCTCAAAACTGTGAGTTACTGAGAAATGTCACCATGCATCTCGAACTTTGAAACAACTTATCTACTTTCTGCCAAATTGCGGACTGGATTTCAAGAACCTTGCGTGCCTTCTCTTGTAGCTTTGGATGTCCACGGATTGTTTCACCATGAATCTAAATAACATAGTAAAACCCAAGTCAAGTCAAGAAAATCCAGGGAGAAAAAGCAAAAGTATATTTGATCATGGTAAGGTGGTCCACAAAATCCCAAAAGTAATGCCATAAAAGAAATCATGGGTATATATTTGATCCCAGGGCCTGAATTCCCAGGATCCCATTTTTTAACATGCCAAGTAATCATATTGCAAAAAGGAAAGCCTGCATAATTGCCACTCGTAAGGCAGTAACGACAAAAGGGATCTGGTTGTGTTAGTGGCTATAATTGCAACAACTGAAAGTTCATTTAGCAAATACATTTTGAGCAACACTCGTAGTATTCATTAATGATTATCTGCTACAGAAAATACACGTATATAGAGAAATGTTTACAGCTAAAAAGGGGGCGAATGCGTATACCTTCAAAAACAATTTGATCACAGCTTGTATAAACTCGAAGTTATTTCCGCACGAGATTTCATTTACGAAATAATCCAACAGGAGTTCAATGCAACGAAATTCTGGTCTATTTTCAACTTCTTGTTCTTCATCATCATCGTCTATAATCTGAAGCAGTCTAATCTCCACATCCAAACCCGAAGGAGATAGGCTTTTTATGTAATTAGTGAATGCTGAAACTGCACCATTAAAATAAAAGTTTCCGGTATACATGGAATATCAGTTTTCATTTAATCTTGCAAACCTTACAAAATTAAGTATCAAAAAATAACATGAGAAACTAAACTTACAGTTTCTCTTTTCCGAAGAGGACTGAAGAAGTTGAACAAATTGGGATGCTGCCAAATTCGTTGGTTGATATCTAATTTCAACGGTCTTGCCATCCTTGTCCTCATTAGCAGTTTCGATGGGTTTGAACGTTATTTCTCCAGAGAACGACGGAATAGAAGGCAGGAAAAAAGGTGCCTTTTCTGGTTTCTTAGGGGGCTCAATGGGTTTGTTACGAGCCTGATCATATCATCGAATAGAAATTTAAACCAAAATTCAATTCACAAATGTAGCCAACCCCTATTCAATTGCCGTAAAGCTTGTAAATTAAATTTTAAAATGACTTTTTTTTTTACAAAAGAAACCGTTATGTAAATGGATCCCGATAAAGTTTCCTGAGAAATAGATCCAAAGAATATAGGGGAATAGATCACTGGTAGAGATTTTATAAGAGGGTCCAAAGTTTTGAAGCCATCATTTCTGGAATATTTATTTAGGACACACCAGCAGCAAATCAATATTAAACGTTTGAGGCAAGGGTGGTCTGTCGCTACACTACAAGTATCAGTGGCAGAAAAAAAAACATATAACTAATGAATTAGCAACACATTAGAGGCGGAAAAGGAACCTTAATAATATCTAAGTTGATTAAGCTTTGCCATTGACTCTTGGGCAACAATGAGAGAGTCACGAGATCTGGGATTTGCTGATCTGAATATGACATATGAGAACTGGGAGAGACTTTCGATTGGATCACAATGGTCTTTTCATCAGAATCGTCTTCTTGAGATCCCTCTATTGAAGATACAGATGGCATCATAACACTCCTAACTTCCTTCCCACTACCATATGACTCAACACTAGACGCTGCGGAGAACATTCCCTGATTGACCCTGATAACACCAGAAGTCATTTAAGTTTTTGAATCAAAAAAAAATCTGTATAGGTTGTACAGAACTGAGTTTTAACCTTTTTGCATCATACCTCTATTGATATGATATTTCCATAGATGAATTATTCGTATACTAATACAAGAGTTAAAATAATGATAGTTTAACCTATAACTTGTCCATACCACACATAACATGACTTTTTTTACTTCTAATAAATCAGGCCTTATATCGTGTTCTGGTCTCATATACGAAAATATGAACTCCTTTAAAAGCATAGTAAGTTTCCGGTTATGAAAACTAGAACTCGATTTCTATCCTCTGCCATTTTTGTACGGCCTATCAAGTAAAAATGACATACCTCACGACTTCATCAAGTAAAGAAACTCTTTATACATAAGGTGGACAGCAAAAATATTAGTCTTTAGTTATGAGTAACTTTTTCACATTATACTTCTATTAATATGATAATTCTACGGATAATTCTAATTTATATACCAATATAAGGCTTAAAATAGTACTAATATACATAAGATTTAAATATTAATTTAGCAAATGACTTCAGCCGTATCTCACACATATCATGTCCTACTTATAATCAGGTCGTGTAGAAGATTAGAAGTTGCACGTCCTATTCTGGATAAGTATGCAAATATATATTCATACATATATACTCTTCTAAAGCTTACCATAAATAGACCCCATTTTGGTCAGCGTGGGCGGTTGCTAAGACATCCATATTTGGCGACAAAGATAAAGCAGTTATTGAAACACCAACATGTACAGCATCTATTTGCCTAGCTAATATAACATCCCAAATTCTAAGACTCCCATCCATGCTGGACGACAAAAGCCATTTGCCATCCTCACTAAAACACATATCTGTGATACGGTCCTTATGACCTTCAAATTTACGCACCATCCTTAATGCCACAACATCAAACAAACGGATTACTAAATCGACTGCCACTGTAGCCAGAAGACCTGAAATGTTTTTAATAGTAATTCACGATTATAGTAGACTTCCTTCCCAGAGGAGAAAAAAATATCAAAACAAATAGAGAGAAGAGAGGTTGTACCGTTTGACCGATGATAAATAATTTTTACCAAGGAGCACCCAATTTCCCATCTGGATTTCAGCTCACGTCCTTTAAAATCCCAAACCTAAAAAAAATAAAAAAATCTCATCAACAAATTACAAGAAATGTCAAAGATAAAATTACGAATTAGCTGTTAGATTTAGGAAGCAACTGCAGTTTCTGTTTTCCGGAAGTAACAACAAGCTTCAAACAATAAATATTCAATTGTTTTGAGTTAATAACTCTATTATAGTAAATCTAACTTGATCGATCACTACACTAAACTCCGACCAAAAAGTGAAAAAAAAGCACCAAATGAAATGAACGACAGAATTGGTTACACGTAGTTAGGAGCATAGTTGCCAGGATGACAAACGGGATATGTCAAAAAAAAAATACACTTGAAATAATAGGAAGCAGGAAGCATAATTTTTGAAATGGGAAACGTGTTTTCGGTAACTATGGTTAGGAGTCCCCAAGCAAAGTAAAACAGATCAGTAGAAATATAGAAGTGTTTATTTTCTTTGTTCTTTCCCTACAAAACCATGAAAAATTGGAACACTAAAGATCCATAACTTTTTTAAATGGTTAAAGTTACATGACATAATTTCGCAAAATGAAAAGCACAGCGAAAGTAGGCTGTTCTCAAGAACCATACTACAAAAATCTGATAGGTAGAAGCACCTTTATATCCCCATGATATCCTGCACTTATCATCAAGGTGTTCGATGAATCACAGGCAACGCCAACCACCTCCCCTTTATGAGCGTGCCTATTTCTTTCTGACAAATCAGAGTAACTTCCACGGCTAATCCCTGATTGAAGATTAAACCTTTCAATCCAACCACCAGCAGTACCTAAAACAGCAAAGTTACCACATGCACTGATGGTACAGGCCTGTCAAGAAAGAAAAGAAAGGAAAACAATATCATTAACAGGTGATAAGTTCTATGCTGGAGTCATAGATGAGGCCTAGTAACAAGGCGTGCTTGGATAATCTTAAAAAAAAAAGGCGTGTTTGGTTGTAGCTTTTCAGCTCAGATTTTGGGTTTTTTTTTAATTAAAAGCTATAGTGGAAAGTAGTATTCAACCTCAATATCCAGCTACTTTGCTAAGAAGCTACAACACCCAGACAAGTCCTAAATAATAGTCCCAGTTAACAGCACAAATTCAAAAGGAAAGTGGCATTAACATCAGTATCAGAACAGTAATGAAAAAACAGTTTAAAGTCTTGAAACTGTACTAGTTACTACTAGAGATGTGATTAATATCCGAATCATAGAAAAAGTTGACTATCACCTTGACTGGTGTTGGGTTATCTGGGCATGGTTTTAGGATATGCTCGCCAATTACAAAATTCTGAAGCCTCCATACATACGCCTGTGCAGTATCCATATGGCATGTCACCACATTGCACCAATCGCGCTCCCTTATTTCAGCTACCAAAGTAACATAAGATACACCCAAAATTAGAAACCATCAAAGAGAAGTACCATAAAATTTGGATATTTGCCTTCAAATCAGAGAGCTTACTCTTCGGTGGACACTTCCAGGCTAACTTTTAGACTTATATAAAAAAGTAGTAAAGTAGTTGATACGACCAACATATCAGAACATAAAGCAAAGACGGAAAATAATGGATATGTACATACCCTCCATACATAAGCCCATGTAAAACTAGTTTCCCAAGGAAAAGGGTGATCCTTGTCTATAACTTAAAAAGAAGACTAATACACACTAATAGTTTTGAGCTCGAACTACAAATGTGGCATGCTGATAGTAACACTTAACAAAATCAACCTTAATTTATATTATATTATCAAAAACTTTAGACGTTCTGAATATTCAGTGGAGGAACCGATGAAATAATAAAACGCAGACCGTTTCCAGGTCAGTATTTGGCTTGGTTAGAAGTTTAATCTAAAGATTGACACAACATGGACAAAGTGCAACTAAAGAGGGGAGAAAAAAAAAGAAAACAATCATGAAGCTGATATTAGAATGCCAAAACATAAAAGACAATGTGTAGACTGCTGAACGATGTTTATAAAAAATAATATTAAAGTCCAGTACTGAGTATATTACATCATGTATAATAAAAACGGCACATGAAGAAAGTACTTATTATGGCAAGAGAAGAGAGACCATACCAACATCAAATGCAATAACAGGCTTCAGTTTTATCTCTTCCTCCTGACATATGATAAAGCAAGATAACATTTAGTCAATAGACAACTAATTACATGAAATAGAATTAACTGATAGGGAGACGAAACAGTGACATTGCCCCTCTGAGCTAATAAATTTCAGAGACAGAGAAGATTGAATAAAAACATTAAAAGAACAAAGCACCTTAAGCTTTAATTTTTTTGCTCTTTTAGATACGTGTCGCTGAGAAAGCTCTCTACTTTGCTGATCCTGAATATAACAGAAATTCGATCAAATTTCTAACATCTATATCACAGGAGACAGGGAGAGACACATATTCACATGCATAAAGAACTTCAGAGCTTCATCTAGATAAAACTTATGTTTCCTTTTCTTTCTTGTGCTCCACATTAAATAGCTGCAAAAATTAAATCCGAGACGGATATCATATAAAAAAGAAAGTGTACAGATTAAGCATGTGCGACAAACCTGGATGACTGAGAAAAGGCGAAAGGCACGATCTTGCCCAGCCGAGAGAATATGCCTCCCATTAGCATAAAATCTGCAAATGGCGAATAATTTTCAATATACCAAACAACCGAGTTATTATTTTCTTTTTTGTAAGTTTTCTTTTTCTTATTACACAAGGTCGGTAAAGATTTTCAAGAACTAATGCAAAAATTTATGAAACAATATGGGGAAATAATTAAACAGCAAGCATATAGCACGGGCACCAAGTGAAAATGTATCTAAAAACAGTTTTCGAGGATTCCTACTAAAATGATACTGAAACAAGGTTTAATCACAAGTTGAACACTATTGTCACATGCATTTCCACAAGTAATGTTCAGTTCTAACATAAAAGCTGCTTTCTAGTCACCAATCAACACTAAAATGAGATTTATGACATATAAGTGAAACCCAACAAAAGAGAATCACCTTATGCAAAGTGGAGGAGCACTATGCCCACTTCGAAACCGTAAAAGGCGAGGATCCCCATCAGTTGTGTCGAAAACCCACATCTAAGAATCAGCAACCGAAGGGAATAAGAAACATGAAAAGTGTACAAGAATTTTTCTAAACAGAACTGAGTATACAGTATATCCAAGCATACAAATTACATCGGTATGTTGTTTCAGCAATTTTTAATTTCCCAGTTTAAGATAACACAATCAGCAGACAGAGGCATGTTACAATATGGTGCAAAATATGTTGGTAAAACAGGGCAAACTGTAAGAATATAGGTAGAAAGTACAATTACTGCTAAGTAAACAGCAAATTCAAAGTAGTTTTACGCTTCGACAATAATCCATCCAACTCTGCTAACTATGTTTCACTTTTACCTCAGGCACTCATGTTTCTAGAGATTCACATGGCATCAGCTATGTAATTACTTCTATTATTTTAAATATATATATAAACACCATTTGGATTTTATATTTTTTCTTATATGTGTAGGCAGAATCGATATAACAAGCTTTTTATTGGAAGTTTCACAATAATAACTGATGATATTTATTTATTTTTCTTTCTTTTCTTAACCTTATTAATTATATCACAGATACCCTTTTATATAAAAGGCACTTGATGAGCCAGTATAGGTATTATAAAAATTAAATTATCAACCAGTAACCAGCTTGTATTCACACATGTTGATAAATAAGCCTTATCCCTTTGGTATGCAATATTCAGGTGCGTTGACTTAATTTTCACAAGACACACCAAGTGCCATTTGGCCTACGGACCTAAACATAACTTTCAGGGAAGCCAAATGATCTTACTTTTACAGAGTTGTCGGAAGATGCACTCATTAACACGGGCTCATTAGCAAAAAAGTGAAGTGAAATTATTGAACTATCATGAGCCTCTCTAATGACAGACTGAAGCCGCCTTTTCTCAAGATTCCAAATGCTAATGACACCAGATGAGCCTCCCGATGCCAACAGAGGCTGCCCATCTACAAGGTAAAATACCTCATATACTTAACGACAGGTGAAAAATAAAGGCTAGTTAACAGAAATATTTCGGAAAAAGAAAAACAAAACTTGGGAACTGTCAACAACAGTAAAAAAAATTCAGTTGCAGCAGCTATTATAACAGTCACTTATGAGACAAAGGTCAATTCATAAAGGTCTTAAAGTCTATTCGTACATAAATTACACAGTTATAGTACTTGTTATGACCTGCAAGAATCATTTAAATACATTTCTTTTAGGATAATAAACTAAATGTATTCACTTTCGGCTTCGTGAATGCAGTTTTTTTGTTTCTTCTCTTGTAATTAAACATTTAGCGGAAGTTTCTCTTTTTATAAGAAATTAATAAAGACACAGAAATTCACACTCATTCTACGATTTTTTTCTTTTCTATACCCAAAGAATAAGAATTGAGTACTCATTGAAGCTATATCACAAATTTGAACTGGATAAAAAGAGTGCAAGGCTGCAAGAACACAGATGAAACTATTAATGAGATAAAAACTCCACTCATCGAGAATTTTTAGTCACGATTGATGATAAAAGACACGTCGTTTTAGAAGCATGTCTATAAACATAAAATGAATAAAGACCCTCAATTAGTTGCTGAAACAAACTAGGTCTGATCCAACTTGTGTGTTTAAAATAACATGCTAAACCAGGTAACAGAGTCAATCCTTACTTTATAGTTGACAATATGAAATCTTAATATTGGTGGTGGACATAGTTCGCCATAAGATTACAGATGATAAAGGTCATATATTTAAGTCAACTACAAAAAATCAGGACAAAGAAATGGATGCAAAGGATAAAAAACAACAAACCTCAACACATTCAATTAACCCCATCTGCCATGATTGTAAAAGCAAATAATAAAGTGCATTCTCAAACAAATAATAATAACCCAAACTTACCAGTGCTAAAAGACAACGAAGTCACGGCTCCACGAGTTGAATGAGTAAATGTAACTATCTCTTCATCGTAACGAATGTTATGCACGTGGATCTTCCCATCAGCACAGCCAATTGCGACAACATCAAGAGCCGGTGATGATATACAACAGCATACAGAAGATTCCCATCCCTTGAACTCGTACAGTTTTTTCTTAGTGCTAACATTCCAAAGTTGTAAAGAACCCGCCTCACTTCCAAGAAGTACCTATTTGCATTATTGAAATATTATTGCAGAATAAATTATTTGTTCTTCCCTGAACAATAACCATCAACAATAAATGTAAAGAATTATCCTCGCTTCCAAGAAGTACCTATTTGCATTATTCAAATGTATCGCACACGAGAATTAACTATTTTTCCCTAAACAATAATCATTAACAACAAATAAACAGTCACCTTATTTAGGTATGTATCAGGATGCATTATACATGTGGGAGTGAACTTGTCCTCCAAAATAATCTGGCCGATTGGATCAATATGCTGCTCAATTCCTTTAAAGGCCCACATGAATATGTTGCCATTTGCATCAACACTTAAAATGTGTTCTCCAAACAATAGGAGATTGTTGATCTTAGCAGTATGTTTGCTCCAAGTTGCCACCTGTTAGGACAAAAGCTGTCAGCTCCCTAATTAATTTTAATTGATATTGCTGACTAGGGTTATATATATCAACCAGAAGATCTGACAAGTTCAAAATTAAGAAAAACTAACAGATAAACAAGTCACAAAGTGCATAATGTCCATTGAGTAAGGATACTTAGCGTACATGTGAATTTTAATGCAATCCGTAATCTACATCTTATTTGGAGAGCTAGTCATAAAATATTTTCTCGTTTAGTAGCAAGTTCTTATGGCCCATATTACCAACTATTTTGTCACTTCTTGAGAGGAAACCAACTGTACCAGGTGGAGAATAAATTCTCAGACTTGTCATACAGGGACTGGGAACGAGAAACCCAATTTCGTCTGAACCCAACTAAACTCTACATATATGTCATCAATCAAATGCTTCAAGAACCTGATTAAATGATGCAGCAGAAGGTCGGTTCTGTTTGAAAAACAGTAATTGCATTATATTAAGAAGTTACTGACCTGATGAGAACGTTTGAAGACTGCTATATCAGACCCGAATGCAGCAAATGTGAAATCCCTATAGGAAGCAAGAGCTCTTATCTTCTTTGGCAGCTGAGGACCTTTGTGCAACATATCCAAAGATCAAAACTGACCAAAATAACTAATAACTAACATCCCATGATATCTTAAATCATTTAAAAAGAAAACAAAAGCAAAAACCAGCACCAAGGATGTGAAGCAAATTTAATCTAGACATGCTAAATGAAATGCATGACTCGCTAGCTTAACTATCAACCAATGTGGCCCAAAACTGCTGGGGAAAATAAGAGCCAGTTTCAAGCAATCTTAATATTCCATTTTCTATGATCAGATTAGAACAAATTATGCATAAAAACATATCGCATCTATTCCTGTATATTTCGCACCCCTAATATGAGTTCACAATGAAACCATGCGCGGTTCTAATAAAAGCAATACGGGCTTGTTTGATTGCATCCTAAAATCTTTTTTACTGTTTATTTAATAGCAATGAATAGCTAATGGAGTTATAGTAAGTAGCATGTTCTCAAACTCATACAATTCTTCTTATTTGTTCAAGCCAAATAAGCCTTAATGTGTAAATATTAATGAATAAAAGGTGGGCGGCAATAGAAGATTACAAACGCCGTTCGACAACTTCCCACAAACTGACAAAAGTGAGATTATTAGCTGCAACTCTTGGCAAAAAAATTAACTAAGGCTTCCCTTTGTCGCAGCTTTCGTGCTCAACAGCTAATATTTTCTGTATTTTTTTGGCCGTAAAAAAGCTAGAATCTGTAAGCTGGATGAACCTAATTTTTTTCTCCAGAAACTCCGAAAATCCAGCTTCTATGCTTAAAATCTGGTACCAAACAAGCTTTAAATGAAGGGTGAAACTAATTTCATCCAACTCAAACAATTTCTAGTACAAAAATGACTTACCCACTAGCACCAACGTCAGCTTCGCACACTGCAAATATAAACAACAATAAAAAAGCATCAAATAAATACGTATACAGGTAATCAGTCATAAAATTAAAAACACACGTCGTCTTGATAAGGTAATTACATCCAATTTTCCATAAGTTTGGTTTTGTATTATGCTTCAAGACAATACTACATTATACTATGACCAGTGTTACATTTTTACTACTTTACAGCAATGCAATTTGTTTCTCGTAAAAACTGTTATTTTTTCTCTGAATAAAGTTAAATAGGTATCGAAATTGTTCAAGACAATTTCCATGACTCTGGTTTTGCAATATGCTTCAAGACAATACTACATTATACTATGGCTGGTGTTACATTTTTACTTCTCTATAGTAATGCAATTTTTTTCTCGTAAACAGTCATTTTTTATCCGAAGAAAGTTAAATAGGCATCGAAACTGAATAGGCTAAGGTGTGGAATTGCTAGAGCCCGGCCTTGCAGTTAATCATACAAATATAACAAATACTATATATATATACACACACACATACACACACAGAGAGAGACAGTATTGCATTATATTATAACCGTTGCTACATTTTAGTTTTTTATTTTAGTAATGCAATTTTTCCGGATAAATACTGTCACTTTTCTCCGAACAAAGCTAAATCGGCACCGAAATTGCTAGGGCCGATTAATATCTACTCCCTCCATCCCTAAATAAGTATCCCCTATGAAAATAGGCAACTTTGACCATCAAATTTTTCATATCTAAATTGTCGGAATGGAAAATCCAAAAATTTCATCAAATAGTACTAACCATGAACTATGTAACTGACTTTTCAAATAATTTTTTTCGGCATTTTACATATGAAAAATTTGATGGTCAAGGTTACACGTATTTACATAGGAGACACTTATTTAGGGACGAAGGGAGTGTCTATACATATATCTATAAGGTAATTACACCCCATTTTCCATGAATCTGGCTTTGTAATATGCTTCAAGACGCAATTTTTTTTCTCGTGAATAAAGTTATATAGGCATTGACATTGAAAAGGGTAAGGTGTGGAATTAAAATTAAAAACACAAGTCATCTTGATAAGGTAAATATGCTCAGTGGCGGAACCAGGATTCGATTCTTGGGGGGGGTTGATTTTTTTTTAGTACAATAACAATAAACGGTATAAAAAAACCAAAGAAACTTGGAGATTATTTATTACTTAGCTGACTTGTCCATTGATCCAAAAATTTCAAACGATATATATAGAAAAATTGACTACAAATACAAATTTATTTGTTTAAACTTTTTTATAATATGATTATGAAACTACACAAAAACATTTATTTATAAAATCTTGTAATAGTACCTTAAAGATGCAATTAATTCATGGAAAGGTCAAAAATTAGGTAATGTTAATTAAATGAAGAGTAAAAAATAACCACAAGATTCGAACTAAGGACCTTGTGGACACAAAATCTTTATGTTTACCATTTGAACTAAGTTACTATTTGTTCATTGGAGGGCTATTAATGTATAAAACCTTAAATTTCCGAATTTTTCTATATAAAAAAATTTGTTTTTAAATTTTTTGGGGTGGCGGCAGCACCCCCTTGCCCCCCACCGGTTCCACCCCTGAATATGCCGCATTTATCATTAGTCTGGTTTTGTGATATGTTCAGGACAATACTACATTATACTATGACCCTACATTTTTTTTGATTTTTTATAGCAATACAAATTTTGTTCTTGTAAATATAGTCATTTTTTCTCCGAAATTGAAAAGGCTAAGGTGCCTAATTGCTAAGGCCGGGTTTGCAGTTAATCATACAGAAATAACAGATATCTAGTTTTACATATATAGATAAATATATAAATATATATATAGAGAGAGAGAGAGAGAATTACATTATAAATTTGCCAGGCTTTACCGATGCTGACAGTTACGAAGCTTTCGGTGCCCAATCTCTGAACAGAGAACGGAACGCTGCTTGTTATGTATCCAATTGCACGAAACGGTTCAAATATTCCCATTATATATAAATTAATATTTATATATGTGTGTGTGTGTGTGTGTTTTTATATTGATGGTCTCTCTCTATAAATAAGTACAATGGCGGAGCTCAAGTTAGGGTTTTAGTGGGAGAGACAAATACTCAGGGTTTTAATGTTTTAGTAATTATTTAAGGTGAACTATAACATTATGCTATTGTAGTTTTGGTGTAAAGTTCAATTTAGTCTAATAGTTTCAATTGTAACACTATATTCATGCTTTTACTATTTAAGGTGAACTGTAACATTATGGTCTTATAGTTTTGGTGTAAAGTTCAATTTAGCCGGAGAGTTTCAATTGTAAGACTATAAGTTCTCATGATTTTACTATTTAAGGTGAACTATAACATTATGGTCTTGTAGTTTTGGTGTAATTCAATTTAGTCATAGAGTTTCAATTGTAACACTATAAGTCCTCATGATTTTATTGGAGTAGTTTATAAAGGGGTATTACCAACGGTCTAGCCTTGGGTTCACTAACAACAGTATTTTAAAGTAAAAATATGTTAATTAGCTAACAATATTATGTAACAATTGTGATAACAGTATTATTGTGGATGCTCTAAAATGATATATAATTCATATGTTGTAGTTTTTTTTATTAGTATAAAACTATTAGAGTTTTTTTTTTCCATTTTGCCTGTTTGACTATCTTTATTCCCATTTTAGCCTATAGTGTCATACTTTTGTTATTTTAGCCTGCTTTAAAGAGTTACACCTAGCGGCGCTTCAAAACTGAAGTGCAAACCATCAAAGCCACCGGGTTAAGCTTTTGGAAAAATATAAAGCAACGAAGCTCTACACATAGTAGAGCTTTAAACAAAATCTGAAAAAAAAAAACTCTCGTGGAATTATAAAACTTTAGGAGGGTTGTTTTTTAAAATGAAATGAGTATTTTAGTTTGATGGGATGCTTTTGTAATAACGGTTGAGTACGGTAAATAAAGTACCATTGACTTTTTACTTCTTTAACTACTTTGGTACGAATTCGATACGGCACGGGTACGCGAACAATACGTGATACTTTTTCGATACGGTTAAGAAAATTAATTTAATTTTTTTCTTAAAAACTAATTAAAATATAAGTTTATCAATATAGTGATATGAATATTTTATAATTAACAAGTATGATGAATTTAATTATATTTGTTTTACACATGAAAATTTATATCAACATTCACTAAAAAAATATTTGTATTTATGCCTAGATTGTTTCAAAAGTTGTTAATTATGTTATTTCAATATTGTAGTTGGTAATAACTGAATCCTATATATAAAATATATGTTTTTTTTATTGCCATAACCTTCCTGTATCGTCCCGACTTTTTTTTTTTTAACTTTTATCGTATCGCCGTACCTGTATCGTGTATACCGACCCGTGTAACCTTATGTGATGAGGATTAATTTTGTGGGTTGCTGAAGAGGGGATAATAAGATTTTATTTTTATAGATTTTGTTTAAAGATCTACTATGTGTGGAGCTTCATTGCTTTTTATTTTTTCAAAATCTTAACCGATGGCTTTAGTGATTTTGCATTTGATTTTTAAAGCGCTACTAAGTGTAACTTTTTAAAGTAGACTAAAATGGTAAAATTTAGGCCTTATAGGTCAAAATGAGAATAAAGATAGTAAACTAGGCTAGAAAATAAAAAGACTACGACTATTATATGCTTTTACTTAGTCGTTATATAAATTTGTAAGCTCAAATGGTAGAAGCGCTTGAGTCCGAGGATTCGAGAGATGGTGGCTCGAATCCACTCGGATGTTGAGATTTTTGCACTTAGGCTCAACCTTAATTACTTCCAAGTAAAACATTTGCACTTCCGGTTTTAACTGAATCATATACATTTAGAACTGGATTAGCCGGTATTCCTTAATGAGTGAGTGGCTTTAGGAGATTAGGGACACTTTCAATTAAAATCTATGCAACTTTAACTAAAAATTTGTAATTTCATATATTTTTAAGTGAATCATATGCATTTTCAACGAAATTTTATTCACTTTCACATTTACATTATTTGCTTTCAAACTAATAATTATGTACTTCCAACGGAACATTATGTACTCCAATGGAACATTATGTAGTTTTAGCTAAATCCTAAGTACTTTCACCTCTTTTTTTGTGTGGGGAAAAACCGTTTTATATTTATGAATTAAGCAGTTTTTTTTTATGAGAAAATATATTTTATTGTGATAAAGTCATTTTTAGGATGTAAAACACGTTCAGTGGTGAAAAATCATTTTTCTGGTGAGAAAACCCGCTTCTTTGAGAAGAGAAGATTATAGTGAATAGCCGTTTATTATGTCGAAAAGAAACAATTTTTTTTATGAAAAGACCATTTTTAGTTGAAATATCCGTTTTTAATGAAAAAAAAAACTATTTTCGGTATAGAAAATTACCTTTTGGTAAAATGTAATTTTTTTTTTTGTGATAAAACGTGTTTTTCTCTAGGGATTTTTTTTTGGGTGAAAAAATGCTGTTTGTTTTAATAAAAAAATTATGCATTTTTATTGTAATTTCATATGTATTTTTTAAAAGAAAATGATAAATATACGGGAAAAAATACGTTGAGTGTATTGTACTACCAGTATTTAATGATTTAATTACCGAACTATCAATTTTAACAAATGAGATACAAAATTACAAAATTTATCACAATTGAGGACCTGTCGTTAAACAACATGATGAAATTGCACTTACATTCTCTTGTCTATCATATGATGAGTGCATTTATATCAACATCCGTAAAAAATAGATTCACAAATATGAGATATAGTGATTGCAATTTTGTCGATTTATGTTGTTAGTCTCTTAATCGGATGAAATTTCATAGTTTAATATGTCAATTGTTAAAATTAGTTGTAATATTTTAATCGTTAACCACTTTTACATGAACTAAACGTATTTTTTCCCTATAAATAAATATACTAAAATCATATCCCCACATAGCAAAACAAGACCTTCTAAGTTTTTTGTTTTTTAGAAGATTTTAAGTTTTAAGTTAATCCCAAAAGTTTTATTCGCATACTTCATGTGTAAGTTGCTCGTTTAAACATGATATTTTGAAAACTTATCAAAAAAATGTCTTATAAGTTATTTTGATTGAAAAAGCAAAAGTTTATTAGATAATGCCAAAAAAATCAATATGTTGAAAGATGAATTTTTAAATTTTTTACCAAACTAATGTATATTTTGAAAAATAAGTTTTTTTAGTAAATCAAAAGCAGCATTTTTTTGACTGAAAAAGTTATTTGAAAATCAGGCTAAGTTTTAAGTTAATCCAAAAGTAAACCTATATATACGGAATCCATCACTTCCCCCATCTTTTCTCATCACAATATATATATAAAGTAACTAAACCCTCTCTCTCTCTATATATACATATACATACATATATACATATATATAAGATATATATATAGATATGTCGAAGCTAAGAATAGCAGGGGTATGGTCAGGAACAGTAGAAGCAGACTTAGAAAACTGGACAGTTTCTAAGCTTAGAGAGGAGATTGTTTTTCGTTGCGGTTCAAACGAGCCTAATAATAATATAAATCTTATATTTGGTGGAAAAGTGTTAAAGGACGGTGATGGGACCTTAAAGCTTAGGGAACTTGGGCTTAAGGAGAATTCAAAAGTGTTGGCTACGAAAGCTTCTTCCGCTGATCAAGGCAAACAGCTCTTGGCTGAGGAGGATCGCGATTCTAGGCTCTCCAGGATCAAGTATATTTTACCTTTTTTTTATGTGTTTATTTCTATCTGTATGTCTATAATCTATATCTATATCTATATCTATATATATATATTATGTTATATGATCAGGTAGGGGAGGAACTAGTAACAGGCTATAAGGGCTTATTTCTCTCTTTATTTCTATGTGTGTATGTTTCTCTCTCTCTCTCTCTCTATATATATATATATATATTATGTGATAAGGTAGGAGATGAACTAGTAACGGGTTAAAAGGAACTACAACACCTCCGTATCGAGGAAAAAAATATGATCTATGATCTTTTACCACGTATACTGAATTTTATTCTAGGCTCTCCGGGATCAAGAATATACCTTTTCCTCGGTTTATTTCTATATGTGTATCTATCTATCTATTAATCTATATATATTATATGATCGGGTAGGGGAGGAACTCGTAACGGGCTATGTGTATGTATCTATATATGTTACATGATCAGGTAAGGGAGGAACTCGTGACAGGCTATATGTGTATGTCTCTATATATATTATAAGATCAGGTAGGAGAGGAACTAGTAACAGGCTAGAAGGGACGAAGGGACTACAGTACCCCTACATCGAGAGAAAAGATATGATCTTTTACCATGTATCCTGAATTTGTTTAATTGACTTCAGCATTTCAGCACCTCCCATGAAAAAAAAAAGTTTTAGTACCCTGCATAGTATAAGAATCCCATATTGGTAGAATATTTATTTCACAGTGTGTCTTGGTGGAGTGCTTATAATCGACCTCTCTTTTTTCTTAGAAGTTTCAAAGTTGAAAAGAAAGAGATTTGACAGTTATATGAATATTGATTTTCAGTCTCATGACCGAGCGTAAACTGGTTCTTCCCCTGCATTGGTCATTGATTGGTTTATCTTAAAGGATTCATGTTTTTTTTTTCCAATTATGCTTGTTTACTTTATTTTTTGAATTTTGGGTTTTGCTTGTAGCATGTGATGGAAGTACATTATGTAGGAAACGTCAGACCTTTATTTAGTTTTCTGTGGTTTTCATGGAACTGGATTTCAATTTAGTTTTTGTATGTATTATATAATTGTTGATTATTTTTGTTTTAGTATTTATTTTTAAATTTTGAGATTTTTAATTTTTTTATGGTAATAGATTTTGGGTTTTGGTTCTACCGTGTTCGTTGGCGGAGCTGTATTAAGAAAAAACAGATTTGTTGTTGGTTGGGTTTTTAATGGTAATGGGTTTTTGTGTTTTGATGCGTATTATATCTTTCAATATGTGTTGGTATATGGTTTATATTGTTTGGGTTTTCATTCTGCATTTTGATGCTATTGTACTGTAGGAGAAATCAGACTTTCTAAAATTTAGTCATTGGTTTTTGAATTTCAACAAGAATTGGTACTATTTTATTTAGCTTTTGTTGCCCTTAGGTTTGTATTTGATTCTGCCCTTGTGATAATTTTGATTTTGTAAGAATTTTCAGAGTTTCTTTGCGGTTATGACAGCAATGTTTATTTTGGTTTGATTCGGACTCATAATTTAGTCAACTACTAAAGAAAAACCAGATGTTAATATTAAGACTGAATATACTTCTTAAGATATATCATATACGTATTTTTTCTGCTGGCATAGTGTCTTTGACTTTTTTTGTCTTTTTATTTAAAGCGGGTTTCTGGTCTGATCTCAATTCTGCAGTTAGATTGAACTTTTTATTTTATTTTTACCAAATTTCTTTTTATTTTTCCCTTTAGATTATTTTGGCAATGGGGTATTGGGTTTTGCTACGAAATATCAAAAACTGATGGGAAATTTACGAAGTTGCGTGCTTACAATCTGTGGCTCTATGAATGATTTTATGTATTTTTGTTTGGAGTGTGTTCAAATTGCTTTGATGACTTCTTCTAGTGAACATTGTTTGGTATTGGGATAATTAGTTGAGAATGGCTTGAACTTTGAAAGTTTACAAGGGCATGGTTTAACCAGGTTGTTATCAAAGTTACATATTTTTGTTACTTCTGCTATGTTCAGCTTGAAACTTCAAATGGATATGGCATATTTGCAATTGCGTTTTAATTTCTGTATATTAAACTGCCATGTGCTGTTGTGCATTTTATCTGTACTTTTATGATATACGTATCTAGGACTATCCGTTTCCTTTTTTGGCATAAGATATTCTCTTTCCTTTATGCTTCGCCTCTTCTGATCTTCGTAGTTTTGTTTATAAGCCAAATTTTACATGGCATGCCTAGTCATTTTATACGTTCTTTTAATCCTTGTGCTTTTTATATAGTAGTGTAATACAGTTTGTTCTTTCTTCAAAATAAACTTTGTGAATCAGTTGCCAAATTTCGATACACTTGTTGTTTCACCAACAGGATTTACTCTATTGGTAGTTGATCCCGTGAATCAGCACTACCCATTATTGGCGATTACATTTTTCGTATATATGATTTGATGAATCTCATTGAATCAATTGCTTGATTTGTGAGTGATATATTCTGTCACAGTGTCGCAATATTCTACCCTATAGCTTCACAACTAGAAATGAAAACTGAACATGATGATTAGACTTGTATATGCGTGCTTGCTGGTAGTGTTTCTCTTTTTCGCTGTTCTGGATTCTGTGTCATGTTTGCTTATCAGTTGTAGCATCCATGACTTGACAGGGCTGCAGTGAATTCAATGGCCAGTAGACACGCAGATGGTTTATTGCCAGAGGAAGATTTCAATATGGAATTGGAAAATCAAAATGGAGAGAAAGTGCAGTTGGGATCAGAGACAGATCAACGGTAATTATTTTAATTTTTCATCTATATATTTTGTTAAGGTTTGACCGTAACTCTATTTATTTATTTAAGCCCTTTCAGTTTTGATCTTAAGCTTTCTGTTGTGAGATGAATTTAGGATGTAAGGACTGCTTTAAATCTGGACCATGAGATTTAGTGATTAACATTCCAGTGACAGATAGCATTGATCTTAGGGTTCAAGTAAACGTAGTCATCTAAGCTGACCTTAAACCGTTAGTGATTCCTTAATTGCTTATTTCTACGCATAACCCGTCTAACGTACTGATAATAGTGAAATATAGTAGACATCACGCTAAAGAGATGTTTTTTTATGGTAATTGACAGTGCTGTGATGACGGGTCTCATGCTTCATGCAAATTCCAAACCGCTTATTAGGAAGGAGAAGTATAAGGAAGCTTTGGAAATGCTCACAATGGGGGAGGTTGGTTCTCTGATGTAGTCTAATTTTGTCTCTGTTGTGTGTGTTTGCTTTAAATTGTACTCCTACTTTATATCCAAGAGGAATTCTTTACGTGAGTTTATTTATGTAATGCTCTAAAGTGTTTATTACCTTTCTGCTAGTTGTATTTTAAATCTGCTGCAACTTTTTTTGAGGGACTAGCCTGAAGAAAATAACTAGCTTGTATTTTTCCTTTTGTTTTGGTTGAAATCGTTTGGTGTCCTGATAGCTTTTTAGGCCTCTCTTTTATTTTGGAACTATATTGGATTTTAGGATTGACATTTGCTGGCTTTGGCCAGAATCCTTAGTCCCTGACTGTTCAGTTTTTTTTTTTGCTATCTTCTATATCTTCCCTTCCTTTTTCAACTCTTTTCTTGATAGTGGAATTATTTTTTCTCGAAGTTCGATTTTGGTTTTTGGCAATCACCTCACTGTTACTTCAATGGTTATTTCTTGATTATTTATCAGTGAATAATTGGTTATTGTTATAAAGAATTGAATGATCATGTAATTACGTCCTGTTCTCATGCTTGAACTTCACATATTCCTTCTATTTTTCTTATAGTGGAATTTGAATTTTTCAACCACTGTTTTTGAAACTATCCAGTAAAGTTGCCGGAAGATGGTGAAAGTACATACAAGTTTCTATCATTACATCGTAATTATACAACTTGGCTTTGCTTTATTAATTTGTTGCAGGAGGCTTTCTCTCTCTGCAACTCCAAGGCTATAGAGGTAAGATTGCCTTTCTCTTCTTTTCCAAGACAGAAACGGAAATGACGTTACTAATAGTTGAGACTCATGCATTATACCGCTTATCAACTGTTGGTATTGAAGAGTAGCAACTTAAGTAAATATATTTCTTTTTAACAATACTTATTGTCCTATTTGGTTTCACCCTTTTGGCTTTCCAGCTTATTGATAACGTGCCGATATTACAAATAGACATGGTGTGGTGCTATTTCATGCTCAGAGATATTAGCTGGCTATCGGTTGCTGGGATGCGTCTCTCTAAAGCTAGAGAGGGACTTGAACGAGCTCACGGTAAAGAACTTAGCCGCCTCAGACTTCTTCAGGGCGGTTGTTTTCCCGAAATTGCTTTGTAAGTACTAAAAGTCGTCAATATTTTTATTTTCTTAAACATGGTATTTTATACAACAAAAAATATATTCAAAATGCTGCTTGTAAGGATGAGCCAGTGGCACTTTAGTAATCACAATTTCTCTATAGGAAACTTAATGTTAATAACTGATAACTGTGTAGTCATTTGTTATTTGTTTATGTTCATAATTTGGTTAATATAATGCGATTGGATGATTTGTTTCCCTGTGTTCTTTGTAGACACATGAGGCTGGAACTTCTAGAAGGAGTGGTGGCATACCACAGTGGTCAGTTAGAGAAATCTCGACGATGTTTGACTTCTGCTCAAACAAGATATTTTAAGGTGAAATTTCTTTTATTGTGACTAGCCACAATTTATTTATTTTGTGTTTTTCTGTGGTATGATAAGCTGGACGCATTACGAGATTTGGTGTCGACCTTTCTTTACCTTTTCTTCCAGGTGTTTTTGAGTTAGTTATGACTAATTTATAGGAGTAATTTTCTACACTAACTCGGCATCTAGATCTACTGTCACCAACCTTCAAAATATAGCAAAGAAAAGAATATTCTAACATAACTTTTTTCCGTTTCTGAGCACCACATAGAAAGAAACTCATGTGCTGGCTCTTAATTAGGAAAACTGTACGTATAAAAACGAAAAAATATAATAGATTGGTGTCTAATTATCTGGGTTCGATTAAGATATTAGTATATGCCAATCTATGGGTTTTTCCAGTTTGTTACACAAAATGTAATAGATCGCCTAAAATATCAAGTGTCGGTAACTTTTTTAGGTTAGTGTATAAAATCGAAATTGAATGGCACTAACTGGTACACAAAATGTAGTAGATCGCCTAAAAAAACAAATGTCGGTAATTTTTCAGGTCAGTGTACAAAATCGAAATTAGATGATAAGGTTTTTTTTATTTTATTGAAAATTAAATTAGATGACAAGTTATTGTATAAAAAATGTGTTGTATTCATTCCCAGTTTTACTACTTAGTATTTATATCTCCCGTTTGTTTTTATCTGCCTACTCTTGTTATTCCTTTGGTGAGATTCTCATCCTTTTAGTCGATGGCCTTTAAATAAAGACAACATGTTAATTCAAATCTAGATTATTAACTCTTTTTTTTTTGTGATTTCAGCTCCAAGTGTCTGATGAAGCCCTGTCGATGCTGATGGGGATGGGTTATAAAGAACGTGATTCAAAACGAGCATTGCGTATGAGCAATCAGGATATTGGCAGTGCTGTCGAATTTCTGGTTCAAGAAACAGAAAAAAATTTACAGAAACGCCAAGAAGATGTTAATCGGCAAAGAGAGATCACGTGAGTCATCACCTTATATCTTAAGAAAAAAGAAACAAAGCTGTGTTTGTATGTAGTGTTGCGTATTTTCTCTGACTTGTTCCAGTGTTTTAAGCTTAAGAAGCATAAGATGGGAAGGGTGGTAGTCTGGTAGAGTTAGATTTGGAGTATTTTAGCCATTTCTTCATCTTTATTTGTGTGAAAACTGCAGAGAGCAAAGGCGTTATGGAGTCACACCTCTGAAAAAACCAGTGGATCTCCAGATGTTGAGCAGATTATCCCTTATCGGGTAAATTAGTTAGACTGTTTAGTTTGTGTGAATACGACTTGATATTGTATCATACTTTCTGAGATTACATATGCTTATTATTTATGTTTAGTGTAGCTTTTGATAAGTTCCTTCTAATCCCTCGTTTACACTGTCGAATTCGTAACTTGTCTAGGTTTGAAAAAGAGCTTGCTGCAGAAGCCCTCCGAAGGCATGAAAATGACTTTCAGAAGGCTTTAGATGATTTGACGGATGGTGAAGCAAATTCCAAAATTCAGGTATTTATTTATTTTTTCTTGTTTTACGAAAGTTCATAACTTCATATACAACTGTCCTTCAGTTTCATCTAACCCTTTTATGCGAGTATCATTCAATAAATGGCAGCTTTACATCGAATCTCGAAAGAGGAAAAGATTGGAAAGAGCTATGAATGCTGCTCCTGCTACTGCTGCTGCTGCTGCTGCTACCGGTGGTGATGGTGGTGGTCTTACTTCAATAGGTATTGGAAAATTTACAAATTGCATACTTGATCATAAGTAACTAATTTTATTTCATTTCTTTTTCTACGTTCTTTACTTATTACCCACATCTGTTTTGACACGTCATAAAAGGATCACCTTATATTAAAGTCCATTTCTTCTTGGCCGAATATCTTTTTCCCTTCTGCTCAAATGTTTATTGAGAACTGCTGAAGAATACTTGGCGAAACCTTTTGCAGTTTAAAAGTACATAGAATTTATTTTGGGGCCCTGTCAGTGCATTGTAGAGATCCTCTCCATTTTTTCTATTATCCGTGTATTTAGTCATGTCCATTATCTTGAGGTATTCAGTATATTGCGATAAGGTTTTTAACACATTAGTAGTGTCTGTGACATTTAAGTATTCCTTTAAAATTTGTTTATAGAAATACTTTGTGAAATAAGTTTTTGAAAATCATCTGCAGCTTTCCCTTCTTGAATTCGTAACAAAATAAAAGCCTCCAGATCCTAGCCAACCACTTGAACAAATAATATGTATATTGGATTAGCCATTTTTTTTCTTTTTAATCTTAGTACTTACTTTGCTTTTGTCTATTATCTAAATACATAGTAAATCGATTAATTTCAATAAAAATGTTTAATACGGAAGTGCAACATCTATATTTTTTTAACTAAATCAAGAAAAATATAATGAAGAAGTTTCTAAAAATCGTGTACAGTTTCTTCTTCTGCATTTGCTAATAAAAGTAATCCCTAGATCCTATAAATTCCCTACTATTGACATTATTTCTATTTCCGTGGTTTTTTTAAAATTTACTGTTAACTTTAACCTTTAGGTAATGAGAGGCTTATTTACCCCTCGTCCTTGATGTTTTCATTCAACACTGTAAACTTTTTGGGTTAAATAGGGACAGAGAGTGTCCAGGCTTATGGAGCTGGAAACGCATCTTTTGCGAACAATTTTCCTGTGAACGGTGGTGAAGGTTCATCAAATGATCCAAGCGCGGATAAATTCGTGGAGGCGAGAGATGTAGAGATGGAAGAGCAGCTGGCAGAGGAGTTATATAAAACAGATGCATTTTCAGATTATGACATTGAGGTTACCAAAGAAGGTGAAGCAATAAATGAATACTTGGCTATGTTGGATTCAGCTTAGAAATGGGAAAAGGCTGTTATGTTTTTGCACAACCTGCTGTGCAATTTGTCCATTCATATGTGGGTTGCTCAATAACATATATCAGCTGTACAGTAGGATGACTTCTTTTCTTTTCCTTTTTCAAATTATGTTTTCTTGATTCTCTTATTTCCTAATTTGTTTTTCACTATGGAAGAATGACGAAATGGTTTTGAACTACAAAAATAGTTGTCCTAGATCTCTAAACAAGATCAGTTGTGCAGTGAACATGTTTTTTTTATGGAGGGTCAAATAGATGAATGTTTTTAGAAATAGTTTTAAGTGGGTTCCTATTGTTTGGTTCTGCTTTTCGTATTTATTTCCGGTAATCTGCTCTGTGTGGATAAATTGTTTCATAAATCAGTTTTTCTGTACCTGGAATACACCTTTCCCTTAAATAACCTTTGGTTGATTTTCTACAAAGCTTTCAGATAATCTCGAGTTAATTGTAGCAACTAGCATGTCTTCCCCCCCTTCTTTTTTTTCCTCTCCTCCTCTTTAATAGGCATGATGAATATGTAGGCTATAAGTATGTAAAAAAGTTGTCCACTAAGAAATTATGTGCTTTTTTAGATGCAAATAATTTGTATGTAGATTGCTAAAATGACAATTTTGAAAAAAATTTAATATACTCGAATTAAAGTCTACTTTATGAAAGTTTTTTCAAATTTGTCATTTCGGTAATTTAGTCACTAAAGTATGCATCCCAAAATGCATGTATATTAATATTCGTAGTTGACAAATAATGTGGAACAGAGGCAGTGGGAAAATCTTGTCTTAAGCTCCCGGTTATTATTCTTTCTTTTAACTGTCATTTAATCTAAAGAAAACATCCTGAGTTTAGATTTTTTTAATTAATTTTTTACTCAGGAAAATGGACACTCAGTTTCTACAAATTAACAAGTTGAAATGGTACAACGAGTTTTTTCTATATAAAGACTGTATGCTATACAGGGAAAGTTACAATTTCGATGTTTATGCCTTTTGAATTTCAATCATCGATTGAGGGCAATCGACGTAGCAAATCCTAGCAGCAGCCAACCCAACATGAAGTATCCCACTGCTCTTGTTGGTCCAAAATCTTCTGGTTCCTGCAAACGGTTTTCACTTTTTCAAACTTGCAATATATACGCATTTACATTTGGATACATATATAGGCTAGGATTACACTATGGCTTTGCGCAGTTTTGTATATTCTCTACTGCAGTAAAATTAAAAGTTAACGTCTTCTTTAAACACTTCGAAAAAGGGCTTTTGTTCAAGCGATGTTATCCCTTCAGCAAGTGTTACAACTCCTAAACCTCGTCCTTCGCAGTTGTTGTTTATTTGTTAGCACTCGGCAGTGGATTGAGAAAATTTTAAGCAGAAAAGACAATTGTACTCTACAATGGAAACTGAAAAAATGGCTGTTTTTGTGAGTGGAATAAATTTAAAGAAAGAAACCTGGGGAGGGGGATCATCGGGTGTTTTCTTTAAAATGTCCGCCTCAAAAGGCCAGGCGTATCTGTCGGGATTATCACTTCTTAGCAAGCTCCAATCATACAGTCTTCTGTCCTCCGGACTTGATAAAATCGAATAAGATTCCTAGAGAGGGAGAAAGAGTTGCTGTAAGTGCAACTTTAGCTCAAACTTTTCCTGAATTTTGCTTACGCCCAACAAAAGTTTGGTGTTTCTTGAGTAAATAAATATCTTTCGGTATTAATTCCTAAAAAAGAATCCGAGTATTTTTTCGTATTCATCTAAATTATACTTGCTTTTCCGAACAAACATCGGTGTATTTATTCTTAGGACATGGAAACATATGCAGCTATGAATACTAATACGAAAGTTTCTTATCACTCTTTTGTCTGGAGAAGTGAGAATATTCCTTGTTCAATAATCTTAAGAATTTTTTTTTAAAAAAAAAAAAAAAAATTCTTAAGAAGAAAGTATGGATAGAGATAAGCAAGATAAGATGTTACCACTTTTGTGTGGAGAAATAAGTTCAGGGTATTTTGATAGGATAGTCTAAAAAAATAAGAGACATACATTCAAAATGCTTAGCTACTTACCTTCAAAATCTCAAGGTTGGGATTGAGTTCTTCTTCATCGAGTCCTTTATTCATCCATTCTTCCACCTTGTTCTTATAAGCTGCAGGAACCTATTCTCAATACCAAAGTAATAATTTTTAATTAAAAAAATACAGAAAAGAGTGATGGGAAGTCTAAATACAGCTTGTAATCATATTGTACTTAAAAGAGTTAAGAACTTAAGACTCAGGTCCCTTTATGAACAACTTAGGAGAATAACATAAAGAGCAGGATTATACGCATCGTTTTTTAGAGTATTTTACAAATTCGGAGACGTGTGTAAAAATTTACCTGGTCGTATGAACAACCCCGTTGAAGTCCAAGTTTACCGTAGTAATCGATATCTGTAATTGCTGCATTCTAAATCAAAGCTTAGTCAATCAAGTGATCCACATATTATGTAGAAAACAATATTGTAATATATTTTATATTGAAAACTTATCCACAACATAGGGCACAAAGTTAGTAGTCATTGGCCTCTTCAAGCAAAATATAAAATATAAAATGGAGGTGTTAAACTTAATAAAAATAGAAGATTTATGGCCAAAAACATATCCTGTTATAGGATGTCATTATCTAAATTCCTCTGTGTGTTTTACTACAAAAATTAATACTAGAAGTCTAGAAATATCATTTACAAATGTAATTGAATGGTTCAGTTGTTAACTTTAGAAGAAAGCAATATTGTAGGTGGGTGGGTGAGAACTGTGAATTTTCGTATCATTCATCCTTTCATTAATTTTTTGACTGAATTGACACATCTTATCTGTTTATCTTGAACTGCAGGACAGTCAGTATGGTCATAGACCACTAATTTAGTTCAATAGAAGTCCTATTCGGGATTCCTAATTAGTAATTAGTTTATGAAGCAAAATTTTATCAATCAGAAAGTGTTCTTTTCTCCTGTTGGGAGTTGCTAATTAGTCAACCTTCAAACTAGTTTAATGCTTTTCTAGGCAACTAGAAGTCTAATCTGTCATTTTTCCAAGCAGTAAAAATGGCTATTGGAGATTTGGAGTAGAAAAACAGCACTGCTCTCGAGTCTTATATGCATATAACTATATGAAGAAAAAAATTGTAATAGTTCGCTACATAGATAGTTGAAAGATAATCGACATGATCATGTACATACATATGTAAATGAGAAAGGGAAATTTGATTATTACGGACTCCTCGGAGCGCTCTCTCTACATTGAGGGAAGAAATGAGAGAAGGCGGTCCTTTCTCTTTAGGGGCTTCAGTAACCTCAGAATCCGAAGACGTTGTTTCAACAGATGATGACGTATCACTTACGCCATTGCTGTTGATTTTTCCCAACCTTATTTTCTCTCTCGAAGACGATGATGAGAAACTCTTCGCCAAAATGTAACTTGTTGAAGCTGCTAATATCACACCCATCCTGCTGCTTTTCTCTCTCTTTTGTTCTCTTTTCTCTTGGCTTTGTTTTATGTTGGTTGGTTTTGTCACATTTGTTTCAGCTATTATGAGGATAACCCAACATGTGATCACATCCATATGTTTAGTACCTCTACCCATTTGGTTTCTCATTTCTTGAGTGCTACTCTATTTAACGTTCTCTGTTTAATTTCTGTTTTTACCTCATAAATGTCATAAATGATTCTATTGAGGGGTGGATTTATAAAAAAAAAACGTGTCCTTCACTAAAGTTACACAAGTAAAATCAAGATTCAGTCCCCAGATTATTCAAGTAAAAGAAGTTGCAGCTTAAAATTAAATTCTACAAGTCTCACAATGATGTTTTTCCAAACAACTCGGGGTATCTAATTTTTTCATTGCCTTAGAAGTGTCAAGTTTCTACATACAAAGGTAGAACTTGTGTAATTAAAAATTATAATAAAAATATCTCTTATGTAAATACAAATAATTATTCAAGATACACAACACGTCTTTAGACCCAAAGAAGTGTTATTTTAAAAAGACCCAAAGAGTCCTAAGATGCAGAGAAAGATTAATAATTATTTTTTGAGGAAGTGCCAACATATCCCATAATGCTCACAAACACGGTAAACATAAAGCTGAACACCAAAGATTAAGATGATGATGATTCTCATAAACAGGATTAATGGTCTCAAACTAGGAACAGATTACAACAATACTTAATCAATTAGGCATAATTAAACCGACTGAACTAACACTATTTTAACAATACAAGCTTTGTTCGGTTGCAAAATTACTAACTAGACTTCTGTTGATCAGCTTCAAACTGAGATTCATGATCTAACGGTTCAAAATAAGCTAGAATCTTTAATCGAGATAAATCCATTTCACCTTCTTCAACGGAATAAAACCCACGCTAAGAGTTGCACCCAAACAAGCCCACAATATATAAAACGAAACGGAGTCCCTGAAGAAAGCTGCCTCGTCTTGTGAGGTGTACCAAACTTAACCTCATAGAAAGCCGCACTATATTGGCAATGCTCACTTATAACTCCTCCAACCTCTTCAATACAACTCTCACTAATGTTAAGCGCCTTAATACGTTGTGCGTTTACATGTACCAGCACTTCGCCATTGTCGTTGTAACACAACGGGACCAAAGTATTAATAAGCTCAAAACCGTCCAAATTCCTTATCGAACACGTAATAACCCAAGAACTTGCAACACCGTAATCTTTCATAACCAATATCTCGATATTCGAAGAATTAGCTAAAAAAGACTCCTTACGAGCCATACACAAGCATCCGCCCAAGACACCCAATCCTAACATGACGCCTTTAGGGCCAGGCATCTCCACCTCACTAAACAGCTCTAACATAGGGTCAAAAGCGACTATATGCTCACGCAAGGTGGATCCTTTTTCCACAAAAAAATGTAGGTATTCATTCATAACAGGCCCTGGCCGGAACAAATGGAACTTACTTGCCAAATAAAGTTTAACTCTAGTAGCTCTCCCGGAACAAACTGCTAACACATACGCATAAAATCCATTATTAAGAACGTCACGTGCCGCCACAACCACGTTGTACTGGTTGGAAAAACTGTCGTGGCAGAGACCTAGCACTAGCTTGGAATTAAAGAGAAACGCAGGTGTAAACGGGAAAATTATCTTCTCAGTATATGTGGTGAGTGGGTTCCAAATATAAAAAAAAGCCCCAGCCTCAACAAGCACGAGCCCATTACACGAGCCGAAGAATTTTAGTTTTACGTCTGTAGTGAGGGTTTCTTTTATACGAAATTGCAAATCCTCGACATGGGATTGGGTGTCAATCGAGGAGAGTAGGAACATGCCTTTGTCGCATACGAAATGGTCAGACGTGAACAGTATTTTGGGACATGTTTCGTTCATTATGGAATTGTATATAAGAATATGCCAGTGTTTCGATACACAGATAGCCTTAGCAAGGGATTTGTGGGGTAGCGTTTTGAAAATCTGGATCAAGACGTCGTCAGGTACCTCACCGAACGATCTCTCTACTGCTTTCTCTTCCTTCATGATTTGTTTTTCTGTTTTATAGGAAAACCTATAAAACATTATGACAGGTAATTTTCACTATTTTGGCAACGAGTATATCTGAACATGCCCAATCAACAGGCCTGGTAAAATATAGAAATATTAATAAGCATAAAAAATTCGATAAAAGATAAATTTAATTTCAGTAATCATTCATCGATTCTAATGTTGTTAATGAAAATGTTTCTAATGATAGCTTAGTATTAACATTTTCAAATAACATCTGTGTGTACTAATAAAGTAAAAATTAGAAAGAAATCAAAATAAATCCTGGGAGACCCGGACTTTCCCCAAGGGTAGGCTGGTAAGCACAGTTTTAAATAATAAATGTTACACAATGTGGGATTTCTACGTTATTTACCCTCTAGTTACACCCCATTTTGGTTTAGTGCCCTCTGCTACAAAAGATTTTGTTTAGTAATCTCTACTTAAACAATATCACGTTTTTGTAGCCTAACGTTAATTCTCCGATGGAACGATGATGTGTCATTGATAGAAATGACTAAAATACCCCTCTACCTAACAGAAATGTGTGGTGTGGTGATATTTACGTCACCGACACATCATCATTTAATCCAACAATCAACTCCAGGGTATAAAACCGTGAGATTGTTGAAGTAGAGGGCATTAACCGAAATGGAGTGAAAGTGTAGGGTACGAAAACATAAAAAAATATAATTCTCGATATAACCTAATCAACCTAAGGTTTAATAAAAAAAAGCCCTAAATACGAAATACCGACACAAAAATGGAAAGGACATAAAGGACAGTGACGGAACCAATACTGTGAAATGGGAGGCTGATTTTCTAAAAAAAAATAATTATTACTTGTATAAAGTTATTTTACGGAATGGGGGGTTGAAATACCAAAATTTGAGGGTTTTGATCAAAATACATAGAAAAAATCTATTTTTTCATCAAATTTGTTCAAAATGGGGGGTGCTTCTCTACCTGGTTTCTTCCGTGATAAAGGACATGTTTCGATATAACCGAAATAGAGTGAAAGTAGAGGGTACAAAAACATAAAAAAAAGAACCAAATATATTCTCAGAATATGAATCTCTATATAACCTAATGAACAAAAGGTTTACGAAAAAAAGGCCTAAATACGAAATCCACACATAAAGGCATATAATAATAATAAAAAAAGCATTTGATATTTTCCAAGAACTAGTTACCATTTTAACGTATGATAAATGGAGTTCAATCAATCAGTCTCAAAACAAATGGCAATAACAATATATAGCAATTAAAAAACACGAATGACTATGCTAATAATAATATTCCCTAAGATTTCATTTAATATTTAAGCAACTTAGTGAATAGGTAGCAGAAATTAAGTAATTAAAAGGATGACCTGCGTACAGAGAGAGAGAGAGAGAGAGAGAGAGAATAAAAGCTCCTTTAAACCCACTTTCTTTCTCTTACATATTCTCAATAATAAAAAAAAACTAACATCATCACTTATGTTGTGAATAACCAACTATTGGGAAATAATACGGAGAGGGGAGGATAGAAAAATAGTTTTATTACCAAGAAAGCCTCAATATGTGTATGTACCGACATGCTCCTACCCGTTCCATATTTCATTTTATGTGTCAGCTGGGTCTTCCACTCTTACGTTGTTGATCGATCGCATGTTAAAACACTTCTTAAACATGTTGGAAAAACATGTATTCCAATTGTCAAATGACCAATTTCGAGTCGATATTACATGTGACAACGCTGAGTTGTTAATACCGTACTCAACGCGATTGAGTAGCTCGTGTGACGAGCTTCGTAACGGTATATCGCATGACCTATTCGGAGAATGAGTGTGAATACTAATCGGCTTCAAAGTTGGGCTCTCGAAAGCTCAATTCTGAAAAATGAAATGGTACATGGAAAAACCATTTCGGATTACCCCGTATTGGAATATTAAGAGTTAATTTTACAATATATATATATATACAATACCAACCCATGTAGTTGTTAAACTAACATGTCCACATACACGTAAGAGTATTAGTGTGTACCACACACGCGCGCTTGCTCGTGTCGCGGGCGCGGGCGCGGGTGTGGGATTTGGGGAATGTCTCGGGGTCTTTGTTCAAATCTTAAAAGAGAGTTTTGTATAAAATACAAAAGCAGTCCCTAGAGTTTTCAGCAACTGAAACTTCAGCAATAAATGAGATTAAATTGCAGCAGTTTCAGGAATTAAGTGGGCGGATTCTGGGGGTGTAACTCCCAGAATTAAATGACCATTATGACTGCGGTTTCAAGAGAGGCTAATTATGACTGCGGTTTCAACAGAGGCTAAAACCCAGCAGTTGCCTCTTTTTTTAATTTTTGCTATTTATTTTTCAGTCCTTTATTATTCTGTTTATTTCATTTCAGTCTTATACTATTCTGTCTGACAGTTTCTTTTAATTGTTAAACAGTCCAGCAGTTTAGTATTATACTATTCTGTCTGACAGTTTCAAAAAATTACAATTCAGTCCAGCAGTTTAATAAGTTATATTAAATCTATCTGGAATTTAAATTAGTGTAATTTTAATTCTGTTGAGTCAGGAATTGTAATTTATATTCCAATTGTGAGAAATAAAATTGTTTATTTCCATTACAGTCATTTGTTATTTAATTTATTACTTTTCGATATAGTACCAAAACCAACAAAACACGCATTGCACACTCTCTAAAACTTCATTCACAATTAAACTACACAACTAAAACAATTTATACTAGTAAAAAATTTCTATATTTTGAAAATTTTACAAATTATTCTAGATAAAAAAAAAATGTAATTATTATTAAGATTCGTCACTTGAAATTAAAACATTTATAGTTTTTCCTGTTTTTATAAACAAATTGTAAAACAACCCATATATATAATATTTATTATTATTTAATTAACGTGTCCTATCCGCGTCGTGTTCTAAATTTTGATAATTTGTCGTTTTTCTGTGCCCGTGTCGTGTCAATCACGCGAATGCATGTCCGTGGGTATGAGGTTATACAAGAGTGTTATACCGATTACTAGGGTCGGGTCGGTTTGATTATTCGGTTTTTTGCCTATTCCTACTGAATACTGAATACAGACAGGAATGCGGATATACACATCGACTAGGAAACAAAAGTCACCCTAATAACGTATAACACTTCCGCTTGGATGTTTTGAAATTTTGATCTTATAATGTAGTCGATCCAAGTCTATTTCATTCGTAGATGCCAATACATAAGAACCGTAAGTTCAAAAAACCCAACGTGGGACAAAAACCGAAAGAAAAGGTGGTGTTGCCGAATGATGAATACTGAAACAGTATGCAACAAAGTTGCGTGTATAGACTGACCATAAAACTTTTGCCCCGTTAAACTAAGCATATAAGAAATGGTTAATCAAAATCATGTCAAAGTAAACTCAATGAAACAAACTATGGTTGAAGTATAAAACTATGGTGGAAGGCTAACCTGTCTTATGCGGTGGGTCGAGAAAGATCATGACGCCATTACGTAGGGAGAGACAGAGAGAGAGAGGGGGAAAATCCAAGCAAAAGCTCTTTAATTAAAACACAACTTCTTCAAGATTTGTATTAATTGCAAATGACCCACATCAATTTAGTCCGTGTTCGGTTACGGTATTAATTTCGACGATGATTAGAAATAACACGGGATTAGAGTTGGATTACAAATAACACGAGATTAATGGATCGATACTATGCGTACCGTGTTTGTTTTTGAATTAATGAGATTAGAAATAAATTTATGTTGTACAATTTGTATAATTTCAAAAACATAATTAAAATAAAGGTTTGTTATTAAATATTCATACACATAAAAGGGCTTTATAGTCATCTTAACCTTAAATACACCACACCTACAAGAATTATAATTCCAAGTATTTTAAAGTAAAAATGTACAATGTGTCACACTTTTACAACTTAATTATTAAGAAATCACACATAATATCACTCTGTCTAATTAGTCATACTTTTTTTTTATATCTAATATAAATACCACATAAAATTTTATTTTTATTCTCTCTTCAAATATTCAGCGCATCTGAATACCCTCCCTCTCTCTCTATATCTATTTATTTCGCACACAATTTTCTCTCTGTCTCTCTTATCTTCATTAAAGTTGGGGTTTAATGCAGAAGACGAGCTCATCCATCAAGCTCCAGCGGCGTCGCCAAGGAAGAGGAGACCGACGACGGCATAATTATAGCAGTGGTTAGGACAAGTCGCCGGAGGATATGATCTGAGATTGGTCGACGTGGCTGGGCGGCGTGGTTGAGACGGGAGTATGTCAAAAGGATGACTTGTGTGTGTATGTGTGCACGCGCATGTGCAGATGGTGTGTGTATATAAGCATATATATATATATATATGTGAGTTTATATGTATACTTACTGACTATTACATTTTTTTTGATCTTTAGTATATTTTGTTTTTTATTTGTGAATGAGCGTTGCTATGTGGTCTTATTTTACTTGTTTGGCTACAATTACACAAATTATAGGTCAAGTTATAATTGCACATATTTGTGTCCGAAAGGTGTTTGGTGAAATGATTGAATCGTCATGGACTATTACTTTTAAGTGGAACTAAATGAGTTACAATTAGTGATGCTAAGATTTCGTCTGTATTTGTTTGTTTTGTGAGATTTAGTTAATTTTTACCAGTAAGGTGGCTTGATTGACTTTATGGTTATACAACGGTATTTGGTTTCTCCCTTGTATTATATTTAGTTTAATTTTATGCATTTTTATTGACTCATATGTATTTTTATACACTTTTTATGTATTTTATTATTGACCGCTATCCACTTTTATACAATTTTTATTGATCAGTATCCATTTTTATATACTTTTTTATTGATACGTATCTACTTTTATGCACTTTTTATTGATATGTATCCATTTTTATCCACCCGTATTCATTTTTTATGCACTTTTTATTGACCCTTATCAACTTTTATGAAAATTTTATGCACATTTTATCCACTTTTATACAATTTTTATTGACCCTTATCCACTTTTTTATTGACACGTATCCATTTTTATACAATTTTTATTGACCCTTATCCACTTTTATGAACATTTTATGCACTTTCTATTGATCCGTATCCACTTTTATGCATTTTTCTATGTACTTTTTATGCACCTGTATCCATTTTTATGCACATTTTATGAAATTTTTATTGATCCATATCCACTTTTATGCAATTTTTATTGACCGTTATTCACTTTTTAGGTACTTTTTATTGACCATTATCCACTTTTATGCACATTTTATGCACTTTTTATTGATCCATATCCAATTTTTATGCATTTTTTATTGATCCGTATCCACTTTTATTCATCTTTTATGCACTTTTTATTGACCCGTATTCACTTTTTATGCATTTTTTTATTGACCCGTATCCACTTTTGTGCACATTTTATTCACTTTTTATTCACCCGTATCCACTTTTTACTGATCTGTATTCACTTTTTATGGATCCGTATGCATTTTTGAATTTTTTGTGAATTTTTTTCCTTTTTTATTGAAAGAATCTTTTTTTTTGTGTGAAAAAATCTTTTTGTTTTTTGAAAAAGCTACTTTTTTAATGAAAAAAGTGGGGTTTTTTTTTTGTAATTTTTATGCATTTTTTCTAATTATTGTTATTTTTTGTAATTTTGAAAATATAGTTATTTTTTTGTAATTATTTTTTAAAAAGATTTTTGGAGAGAGAAATGATAATTTATAGATTGGTATAATGGCAATCGTGTAAATTGATTGAAAATTTAAAAACTGTAACTTATTGGGGATATAAACATTGATGTGTGGCCTTTTAGAGTTAAAATAAAAATATCAAAAGTGTGACTAATATGTAATTACCCTTATTTTAAATGATGCCGATTGGTAGGATTTGATATCCGATTGGAATTCCATATCCCAAGTTGAAATATTGCACACCAAACACCACACTTCCAAGCTCACAAGATATATAGTTCTATCACATGCTTTTAATCCTACAAACAAACTCGATAAAGTCCGTTAGGCGCTATTTTTTTTAGCTGATTTTTAGAATTTAGAATTACGTTGCTGTTTGGACAGTCACATCATTTACCTCTTAACAGTCGGACTTTTATGCTAAAAAAAATCTGAAAAATCGAAAAAACAAAATTATAAAATTTTAGTGGATTTTTGAAACATTTTTTTAAAAACTGATTCTGGACCGATAAATCTATTGTCAAACATAAGCTGCTTATTGTTTTTTGTTGTTGTTGAGATTAAGCGTGTATATAAAGCCAAAGACTCGGACAATGCCCGCAGGCTACAACGAAGTCGTAGAAAATAAAGCGCCTCATCGAATGAATGATGTGGTTAACCTCCAAACATTACAAATAAACTTTTTTGTAGAATTATTTTTTACATTTTTGAATTTATTCAAGGTACTCGTAACAAACATTCCAATCTCCTTGATAATATTTTCGGCAGTGGATTTAATTTCTCGATACAATCTAGCATTGCTTTCGCGCCATATACAATAGACCGTAGAAGCGATAATGATTCCAATTAACGAGTCGGACACCGTGCTTCCTTTGAAGTGATCGTTAGCCCATTTTAGCCAAAAACTCCAAGGTACATTTTGCGTTACCAAACCAGACTTTGATAGGATAATACGCCAAATACGCCGAGAGAAAGAACACTTAAAGAAGAGGTGGTCTCTTGTCTCGGAATGATGGTAACAAAGCTCGCATCGGTTCACTTGTACCAACCCCATTCTTTGTAAACGATCAAGAGTAGAGAGACGGTTTAGACAAGTTAGCCAAAGGATAAAGATACATCTTGGAGGAACATTACAAGCCCAAACAAACCAAGTCCAACGCATTAACGGTTTACGGATCCGAATAGCTCTATATGCCGATTTAACCGTGTAACCGACGGTGGGCAACAGACGCCAAGTTAGTTAGGTCTCCTTTGATTGCAGAAAATCATGGTAGCACAAAAATGAATCCAATGTGATTGGACATGGACTACAAAAGATTCTTTCACAGTACAAATCCTATTGAATGTGTTTGTTATGGTAAGACTGTTGTATATAGTATTTGTTATCATATCCTACGCTTGGTTAGAAGTTTAAACAATGGGTAGAACTAACAATTCATCCATTACCCTTCATATATTTTTGAACATAAATTATATTTGGCAAGAAAACGGGCTCATGTAAATTAAATAATGTGAACTATAACAAGAAACAATTTCATATCCAAAGGACGAAAATGAGACCTACATAATTATGATAAAACAGTTTGATCGACAAAAGATACAATGACACTAGAATATAGCAGTCATAGTCATTTAGAATATTACTAAAACAGTTTAAACGAAAAAAAACACTAAGCATTGACTGAAGTTAAACAATCTATGGTCATTTTAAAAACAGTTTATGCTAGTTTCAAAAAATCTATATAGTCATTTGAAAACGAATTATGGTCATGGAAAACACAGTGTATGATCATTTGAAAACAGTTAGAGTCATTTTAAAACAGTATATGGTCATATGAAAACAGTTTATAAACATTTGAAAATAGTATATGGTCATTTTGAAAGCATTTTGTCACTTGAAAACGGTATATGATCATTTGATAACACTATACGGTCTTTTAACAACAAACTTTGTTCATTTGAAAAAAATCTACACTTGCGTTTTTTAAATTTTTTGAGTAAAATCTGTTTCGTTCCTAACATTTTACATCCTTATTATAAATCATTTGAGTATAATGGAACCTAAATGAAGCAAATTGAAAATTTCAGCTTCATCTAATTCATAAAAGGAGATTAAGTCACTTTTATAACATGCCTTTGTAAAAAAAAAAACAATTGGCAGCCTAGATTTGCAATTGATTTAATACCCTACATTTATACAATATGGTTGATTTTGTGACCTTGTCATAAATTTTAACCAAAAAACACGCCGGATACGGTCATTTAAAGCGTAAAACACATTTTTGCCCTTATTTTTGAAGGGAAATTTTCAATCCGTTAATGTAATAACACAAAAACAAAACCAGTTTATATGTATATGTGTATGTAATCTATGTATGTATGTATGTATGTATTAATCGTATTAGAGTTTGTAGCAACGACGACGACTGTGGAAAGAGGCGACGACAGACGAGGGACAGGCCAGAGGTGTATGGATGTATAGATATGTGTATGTATCTATATATATGAGTGTATGTATGTATAAAATGTGTATATATATATATGTATATCTATGTAAGTAAGCATATATATGTCGGCGGAGCGGTGATGGATGGGTGAACGGGCGGCGAATGTGGGTAGTTGAGGTGGCGACATCGATGGAAGTGGTTGGATGAGGAGGCGACGGGTATATATTATATATACATGTATGTATGTATCTATATATATGTATGAATATCTATGTATATTTATAAAATAGCACGATTATCTATATGTAAAGGGTTTGGTGACGGTGACAAGTGGATGGAGGAGCATTGGGTGTGGGTGGTGTAGGGGTGACGGGTATATATACATGTATGTATCTATATCTATGTATGTATATATTGTAATTATAATTATAATTAGTTTTAGGTAGTGAAGGTGTTATTATTATTGTTTTAGGGTTAAATTTTTGTTTTACCTTTATTTAAATCACGTGATACACATATGCCACTATCCGGCATGTTTTTGGTTAAAATTGCGAGTTCACAAAATCAACCAGATCGGATAAGGGGAGATTGGGGTTTAGTACAACTTTGTTAACTTAATTAGCAATAAGTATTGGTGTTTGAACTCCTTTTCTGATTAGTATATACTTATTATTTTAAAAGGAAAAGACAAAATTACCCAAACCCAGGCTTAACTTAAGCGTAACATTTAATTTTGGTATACTACCACTACCCACAAATTTCTCTTTATTTGGTATACTATCATTTAATTTTGGTATAGGCCCAAATTTCTCTTCTTATTCTTCATTCTTTTAAACCAATTAACATTTTATTTGAAATTAATCAACATGGAAAAAAAAATAAACCCACCCTTAGACAGTATAAACCAAACAAAATCTATCATGCCTATCTTAATTCAATAGACCCCATTTCATAGCGTAACTATATTTGAACTTCTTTAACATCTGTTATCATATATTATCATTTCACTACAAGAAAATGTTTATTTAGTATCATAAAACTTGTTGAGCTATATTGCTAAAGTGGGTATGGCTAAATTTTAAAAACAATTTAGCAATAAAAAAAAAGTTTTATGAAAAAGTTTTATGATACTAAATGAACTTTTGTTTTAGTGTTTGTCATGCATATTGTATACTCTCAAAATCGTAATTATATTATGTCAAAATCATTGGCTTATGTATTCTCTCAAAGTATATATTAATCAGTTTTTCTATGATGTTAGATCAATTTGTTTGTATTCTATTAAAATTATTTAATTGTATGCTATCAAAACTATAATTGTAAGTTGTGAAAAAAAAGTCTAGTTGTCTACTCTCAAAATCGTACTTGCATGTTGTGAAAGGGTTAATAGTTTGATTACAAAAAAGAAAGAAAAAAGAAAGGGTTAATAGTGATCGTCATTGACATGGTTTTGACTCTATGTTGCCGAATATGAAAGATGATTATGATCAATATTAAATACTCCCACCTCGCCATACTAATTGCTGACTACGAAAAAATTATCACATACAAATTGTGAAAGTAAGAATTTTTAAATTTTAATCAGAGTTTAGAATTTAAAATGTATGCTTAAATTTTTTAGAATTTAAAATGTATGCTTAAATTTTGAAATTTTCTTTTTGCTAATTTAAATTATAGATTATTGCAAGTCAAAATTGTAATTAGTTTTACCCTCTAAAAAAAATTCATGTAGTTTCTTATTAATTTTGGTAGAATCGGAGGAGGTATAAAATATATTTTGTCAGTTACTCCTATCTTACTAGTAATACTGGATTTGCTTATCAAAAAGAAAGTACTACTGAAGATATTAAATGGTCTCATTTTTAACAAGAAATAAGAAATGGTCAACTTACTTCATTTTTTACGGTTAAGATAACGAAGGCCGATAATATACGTGGAAATTTGTAGGGAAACTCTTATCATTTTCGCTACGATTAATTAAGTGAAGTTAGGAAAGGAGTGGGATGATGAATCCTAAATTGACGCGATATGCTTATTTGCTGTTTTTAATGTGTATTTGATATTTGTAATGTTAAATTATAAGAACCGTTAAATTTGTATTATTGTGTAATATTATAAACCGTTAGATATATAAACGGTTATGTGTTAGATAGTTAGATGATGACACGTGTTAAGTCATCAACGGTCCAGATTATTGCCGTTATCTGTAAATAACTGCCGGCGGTTTTTTTTACTTTCAAATTATTATATATATGGTTGAATGCAACAGTTTGATAACAAGTCAAATAATAAGAAATTTGTGTTCTTTTAATTCTATTTCTGTCCAAATTCGATCACATTTCCGTTTTACATGTAAACTACATTCTGAATACTATAAATTGTTATCAGAGCGAGTTACGATGACCGGAAAACGATCAAAATTGCAAACCAATATACCAAATACTTCTAACAATCAAGAGGAATTTGCATGTGTCATAACAATTGATCAAAAACTTGATCAAACAAGCCCAATTACAGAACACTTTGGAAAAACAAGGCAAAATAAATCTAGAAAAAAATAATAATTTTAACACCAAATCTTACAAATAAATATCCAAATTCAACAAATCAGTATCTATCAAAACAAAGTAAAAAGGGAAGGAGGGAGAACCACCCGAATCTTCCAATTCTCAACAACATCAGCAACAAGGGTCTTCATTTGGAGATGATTCTCACTTTCTAGCGTCACAAACATTCGGGCTGGCCCTGCATGAAAGACTACGACGAGTATCAATCCAAATTCTTGCAATTAAAGGGAAAACGACAGAAAAAAAGGTTTGCCATGAGATTTTAATGTAATGGAGTGAAGAATCGGAGAATGGGGCTACATGGAAAATTTTCAAAAGGATGTGGTATTAATATACGGATCTTGTGGACAAGATCAAAGTTAAGGGATGAGAAATTTGTAGTGAAACTCTTATCATTTTCACTACGGTTAAGTGAGGTTAGGAAAGTGGTGGGATGATAAGAACCCTTAGATTATAATGTGCTTGGCGTGATCTGCTTATTTGCTGTTTATAATGTGCATTTGATATTTGTAATGTTAAATTATAAGAACCCTTAGATCTGTATTATTGTGTAACATTATAAACCGTTAGATATATAAACGGTTATGTGTTAGATAGTTAGATGACATGTGTTAAGTCATTAACGGCCCAGATTATTGCGGTTACATTCTGCAAATAACTGCCCGCAGTTATTTCTATTTTCAAATTTATTAGGGTTAAATAAACAATTTTAAAACAAGTCAAATAATAAGAAATTTGTGTTTCTTTAATTCCAGTTCTGTTCAAATTCGATCATATTTCCGTTTTACATGTAAACTACATTCTGAATACTACAAAATTATTTGATACAAATTTTTACAAAGACTCACTCGGGACCATTGATCAACTCGATAGGTATTGATCAAACGGCCTTGGGCAAATCTATGTACTAATTTGTGTCAAAAAAGTCTATACATGCATCAACATCCTAACTGAAATTATTGATCCAAAACATTAAACTGAAAACAAGCAACTGGACCAAGATAACGCTGGTACCGCAACATAGAGGCTTCATTGCTGCAACTTTGAAGTTCAGTGCTTTTTGATCTTTGGTGGAAAAGACTAGAATCTTGAAGCTGAATGACTCAATTGTTTTCTTCGACCTCAATATAAAAGCTAGAGGCAGTACCCAAACAAGCCCTGAAAGAATTGAAACAAACTCCTTGAATACAGCCAGCTCTTCGCGGATCTCCTGTGAGGAGTACCCCACTGGACTGTAATGATAATGCTCGTTAACTTCTCGAATTTCTGTGATTAAATGCTTGTTAATATTAAGCGACTTTATATGCGAAGTATTTACATTCACCAGCACTTCTTGATCGTTATTGTAACACAAGGGACCAACCTAGCAATGTACTTAAAATTATCAGGATTCTTTATCGAGGACATTACAACCCGAGAACTTGCAACACCGTATTCTTTCATAATCAACATCTCAATATTTGAATTTTTATTTAAAGCAGACTCCCTACGAGTCATACATAGTCATTTGCCTAAAACTCCCAAACTGAGAACAAAATCTTCGCTCCCAAACCTAAGATCTGGCATCGCCACGTCACTAAAAGAATCCGACCTCGGGTCAAACGCGACTATATGAGCTTTAAGATCCTAATATTTTTTAGTCGCAAGTAAATGTAGGTATCCATTCAAAACTGACCCTGGGTGGTTCCGATGCAGGCGATAGAAGCAAAAATCAACGGTATCATACCTGGCTGCAATTGAAGAAACTATAGATACATACGCACGAGGTATTTGCTCAAATCTACGTTCGACCACCACAACAATCTTGTACTTGTCCTCAATGCTGTCGTGACAAACACCTAGAACCCTTATAAAAGAAGAATTCCTCCTTAAAGTCTTGATTGGAAGAGTTACCTTCTCACTACATGTTGTGAGTGGGTTCCAAAGGTAAAAAGAATCATCGACTTCGACTAACACTAACCCTTTACACGAGCCCCGTAATGCTAAAAGGATGAACTCTTTTTTTGAGTTTTTAGATAGTATTGAATCGGGAAGACGCACCTTTTTGACACCGACATGGGATTGAGTGCTAATTGAAGAGAGTACGCACGGGGCCTTGCGAATGAAACTGTCAGATGCGAACAAGACTTTAATTAGGTCTCGTTCGGTTTATGGAGTTGTTTATGAGGTGATTCCAGAGTTTGGATACAGAGCCAGTCTTAGCAATAGGGGCGGAGCCAGAACAATCATTTTTGGGTTGTCAAAAAAAAAAACCGTTAATCCAAATTTTCTCAAATTAGAGTCGATTGAAAATTCGCACTCTTACAAAAACGAAATCGCCTTTTTTTTAGTGTTTTTTTCCTTCAAAATAAATATATTTTTAGACCGTCACCTATATGACCGAGTTTTTTGGTTAGCTAACGAGTCGGTTCCGCCAAAAAGAATAGGCCATTTTCTTTGTTGATAAACTAGAAAAAAAAACGAGCTCAAAATATAATTAATAAAGAGAACGTTAAGAGTCAAAATTAGTAGTATTTAATACTTAAATTTTAAAATATCGTGTACATAAAATTACAATATTATTATTATTATTTGTCTATATTCTCTCAAATTGTAAAGATTTTAAAGAAATGTTTACGGAATTTTATAAATTATTCTTGACAAATTTCATAGTTTATGAACAACATACTGATTAAAATTAGTTTTTTTTTAGATTTTTTTAACTTTATAATTTTCTCTAAATTAAAAAAAAAACATGATTTTGTTACATAAATAATTGTTGGAATAAATACAAAAATAGTTAATCTTAATTTTGAGAGTTTTATTTTCTTTTGTAAATTTTGTAAAAATAATTTGACTAATTTTTGTAACAATGATTTGACTAATTTAGAAAATAAGGCTTTGATATTGATTTATAATTGTTACTTTTTATATAGTGATATGTACGAAATATAGTAGTATGTAATTATAGAAATAACATATAATTTTGAAAGTGATTGCTGAAAATAAAATTTAAGTGGTTGCAAAAATGCTCTATGTACAAACACTGTAAAAAAAAATCAAATTATTGAAAATTATGCGGTTGTGGTGGCAACCCTTGGTCATACTATGGTTCCGCCACTGCTTAGTAAGGGATTTCAGAGATAGTGTTTCGAAAATCTTGATAAGGATATCATCGGGTATTTTTGCGAAGAAGTTATTTTCGTTCTTCTTCAGGTTTCGGATTTTGTTTCTTGTTTGCTGCGGAGACATGGTTCGATAACGGTAGAAGTGATTTTGGATACGAAAGTTGCAAATGTGAGGCTTTTAAATATAACCCTCTCACCAGAGGAAGGGTTAATTAGTATTTTACGAGCTCAATTCACACTTCAGGCTGAGGCTAGTCCATTTTTGTTAATTTATTAGGAAAGGGGAATGGGAATAGTAATTAAGCGTGAAATCCTGTATTTTAATTTCTATTTTTTCTTTTATTATTAATAGTTTAGTAAATTAATTGTGTACTATTATTATACTGTTAGTAGAGTAGTAAAAAAGTTGGCCTTAATTTTGGCGTTCACCTTTTTTGAACATTTAGTATTTAAACCGTTTTCACACATTGGAATTAATTATATGTACATATACTACAATGAGTCACATGGAATTTTTATATTTTAATTTATATAACATACGTACATAATATAGTCATATATATGGAAATTTATGATCATGTAATCACTACAAAAAAATACTCAAATAGCGACGGGGTTATTGATGGTATTTTTTGTTACGAGCTTATTAGCGACGGTTTTTGTGACGGTTTTATGACAATTTAGTCAATTTACGACAGATTTGTGACAAATTTTAAAATTAGCGACGGTTTTGTGACAGCTTTTGACTCTCACTAAATCAAACATTATTTTGTAGTGAATAGCTAGGAATTTAAGTTACAATTCGAATTAATGAGTTTGTAGGCTGGGTATATTTATAAAGTAAAACTTAATGGGATATACTATGTACTGGAATCTAGAGATAAGAGGCAATAAAGTATTCAGCCGTTTCATCCAAATTTCATGTTAAGGTCGTAGCACTTAATTAACAGTCCCCATTTCGTATTATTATATGCAAATCGTGCCCAACGCGTTGCGTGTGTGGCGCGTAATACATATAGAAAATATGTATAATTATGATATAAATACGTGGATAGTAAAAAAAAAACATTTTAAGATTTAAAAGAATGTTTGGTTGTTAAAGAGAGATAAATAGTTGTATTAGTTTTTATTTTTTATATTTTTATGCGAGTATGATATTATTCTAATTAATATAAAAGTGTAGATGTATTTTTGAAAAAAAATAACTAAATTAGACAGTCTCATTTGACTTGTTTTGAATTATACAATAGAATGATATATTGATATTTAAGAAGCATGAATGTTCATCCATACGAGAAGTCTTATTGCTACTATATATATATGTAATCGTACTCACGCGTGAGCGACACGTAATGCAATAAAAATATAGAAAATATGTATAGTTATGATATAAATATGTGAATAATACAAAAAAAATAGTTTAAGATTTAAAAGAATCTTTGGTTGTTAAAGAGAGATAAATGGTTTTATTAGTTTTTATTTTTTATATTTTTATGGGTATATGATATTATTGTAATTAATATAAAGGTGTAGCGGTATTTTTGAAAAAAATTGGTTAAATTGGACAGTCTCATTTGACATGAGTTACTTATTATAATAGAATATATATATATATATATATATATATATATATATATATATATATAATTAAATTCCACCACAAAGGTGTAATGAATAAATCAAGTTCTTAAGGGTAGCTTATCGATAGTATAATACTTGGGTTATTTCGGATCCGGACATGTGTTTGAGTGGTTTTTCTTACTTGATATTATAAAATTCTGTTGCATTTTTTAACAAGTGTTTGCATGCTGAAAATATATTTTCGAATATCAAAAGTTATATATGTATTTTGTATCGAAAAACTGCAGGTTATGAAATATGAAAGTTATTTGTGTACGTTGATGAACGTAAAATAAAATAAAATGTTTATATGCGTTGATGAGCGTATAAGTTTATTTGAAAGAAAGTTTATATTTTGTGATGATCTCTATTGTTTATAAATGGATTTAAGTAATAGAAATGAAATATAAATATACTTGTTAAGTCCAAATACAAAGAATAAAAAAAATATATGACATACATATAGGATTGGAAATTCCAATCATAGACAAAAAGATTCAGGAAGTTTGAATCCAACGAACAAAAGAGGATCATGAATTCTGAATCCACCTAGGATTGAAAAGTACAATCAAGCTTGATATCTAATTTATATTATCGTATTGATCATACCACTAAAACGTTTGAAACAGATTTATTTGTTTAGTTTTATTAAAGAATTTTTTAAAAATTTTGTTAAAGTTAAAAGTATTGACTTTTTAAAGAAAATGATATAATGATTAAAACCCATTTTCGGCACTTTATTATATTGCAAGTTTTATCACTCATTAGACTCGTTTAGCATACCCCTCGATTTTTAACTATTTTCACGTTTATAACGTTGATATCAAGTTAGTCGGGACCAGACAGATCTCCTAGTATTTTGTATATAGTTTTCCGCCGTGTTAATATGTTAATTTAGATTGTAATATATGATTGTTGGTCCGTGCGGCTAAATCTTAGAGGGGGTGAATAAGGTTTTAGGCGTTTTCACCTAATTAAAATAAGGTGCAACTAACAAACCACCTAACGCAATTCTAAGCTTAAGCGTTTAACAAAAGTTAATGAAATAGTAGAATTACTATACGCTAGCAAGAGAAGAAGCAATAATAATAAGGAATGCGTAAAGTAAAGATTAGGAAAAGAAATTGACACCACAATATATAGAGGTTCGGCAAAATCCGCCTACGTCCTCTCCTCGGTATTCGTGCTACCGAATGTTTCACTATAATGTTCTTTCCGATATTACAAATCCTACCGAGCTAATCAATCGATTTGCTCACCCTCTACTCGAGTTTCCTACTCTTGATACAAGTGCAAGCGAACACGTTTACGAGTCAACGACTCCTCCTCAATCTATGAGTACCCAAGTGTTTAACCTAGAACTTTTTAACCAACACTTTGGTTTAAAAGCTTCTACCCAAACACTCACTCACAAATGAGCTTATAGTTTGCTCTTTATTAAATTATCGAAATTAAAACAACACTCACAATTTGATTACTTCTAAATAAGCTAATCTTGGTTTGAGCTTGTATCGCTTTCTCTTCAATTTCCCTATTTTCGAGCTTTTTCTCAACAATGAAGAATTTGGGTGTTTTTGGATAGAGAGAGGTTGAAAGATTGATTGGTTGTATTTTGATGGTGATTGGGTTGTGTTTTGTAGAACAAAAAAGTCTGTTTTATGAATTATGACCGTTGGTTAGAGGTTGAGAGCTTTATCCAATGGTTAAAGCTACTTATTGAAAAAAGCTAAAAAGCTGTTTCTGAAATCTGCAGAAAAACGATCGGTCGTTTTGTCTGTTTTGACCGGTCGTTTTTCAGACGACCTCACTGGAACATTTTGGACCAAAAACGATCTGTCGTTTTTCCATTTCGATCGGTCGTTTTTCAGGCAATTTTCAGTTTTCCCGCTATAGTTCGAATGCTAGTAACTTCTTCGTTTTAGCTCCGATTATGGTTCTGCTTGGACCGTTGGCTTCGTATTTAATTACTCTATCATTCTGGCATGAAATATACATTTTCTATTTTTTAAAAAGACAAAGCATTATATTATCGAAATAGAGAAATCGTAAAATCATTAATATATTATTAAACATATAATCAAAATCAATTATTGAACCCATGGTTCAACAATGATGAACGAAAAGAACTTTGTATTGCATTGCATTAAGAATTAAGAAAACGTAATTAGATTAGGTATTAAGTTATTAAGTAACAACTCAAGTTGTCACTTTCTCCGTTTCCAATTAATTATACTTTACGAATTACGTGTAATTTTGACCGGTTTATAACATCTATCAAAATTATCGAAATGATTTTTGTAAAAACTAAATCATATAATTTAATGTTTAAACTATATGAGTAACTTTAGAAATTTTTTATTCTGATAATTTTGATACAAGTTATTATACAGTACCAATTGCACGTAGTTTCGTAATAAAAAATTAATTTTGAACGGATAGAGTATTAGGTAATACCTTACCAAACTTGGTAGCTGTTTTAGCAGGGTAAATTTTGGATTGGTCCACCAAAACAAAACTATTTAAGGATTGGTCCATGAAACTGAAACTAATTAAGGATTAATCCATTTCCCCTAACTAACCAATAAAAATGTAAAAAATCAGAAAAAATGAAAAAATTCCAGAAAATAAAAATGCAAAAATAAAAAAATAAAAAAAATATGAAAAAATCCAAAATAAAATAAAAGAGGCAAAACCCCGAAAAAATACGATTTTTTTTTTAAAAATCCCAAAAAACCAAAAAAAATACCAAAAAATCAGCAAAAATCTAAAATCAACAAAAATCCAAAAACGCAAAAAAAAAAAAAACAGTCTGAAAAAAACAGTCTGAAAAAAAACAGTCTGAAAAAAAACAGTCTGAAAAAAAACAGTCTGAAAAAAACAGTCTTAAAAAAACAGTCTGAAAAAAAACAGTCTGAAAAAACAGTCTGAAAAAAAAAACAGTCTGAAAAAAAAAAACAGTCTGAAAAAAACAGACTGATGAAAAAAACAGTCTGAAAACCTCTTCTCATATGGAGCAAAACCAGCACCCGTTATTTAAGGATTACATCGGAATTTATCGTAAGGTAGGTACGTAATAGCCGTAGTATTCCTAAGAAAATAAAATGAAAAGTTGTGCAATTGATTTTCCCGTTATTTAATCAGATGAATCTCTCAAACACATTCTTTAATATCTTATCCTTTGCCATGTGGAAGAACTACAATTGATTTTTCACTGCAAATGTTTGTTTGTTTTTCTGTTATATACATACATAGACATAGACATATATATATATATATATATATATATATATATATACACACATATACATATATATGTATATATATAGAGAGAGAGAGTGGGAGAGATATAAGACATGTGGCGGTGGAGACAGCGTCCGGAGACGACGGAAGGGGGAGGCGGCAGCGACGGAGGTGAAGGCGTACGTACGTATGTATGTGAGTATGTATGTAGAGAGAGAGATTTGGGGGAGAAAATGTTTTCTCTGGAACTTGTTTTTTTTTTTTTTTTTTAGAGAGAGAATGATTAATTAGATAAATAGAATTGGAAGAGCTTTTATACTGGACCAATCCTTAATTAGTTTCAGAAATAATGGACCAATCCTTAAATAAATTTTATAGCCGGACCAATCCTTAAATACTTTTGTTTTCGTAGACCAATCCTTAATTTTCTCTTTTATTTAAATCAAACTCCTTATCACCAAAGATATATAGTATCTCCAACAAATTTTGACCATGCAGCCTTATCACTCCCTTTTCAAGTGTGTTCCTTATCACTCAATTTATCCTCAAGAATTGAAATTATTCAGAGACTAATAGTTGGTCAATTAATTTTATCTTATTTTTCTCAACCACTTTTTATCTCTAAAATTCATACCCCAATTACTCCATGAACCACAACAATCCACAAATGACGAAATTTAATGAGAGGATAAGGAGAGACAATTGAAACAAATACAAAATGGAGCAATGTAGTCAATTAAATTCAGTCGAGAGCTAAACCAAACCCTCTAAAATCTAAATAATAGCACGCATGCACATGAATGGGGAAAGTGTTAGCGAAACTATTACACAAGCAAGCTTCTAGATCTTGTTTCGCTTATCCAGAGCATGGGCTACAATATCTTGTTAAAATAGATTGAATGTTATCTAATTTTTTTACTTTTTTTTGATAAGCATGTTATCGAAAACCCTAGATAGAGGTCAACACTCAAAAATTTAGTAGGAAGTAAAAGAACATCCCAAGGATTAACATTGAATAAACCGGGATGAGATACACTAATGCACCACTACATTAACATGTTCGTGCCCCTACCAGTAATGGTTGTGGATACTGCAACCAAAATTCAGTCGAAGTTTGTTGCGTGTCTGTCGCTGTAAAAGTGTTGGTGCCAGGGGTGATACCGGGGGGGAAAGTTTGTTAAAATAATCATGTTCGTTTCGCTAACAGCTTGGCTGGTGTTATTAATTAATAAATGCAAGGATAACGAACAAGAATATATCGTTCGTTTAGTAAACGATACAATCATGATCACCCCGTTTGTTTCGTGAAATTTCGTTTGAATTTTGAGTTCAATCTTTAGAGGAATTTGACTGTAGTTTGATAGATGTTTTTGTTCAATGTAATTTCTTTGCAGTTTTATTTGTATTACAACATATGTGTACATGTATAAGATATGTATCATATACTATTATATATAAGAAAACTCAAGAAATATTGAGGCTTCCAAATTTATCCATTTTTTCTAAAAATGCCCTTATTCTAATTTACCAATTACTAAAATAATTTAATGCGATTTAAATAAATAAATAAATATTTTTTTCCACGCATATCAAATCATCTCTCAAACAAATCATGTCTTTTTATATTACTATAACAATAAAACATTATATTTTTACGATATTCATCCAATTATTTTTGTAAACTTTTTGAAAATGTTAAATTTATTTATGCCGGATCATATTTATGCAACTACGTGTCATACACGCAACGCGTGAGCTATGATTACTAGTGTGTATATATGGCCCATTAGTTAAAATTATTATATTTTATATGTCCAATTCAAAACGCTATAATTTAACACTATTTTTAATAAATTTGATATTACTGACCTAAGTTAAAGTGAAAGAAATAAAAATGACGATTTATGGTTTTTACTAAACAAGTTGTCGAAATTGTATCTAGCTAGCTGAAATATAGTCTATTTTTTTATTTTCTGTTTTTCGTTTCTATTATTTTTGTGTTTTCTTTTAATTTTTAATTTTATTTTTATCTTTTCTCAATTTTTTGGATTCTCGAGATTTTATCAATGTCAAAACTTCAACTTTCATTTATATATTTTTTATTATTTAAGTTTTGGCTTCTATTATAGATTTGTTTTTCTGTGGCCTTTTTGACTTGGTCTTAACTTTTTAGTCTTGTGTTTTTAAAACTTAAACATTGCCCTTGAAACACACATTGACATCATCAAATTAAAAAAAAGTTGTAATTTTGAAGACATTAATTAGGAATTAGTATGACAACCATCTTTCTTATAGTTTAGTTTCATAATTTAGTAGTATACGGTTGAATTTTGGAATAAATGGTAGTGGAGAACGAAGGGGGAAGAGGCTATAATGATACAAATTTTGTAGCATCGTTAATGTTTGTTCAGGACATTAACTTACAAATTTCCCAATCAGAAAAACAACACACAATTTCTTGACTTGCATATTTCTAGGTTAGTTTATCTTAATAGTGAAGACCGCAACTCCCGAAAATTGGTCTCAAGCTTTTACTAGAAACAAACAAGTTCATTACTCAGCGGAAAAATAGTTTGAATTAGTCAGAAAAACAATTTCATAAAGACCAAACAGAAGAAGTTAAAAAGAAAAATATACCATTAGATACACCAAAAAAGGTTTAAAAACGCTAAGATAGAATTATAGAATCATGAAAAGGTTAAACATCTAAACCAAGGCATTAAAGTTATATCTCACAACTTAAGAGTCTAGGCTAAAAAATAAGTATTGTTGTCGTCTGTTGTAAAACTTTATTAAAATAAAGCATTCAAACTAACTTTCTTTTAGTTTATATTAAATCGAAAATTTCTTACTAAAAAACAAGGATTTGGGTAGAAGTAATACTACTTTTTTGCAACATTATCCAACAAACTTAACCCAGTTCTCATCGTAGAAAGCACAATTATCTTGGTAAAGATCAATAATTCCTCCAACTTCTTCAAGAGCGCACTCACGCGTATTAAGCCGCTTCATGCGCTGACCGTTTACATGCACAAGCACTTTTCCATCGTCGTCGTAACACAAGGGGATCAGCGCATGAATATACCCAAAACTGTCGAAATTCTTAATTGAACACGTAATAACCCAAGAACTTGCAACACCGTAATTTTTCATAATCAGTATCTCAATATTCGAACTTTCAACTACAGGAGACTCCCTACGAGCCATACACATGCAACCATTCACAACCCCCAAACCGAGGATATAATCTCCGTTCTCACCCCTCGGCACTGGCATCGGTACTTCACTAAACCAATCCACTCTTGGATCAAACGCGATAATCGAACATGTATTATTTATTTTAACCACAACAGAATGTAGGTAGCCCTTCAACACCGGCCCTCTGCTTAACGAAGAGAAGGCATAATTAAAATCAACTGTTATACAACAATCTGTCTTGGAAGAAACAACCCATACATGCGCACAATAGTAACGCATTAGCAAGTCGCGTTCTGCCATGACGACCTTGTATTTGTCGGCACTACTGTCGTGGCAGAGCCCTAAAACAAACACGGAAGAGAATGCAATTGAAGGCTTGACCACCTCAGCATACTTAGTCAGTGGGTTCCAAAGATAATGATCATTACCGGCTTCCACAAGCACTAGCCCGTTACACGAACCGAAAAATATTAACTTCGTCTTTCGAGTAATTAGGTAAGCCGTACAATGTTTTGAGGGATTTGATGATATTAAGGGGGGAAGATTGACCTTTTCGACATGGGATCGACAATCGATGGAGGAGAGTACATACGGGGCCCGGCAAACAGAATTGTGTGACGTGAACAAGACTTTAGGCCTTGTTAGGTTTACGTAACTGTGTATGAGGTGATCCCAATATTTGGATACAGAGATAGCCTTAGCAAGGGCTTTTAGGGACAATGTTTCGAAAATCTTGATCATGATCTCATTAGGTAAATGTGGGAGGAATTTCTGATTGGTTTTGTCTTTCTCCATAGTTTTGCTTCTCTTTTTGCTTTTGTTGGTAACAATAATATTTTGGAAAACAATAGTAGTGGTATATATGAGAAACCCGGTAAAACATAGTTCTATATGAACTGGGAATTAAACAAGTATATCAGTCAATGTCCAATTAGGATGTGTTATTTTCTCTATAAAACGGAAGGATTTGTCAAAGTATTTTCTTTTTGAAATGGATTTGTCATCGTTCCTTCTTTTACTTCTTGTGCCTATAAGTTACCTATAGTAAATTCCCCCTATTATTATTATATGCTTACTGTTCAATCTTTTTTACTTATGATCTATAATGTTTTACACTATCAGAAATAATCCATACAACATTTTTTAAAAAAGAAATTGGTGCTATTTAAGCAAATTTTTGTTAGAAACTAAATTACCAACAATATTTAGCAACAAAAGACGGTATATTATTGTTTGCCTCGATACAAATTCCACCAATTGAATTAGTCACCCACATTTATTATTATCAATAACAAAGTAACATGCTTTTTATGTTGCTATAATTGTAACATGATTGTAGCATCTTTTCTATGCTGCTACTCCACGGATTTATTTAATGTAAAAGGCAACACTTCTCTCAAATAAATGTTTTTTACTGGATTTGTTTTACAAATTGTTAATCAATTTCCTTTTAATATTTAAAACAATTGTAGCTATCATTAATTGTATTATGTCACTATTTATATTATTAATTTATTAAAAAGTTTATACTAATTAATATAATGCTATTTTATTACTAAAATATGTTGCTATTCTTTGTCGGGTAAGTAAATAAAATATAACTTGATGCTACAATTCTGTTGCTAGTAAACAAATGTTTAACATACCAAAGATAGCAATAACTAATTAATAAGTTAACCAAAATATTACAACTTACTAGCTATCATTTAAGGTACTATCCTAAAAGAATTCAAGTTTTAGGTAGCACTGCGCGAAAACCCGAAAAAACCGAATCGAAAAAGACCGAAACCGAAAAATCAAAATTTTTTCAGTTCGGATTCGGTTTATAATAAAATCGGACCAAAAAAAACTGAAAAACCGGAAAAATCTGAAAGACCGAAACCGGACCGAAACAACCGGTTCGGTTCGGTCCAGAAAATAAAAAGACCAAAAACTGAAAAAATCGAACCGAATAATCTGCTCGGTTTCGGTTTTACCAAAAATCAAACCGAACCGGACCGAATCCAGCCCTACTTTTAGCATAAAGTTAAACAACTATTTTAGCCTACAAAATCAGCATTAACTATATAATAAGTTAAGCTAGTGTTCTTTTACCTACCGCTACCATGTTATATCACAAAATTACATAAGTTTTAAAATATCGACACATCGAAAAATTAATACATAAACGTGTTCCAAAAAGTACTAATTAATCCCCGTAGCCACCAATACTAGCTAATCTATTTGTCGTTGAAATCATCTTTTATCAACTCCTCATCTTTGTGTTCTCTCTCATACTTTAACTTTTCATCCAAATGCATCGATTTTTCAGAAAGAGGAGCTTGAGAAGCTCGAGATGTAAGTTGTCCTTGCAGGCCACTTATTATAGATGCCAACAAGTTTCGAATTTGGAGAAGTGGGCTTTCAAACAGACTTATCTTAGAGTCAACAACTTTTCCGATGCGTCTTCTCATATTCTCTTCATTTTGAAGCCCAAAATCATTTAGCGCTTGTTGGACAAAGTCATCATGGAAATAGACACTTGTTGAGGAAATGTAGAACTTTCTAACCTAAATTCGAGTTTATATGGCTGACTGAGGAGCTTTGTCAACCCAACCCATAGACACATCATTCCTTGTTTCGGCCATCAACAACCTCCAAAAACATTTTACCATCATTGAGAACGATGACAGGCTCGTACGATTGTTGGAAAAGCGCCAACTTCTATGCTCTGAATGCCGCTTATGAAAAGTTTCACGTTCAGACTTAAGAGCCAAAGTATTATAATATAGTGAGGAACTAATTAAGGAACTGCTTAATTAGAATAGAGAGGACGATTAATTTGCATTAAATTGATAGGAATACTCAGACATGTTCTTAATTTGTTGAGCAAATACTCTATAATATAAAAATATACACACATAGTTCACTGGAAAGATGAGATCAAAAGTGCAGTTTTGAACTATGAAAAATTTAACCAGTCCATAAAAATTATCACAAAGGCTAGAAATCTCGGTATTAATAAAGCATACATAATTCTTATGTGTGACTACTATTAGCTAATCATCGACGAAATAAGAAATATAGAGAGATAGTAAAGTATAGCTTTGTATTCATATGAATGTGTGTTGTTATCCAACAAAGGTAAGACTATCACCCTTTTATATAGTCTAGGGGTGGAGTAAGTTATATATATCATTATAATGAGAAAAAAGTTAGAAAGCCAAGAGAGTTATAATAAACACCATAAACATTGATGTTTGATATATGAATCATCCATCACTAAATGTATCACAACACTTCCCATTGGATGTACAAAACAAACTCTAAGCTTCTTCATCTTGATAAAGTGTGATCAATTGCTGAGTCGTATTCGTTATTGCTAACACATAAAACCTCAAGTCTGGGAAAACCGATGTGGGACAAAAATCGGATCATAGGACAAAATGGTGTTGCCAAATGGAGTGGGCCAAAACGCTATAAAAGTGCGTGAATGAACTGACTAGAAAATATGTGGCTCGTCAAAACCTTTCCAAGAAAACCCGGTGGGAAAAAACTTGGTCGAATGACAAAAGAGTGCATAACTGTCAGTAAAAACGGGAGAAATAACAATACACGGTGTGACTCACTAAAACCTTGTTAGAGAAAACCCGATGGGAAAAACACTCGAATCGAAAGACAAAAGAGTACACGATGGTTAGAAGTATACAACTACATACTCTCCCTGATTTCGACAATGCTTAGTGAGAACGGGATTAGAAATGTGTCTCGCTAAAAACCTTATCAAGGTAAACTCAGTGGGACAAACCCATGAAACAAGGACAATAAGAGTACACAAAAATTCATCAGGATGCTCCCCCTCACACACACACAACTGGGTGCGGGAATTTCGACTAGGTAGAAAATAAGCATACATTGGGATGCTATTCCTTACTTGCACATAACAGAATGCATGGATAATAATTAGTAAGAACTAATCATACGTCAGGATGCTCTTTCTCACTTGATGCAACTTGGTGCTAAACATATGTGAGGATACACACAACAGGATGCTAAGCATATATCAGGATACTCCCCCTCACTTGCACACAACAGAGTGCATGAAGACATGCCATTTAGGAAAGTTCGGAGAGCTTCCTAAGTCCGATCACTCTAAATAGTGGGTACACCGTTACCCACTATTTTTAGACAACCAACTACCACACAAGTATTGCCTAAAGTTTCATAATTTAAAGTTTGGTCACATTTATAAAGGAATTTTGCTCAAAAATACTTTAAATTGTTTCAAGAAATTTCATAAACAAGCAAACCATAATTCAAAAGTATGGGCCAAATGGAATAATCATAGTGTAAATGGAAAAACATAATCTAAATAAGCGACAAATCGGCTCAAAAATTAATAAAGAAAGGTACCAAACTCATTTGAGCCACAAAATCGGGGGTCTCAAGAGTTTCATTTCAGTTAGTTTTAACCACATTAGCTCCGGCTTTTCTACTCTTATGATAGGTTTGAACTATTTAAGGAGTAATCGGGAATGACATTTGTCATTTATAGCAGAGAATTGGCTGCTTGAGCATTGTCTCTTGCTTTGAGATGACGGGCACTTATTGTTCCTTTCAAGGACTGTCTTAAAGTCATAGGTCTTCGGTTTTGACGATTGTCTAAACCTCTCTTGGCTAGGTGAGCGTTAGGCTCGCTACAGTTCAAGACAAATAACCCTTGTCTCGGTTCTCGATTCGGGAAAAAATGTCCACGAAAAGCATTAGTATCATGCAAACAATTCGCCATTGACCCATTAGGATTTAAAAAATGCTCATTGGGGCAATTTTCTTATCCAATAACAGATGTACGATGATGTAAAGGAACATAGTGAATATAAATTCACAATAATGCTTATGGAATACGTTTTCCAAGCTAGTATTTTGGTAAAAGTTTGCTCTAATTGTCAATTTCAGACAAAAAGTTCACCATAGACGTCAACACGTCTAACATGTGACGGCGGAATAAAATCAACGCCTTAGCCTTCAAATATTAAGTAACAAAAACTTCATGTTTTACTCATCAAAGATGTCATCCAAAAAAATTTGGGCATCACATTTTCACACAGGATGATTAACATGTGGTGACGAAATAAGATCATCGTCTTAAACAATCATTTCGCAAGTATGCTTTGCAAATTTTCTCATTATAGATGGCATACAACATGTGTTGGGAGTTCTAGATTAATTATCATATAAAACGATAAGTTTATATATAAGTTTATATGTCTATTATGGTTTTCATAAGCAGAGATTTTGTTTCGAAATGACAGGTTCGAAAAATACAGGTTTTGCTTTTGTGAATAGGTTATCATTGATTGAACGACAGATCGATACTTAGACACAAATTCGGAAAAAAATACACCTATATAAACACACTCGGAGAACTTATTATTTACTCAACCCCTTTCGGTAGCTCTACTTGAGCACGACCATGAAACAATGTGAAGGGGGTGGACACGAATGCCACTTAAAAACTGACCTCATTAGGAGAGCGACTTCTGCATTTATCTTTTCTAGACATCATATCCAAATAGGTGAGCCTATTTGGGGAAGATTCATAATTATTCCAACTTAAATGTGAATACATATACCGGATTTCGTAAATTTTCAACTCAAAAGCTACATCTAAATGTTTAAGATTGAGGAAAATTTATACTCAAAAGATATACATTGTAAAATGTTCAAATTCGAGGCAATTTATAAGCTCACGTAGCATATAAATGTCCACGAGCTTTTATGTGACAAGATAAAATAGCCTTCAACAATATCGTAATATAAAGACATGCTATACTCATGTAAACTATAACTAACATGGACTAGTAATATTAAACCACATGAGTTATTATTTAATCCAACACTAAAGTGTGAATTTTGCCATTTTCTATGTGTAATTAATACATCACATATGTTATATCAATTTATAGGCAATAAATGGTGGTATGCTAAGAGGCTAAATTAATTATTGTCACATTACCAAGTAGTTATTTCATGCAAAATGTATTTTCTACAAGATTTATACAATTTTATATGTTGTAGCAATTAAATCTTAGATCATTTGCATTTAAATAATTATTTTCGGATTAAACAATAGGTAAAATCGTACACATATACTATTCTGTGTATAAGGAGGAACTACAGGGACTAATAGTGTAAATATAGGAAACCATATGTAGGGGTGGCTTCGGTACGTTAACGATTTTTTTGACCATATAGCAATACCGAACCGAACTTGTTTGGTTTGAAAAAATTATACCATAACCGAACCGAAAAAGTCAGTATACTGAAAGTTCGGTACTTTTTCGGTAGTTCGGTATACCGACTTTTTCGGTTGGTACGGTTCGGTTTTCCATGTTATACCGAAACATTACTATTACAATTTTTCGTAACAATAAAATAGCAAATTTTTTTATAAAAAATAAAATGTGTACAACTATTCTTATATTTGCTACATTTATCGTGAACTTGATTATAATAGTAAATACTAATAAAATAAGAATTATTTTAAAACATGAGACAAGAAAATGGAGAAACACGAAATTATTGTATTTGACTTCGTAAATATGAAAATAAGTCGTAAGTAAAATTAAACTAAACTATAAGACAATTTATTTGTAAGTTATGACTATGCGTAAATTTCTATATATTTTATAATTTTAATGTTTGGTTCAGTTCGGTATTATACCAAACATACGAAATGAATACCGAAACCATACAAACTTTTAAAGTTTGGTTCGGTTGTACCGTACCGAAAAGTCGGTATACCGAACTTTCGGTACCAACTTGTTTGGTTCGGTTCGAAAATCGGTCGGTTGGTACAAATCGGTACAAAAAGTCCACTCCTAGTCTATATGCATTTTAAGGGTAATTACAGATCTGGTCCTATTGTTTCAGGATATTTTCGTTGCAGTCCATTAGTTTTAGCGAGTTACAGATTGGTCTTCCATTGTTCTAAAAATTACAGATTTGGTCCGACATATTCATATGTCCGACTATACAAGTTTTAACTCGTTTTATAAGTGACATACGTGAGTTCTAATATGCATTTTTCATCAAAATAAACCATTTATCATGTGATTTACATCTTAAACATGAGATTACCGGTTGTATTATTGATTAATCATACAATTTCTACGTTTTAGAAGTATAAAATTATATACATTTATCACGGTATGCTAGTAAGGTCGATAGAACAATATTAATAGAGCCTGATCGGTCTTTTTAGAACCCAGTAAACCTCAAGATTTATAGTCTATTTCCTAGCTTATACTCCAATCTTTATGAAAAAAGTGCCGATAACGTGTTTTGTGACAACTATTAGCCAAATATCGACAAAATAAGAAATATAGAGAGATAACAAAATATAGTTTTGTATTCATATGAATGTGTGTTGTTATCCTACAAAGGTAAGATTCTCACATCTTTATACAGTGTATGAGTGAAGTAAGTTACATGTATCATCATAATGAGAATAAAGTTAGAAAGGCAAGAGACTTATCGTAAACCACCGTAAACATGGATGTTTGATATATGAATCATCCATCACTAAATGTATCACAACAAGAGCTATATTTTTTGGTACATGAATATTTATGCCGCATTATCATTTCTTTTATCAACATGTGCTATGAGTAAAACCGATCACAAGTATTTATCTTCAACCACGAGTAACTATTACAAATTTCTAAGTAACCCAACAAAATATGTCAGATATCCGGATACTAATTTTGATGGGTTACTTATAAATTTATTTTATTTTATTTTAAGGAAGGTTTAGCTACGGTGTTACAACGAAAATCAATTTTAATTATTGAGATAGTTATATGTAGGTAATGAGTAGCTAATTCGTCGTTAATGGCTCCTTTTTTGTACTCATTTGTTTGCCGAAGGTACTACGTAGGTAGTCTATTTTTTTTGGGTACGACTTGTTACCGTAGGTAAAACTGTTTAGGTAAAAGGAACTTTTCTAGTAGTGTTACATTTTTGAATCTTGCATTATACAATTAAATTTTATATTTCTAGTTACAACCTTCATTTGCGGCCCTCGAAGTATTGTTTTTGCGGTGATTACAAAAGTTCCCTAGCTTACAATCGTCTCACGAATGGTTTTTGCGAGCTATCAAACTGTATAAATTAGGTGATTAGAAAAGCTCCCTAGCTTACAATCGTCTCATGAATGGTTTTTGCGACCTATCAAACTGTATAAGCTATCTCCTAACAAATTATGACTGCAAAACGAGTTGATATAGCACCAGTACATAAAAGGAAACCCTACAACACTATTTTTGATCGAACGTACTAAGGGTCGATTGCAGAGTTTTGGAGATCGTATGCCACATTGAAAATATGATTCTTTTGTGGTCAAAAAATTGGCAAATAAGTTAATAAAATTTATCAGATATGATACAAAAAATATAACAAAATATTAAGCTAAAACTTATCAAATGTGATCGACCGACCAGATTTAGCTAAAAATACAATGATAGAGGACTAGGATTTAACTTTAATTTCTTGAAACCAAAATGGTACTATGATTTTTCTTTAAAGAAATTCAAAATAGAGGACCAAATCTGTTACTTTTTAAATGAAACCAGCTTCTTTTCTGTTTTAAATAATATACAAGAGCAAAAAAATCTAACATGAGACTAAAAAAAACCAATAATGAACAAAATATTGTATGTGAAGAAAACGCAAGTCGTTGGATTCAAAACCGTGTCAAGTGTTTTTCACAAGAATTATGCCACATAAACTTGTTATGTTTTGTTTATATAATTGTACGTTGCATAGATATTGGTTATTTAATACAATTGAATTATTTTTTGTTATAATTAAAATGATATAGGGTTGTGTGTGTGACGTGGAACAATATAGAGAGAGTATCTATCTATCTCCTAAAGTCCAGGCCCAAATCTTAAAGTGTTATCAAGACAAGTAGAGACGGACAAAAATATGACAAAATCAAATTCAAAGTTAAATACAAAACCCTAGTACTAAATATATATCATTGTCCTTTTCTTACATAAACCCTAATTAATCTTCCTTTTTTTTTTTTTTTTCCTATTTCTTTTTCTTTTTTCTCTTCTCTCCAGACACAACAAGCCGCTATCTCTCTCCCATCTCTAGGTCTCTCTCTCTTTTTCCTATTCACAAATTTTCTCAAAATCTGTTGTTTTTAGTTTTTTTTTTCCTGCTTTTTTTGGGCTAAAATCCTCTTATCTTTTCAGTTTTTTTGGGCTAAAATTCTCTATTCACAAAAAACTTCTCAAAATCTGCCGTGTTGTTAGTTTTTTCAGGTTTTTCTGGGGCTAAAATCCTTTATTTATTTTCAGGTTTTTTGGGCTAAAATTCTCTTTTCACAAAATATTTCTCAAAATCTGTTGTGTTATTAATTTTTTTTTTCTGATCTTTTTTGGGGGCTAAAATTCTTCTATTTTTTTTCAGGGTTTTTTGAGCTAAATCTAGAATGGCTTCTGCTGGTGTGGTTGCTAGGAATGCTGACGCGGCAGCTTTCTCTGTTTTTGCTACTCAGAAAGCACTCTCCCTAATTCTCCTCATGGTAAAAAATTGAATCTTTTTTATTTATGTTTTTTTTTGTGTGCTACTAATGTGCTTTATCTTGACTCATTTTCTGGGATTTGGGTTTGGTTTTATTGATTTGGTTGCTCTAGGGTTGTTCATTTTAATGCTTTATTTGTTGCCTCATTATGGTATTATAATGATCTCTCTATCTGGTTATGATGAATTGGGATTTGTTTTCTTTTTTGGAATTTGTTATTGTTGTAAGGGTTGTGGTTAGGACCTGGTTGCGCTACGGTTTTGGTTTTGTATCATCTTCCAATAAGTAATTTTGATATAGAACTTGTGTTTTAGGTAATGTTATGCTTTTGAACATAACTTAAGATTTTCAGATTTTATGATTTTGATATAATTCCTCTAGGGTTTTCGTGTTTGTTTGGTCTTTTGTTGCCTCATTGCTACCCGATTCTCAGATCTTTATGATTTGTGTTGTCTTTTATACTTAGTAATTGCTAATTGCTATGTAGTTATTTTAGGATATTCGATTTATGTTTTTTCGAACTTTCGTAAATTTAGGTTTTGCTTTCTTTAGGATTTATATCAGGGAACATATTGAAAGTAAATTTTACCTAGTTGTTTATACTTTGGATATCATTCCTTAACCTATCTAGTTTCAGTTAGGGCTGGGAAAAATATCCCGAAATCCCGACCCGTGTCCGACCCGAAATTTCCCGACCCAAGAATAGTCCCGACCAAAAAATGTCGGGTTTTGTCCCGACCCGACAAACTTTGGGATCGGGTGACAATTTTGATTTCGTCGGGTGTCCCGATCCGACCTGATTTTTTAATTAATTTATATTTTCTATAAAAACATAAATTAATCTATATCAAATGCAAGTGATGAGAATCGAACCTTGTACCTCTAGCATACAATGTAAGCACTCTACCATATGAGCTACAATCCTTTTTGTTTTATATATTAGTTATAATTATACAAGTATAATATAGATTTGTAGTTTTGAATATATGAAACTATTAAAATAAAAAATATACTTAAATTAAAAAGTTATATTGCTATTTTCAAGAAAGATAAATTATTATTATTTTCCGATTATAAAAATTATAATGATAATATATCTCATTATCTACTCCATTATTTGTAGTTTCACACTATTTTTTCTACTACATGTTAATTTTTTTTTTCCTTTATTAGCAATGTTATTTTTAAAGTAGGATTATGTTTCGTGTTAATAACATGTTTAGACTTCTCAAATGAAAATTGTTAATAAAAAATGACGTCGTCGTAAAATAAAAAAATATGTCGGGGAGATTCGGGATAAACCTATCCCGACCCTACGGGATCCCGAAAATTCGGGTCCCGAAAAAGTCGGGTTCCGACTTTTGTCGGGTCGGGATCGGGATTTTTTTTCACTTCCAAAAATAATCGGGTCGGGATGCGGGTTGAGCGTTTACGGGTCGGGTCCCGACCCTAACCCACCCCTAGTTTCAGTTATTGTAGCTCACTGAAAATTTAAGGGTTTGCATCGTTTTGTAGTATTAAGTGTTAATTATCATGATGGCTTCTCTTTTTCCAAAGTAGAACCTTTACTGGTTTCCCGGTGTCAGCTAGATTCGACATCTGCTGCTATTCCTATTCGTGGTGTGACTCTGTAAAACTCAAATGCTTATTTTCTATTGGATAACAGGGTTTTACTAGTTGTATGAAAACCTTTTTTATTTGTTCTGCCTTAAAAGGCACAATTAGGTACATGATTCGTATGGCTTTATATTAGAATTTTGAAACCGCTCAATCTTTAGTCTCACTCCACTAGGGTTGTTATTTTTAGACCCTACTTGTTGTCCAATGCAGATATTATAATGATCTGGCCATCTGGTTATGGTGAATTGTCCTCTGTTTGTTTTCTTGAATTAGCCGTTTTAGATTATTATTTTTTTTGGATCTTGTTGTACGACGGTTGATGTTTTTGTATCATCTTCCTTTGTAGATTTTTTGATTTGGCGTTTGTGTTTTAGGTAATGTTTGTGCTTTTAAACTTAATTTAAGTTTTTCGTTTTATCTGATATAAGTCTAATTCCTCTAGGATTTTCGTCTTAGGTTGGTCTTTGGTTGCCTCATTGTCACCCGAAGCTGAGATCTTAATGATATTTGTTTTTTTTGTTCCTCCGTAATTGCAATGCAGCTACTTGAGAAAATTGGATTTTATGTTTTGTTTTAAAATCTTTTTTATACATATGGTTTGCTTTCTTTTGGATCTATCTCAGCGACTTCACTTGGTTGTTAGTTCTTTGGATATCATTCCTCTGTGTATCTAGTTTTAATTTGTGGTTCTCTCTGACAATCTTGGTTTTGCATTGTCTTCGTAGTAGTAAGTATTGCATGTTTGCAAGGGTTTCTCCTTTCCATTAGTGGAGTTTTTACTGATATTCTGTTGTCAGCTAGATTCAACATCTGCTGGGATCCCTGTTTGGAGTTCGACTTTTAAAACTCAATTGTTTTTCTCAATTGGATATTGGGGCTTTACTCGTTGTATGGAGTTTTCTTTATTTGGTGTGCCTTTAATTGCTATTCATGGATAATAAACCACATAATTCACATGGCTTTATCTGAGATTGCTGAAACAACTCGATCCTGAATTCTCACTGCATAACTTTTCTTGGGAATCTATTGTTTGAAACTGAATATAGCTTTTTTCCTCCGCTTTTGTTAGTATATATACTGTTTCCCCTTCCCTTATAAAATTTTCCCCAACCGCATGTACGTATCAAGTTTGTTTGGAAACTCTTTTTACTCTGTATCCACAGCATTCTGTTACTTGATATCCGTTCATTACCTATTATTTGAACACAAGCACTTCATTACCGTACTTTCAATACGATTTGCTTTAAAGTAGCGTAGCTTTCAGTACAGAATAAGACTTTCCTTGTTTCTACTTGTCAACAACATAGAATTGCTCTTGCTCATAAATGACTACCAATACTTGCAAATTTAAACTGAGTTAAAACATAGAAAACAATATATCATTAGTGAAGTAGCAAGACAAACTGACATACAGAAACTATATAAAATAGGGTAGTGAATTGAATTTAAATTTGTATCTCTTGGAGTCCATGCGCCTTCTATTTAGTAATTGCTAATGTGGTCTGAATTGAAAATCCTATTGCATCATGTTCCATTAGGGTTTTTGTTTCTGTATTCTATTTGTCCTTGATTTTCTTTTTCTGGGCCTTGTCTTTTGTCCTCTGTTTTTTTCCCTTGTGCAATTAATGTGGATTATGGGTTGTAAATAGGGTCTTTTTGAACTAGGACGTTGGTCTTTGTATCATACTTGTTCCATATATTTACACGAGCTAGATCAGGTCACTGTTTATCCTGTCGGACATGATCTTTTGAACCCTGATTTGTTACCCCAAACTGAGATTTTTACGACCTGGCTTTTAAGTTTCAAGCTTAGTTCTTACTATGCATTTAAACTTGGGTTTAAAAGTAACTTCCACCTGCCATTTGCACAATAGATCTCATCGCATCCTGTTTTCCTTTACGAAGGCAGTTCAATTTGCAGGGGTTTGACTGTTTTAATGGTACTGTGTTTTGTAAACTAATGACAGTTTACTGGGTTTCCAAAACGGGGTCTGGGCTGATTTGCTGCCTAGCTTGCAAAATCAGATTTATTTGCACACTTGATTGGTTTTAAAACTTAGGTTTGAATATCCGACTTTCATTCAATTTGCGAAAACCTTCTCTATTAGCTTCCCCTTCCCCTTTTATAGGCTTTGATAGAGATACAATCTTTTTAATCTACTTGAGTTTTACGGAGTAAGTTTCAATAAAGATACAGCTTTTGGGCAACGTACTTTTGCTGTCTCTCTTAGATAATTTTTTAACCATGTATTCATTATGTGAGAACCTTTTCTATTTATTTTTGCCTCTATTATCTTTTCTTAAAAGCATTTGATATGTCAACTCGAATAGAATTTAATTTGCTTGTGAAATTATCTGGACCGTGAATCTTGCTAGGGCTTATATTAAATCTTTATAAAAGGGTTTACTGCTTTGTTAGTATTCAATTTGAGAAGTTTTAGGCTCTATCTTCACCTTTTTCCTTTCATTTTCAATTTTTTACGCTACTGCTTGTTTAACACTAAGACTATTGGGAAGTAATCTACACCTGATTAGAAAGTCGTACATGGTCGATCTGTTTGTAACTTATCATCGAAACATGAGCTGTCAATTAGCTTGGTATTTTTGCCTAAAAGTTAACTCAGCCATTAAAATTCTTTTTGGTTTTCCTTTATTCTGTATGTCAACAACCTTGTGCAGTTGTCTATGCTATTTGCCTGCAGATTGGTCTGTGTTTTGCCCAATATAGAACTAGTATGCCTCTTGTTAATTGATTGTTTACCAATATTTTGTTGACTTGATGTATTTAAGTAAATCTAAATGAAACAAGCATGGCAATTATGATTAGTGAAGTAGTAAGACAAACAGAAATGTATACTCAACGAAACTTAAATGGCGATGGTATGTGGTTCCATTTAAAATAAAAGATATTTTTCTATTTCATATCTTGACAGTTTAGTATTGTAACTTCTCAAATGTTTTATGGCTTTTACAGGCAGAAGTTATGTTAATGGTTGCTGCAGTACTACTTGAAGTTGATGGGAGGTGATTACGTTACTTCTGCTATTTGTGATTTAAGAACTCTCAACGTCTTTGGGTACCTTTGGCCTAAACATGATAATAACTATGCAAAGAGGTCTTGCGAATTAATAATAAAAAATGGTTTTACTTTTAGCAATATTGTAGCTTAGTCTCTTATGCTAACGGCAGTAACGGTTAGTTTCAAAGACATTTGTTGTGGTTAAGTATGTCCCCTCTGAAATCCTAGTCTTTGAAAATATTATCCGTCGACTAATAGAAAAATTCTTTAGCTTAAAAGGACAGGCTTCGAGGTTTTACAGATCAGAATTACTAGTTTTTTTGGGTACAGTTTGTCTTAGCATGCATAGTTGAATATATATTAAACTATTTTTTAGGTTTCCCATTGTCGAGCTTCACAAAAAGCAACTCCCTGGACCTGAGAACAAAGATGGCAGTGATGACGATGACGACGACGACGAAGATGACAACGATGATGACCAAGGGGAAGATGATGTTGGTGATGTAGATTTCTCCAGCGAAGAAGGAGGTGACGATGACGAGGATGGCGACCCAGAAGAAGATACTGCCGCCAATGAAAAAACTAATGCCGGGAGTGGCGAGGATGACGACGGTGATGATGACGAGGATGACGATGATGACGATGACGATGATGAGGACGACGAGGACGACAATGATGAGGACGACAATGATGAGGACGAGGAGGATCAGCCACCGGCAAAAAAGAGAAAGTGAAAGTATGTGTAAGTGATACTTATTGTCTGTCCCTTTTGGGGGAGGTTGTAGAAGTAGTTGAAAATGAGGCATGGGGTAGTTTAGAAAAATTGATGCTTTATAATATCAATTGGTCATGTTGTTGATTGATGCGATACATTTTCAGGATTTAATCAATGAAATGTGGGATTTTTATTTCTATCAATTTGTTTTCACATGTGGAGGTTGTTTTTAGATTTGTTCTTGTTGTGCTGTTACTACTTGCAGTATGTCTTTATGGTTTATTTTAGCTGTTAATGGACAGCCTCATGCATTTTGTCGTAGTCACCTTTAGACATTTGCCAACAAGTGATCTTGTCTGTATAACTTCCTATAGACGTTCTTCACAAACATTTGATCTTTTGTTTGTAAAATAACCTCCCCCATTAAAACTGTGCTTCCCTTTTCCTGAATTTTTCATTCAAAAAGTCTTTTCAAATTCCATATCAGTAAGTATATGGTGCATATTCCTGTTTGCTAATCTTCTGCCAAATTTGGTACTGTTGTATGACGTAGTTCTTCCATCCATTGGAGATTTGGAGTTAAATACTTGGCACATTAATTTCTTCTGATAGTTTTGGTACTCTCCTATATTGCCTTTTGCCATCCATGGATTTGAATATCTGTCTATTATTGACATTGTTCTCCTGACCTTGGTTTATTTTTCCAATGCACTTAGAAAAAATCTCAAGTATGTTCCTCCCTTTTTTTTTTTTAAATATAACCTACAGAGGTTTCTTATTTAGTTATCGAAATAATAATATAATAATTGTCTCTTTAAATAGGACAAGGTCGTCATCGGTGCAAGAACTTTGGAAAATATGCCCATCATATTTCGAGTATTCCAAGCGAACCAACTGCATGCACATTGCCCGACAATATGTATGTATATGTGCCCACGTACAGTAACTGTTTTTAAAGGAAAACATTAAGTTATTTTAGCTAATGATATCAGTATAATTTAATTTTGCACGCTTTGGGTCGAGGACTCGAGTTGTTTCTCTCTGAGTTAAGATTCTTGATGGTACAGCATTCCACTTGTTTGAGGTTGGAATTTATTTCTCTATTATCTTTGTTATCTTCCTTAGAAACACTAGGTGTTGGAGGAGAGGATTCGTTTGCATCTGAGGGCAATTTGACTTTTCTATATCTAAGTTCTGCTTCTTAAACTTCAATTGTAAGTGCCTTCCCCGTTCTTTGATTCTCTTCTGCAAATTTCTCTGAATCTCTAGTTGTCCGTGAAGCCGTTTCTGAACTTCCATCTGCAAGCTCAACGCTTCAGTGATCCCTATACCCGTCTTTAAGTTCAGCGATGAGATATCTTCAACAGAATCCAACTTTTTCTCCGAAGCTCCTTCAACATTCATCATTTTAAAAACACCGTTCGGAGTAGCGTTTTCACTGCCACCAAGCTTTTGACAGCATCTACAAAAGTCCCATGAAGTTCAGGTGTTAGCCGATGGGACTTCTGTAGATGCTGTCAAAAGGATGGGACTTCTGTAGATGCTGTCAAAAGCTTGGTGGACACCTGAAGGAGCCTTCCCCTGATTTGTGTTGTCACCCGTGCTGTCAAAAAGCTTTTGGAAGGCTCCTATGGGTTAGTGTTTTCACTCCTTCCCCTGATTTGTGTTAGCCGATGAGCCCACGGACCCTTTTAACATCTTATAATATTAGCTAGAGGTTACCTTTTATAAGATTTTTCGAGTCCAAATACTGGGCCGAAACTAATTTAAGTTGCAGTCACCCGTCCCAATAAAATAGAGTTTAAAAGCTGTTTTGAAGCTTAAAAAATAACTTATAATCTATACAAGAAATATATTAAAATGTAAAAAAGAGTTTAAAAATTGTTTTTAACCTTAAAAAAGAGATTATAATATACGCGAAAAAGATATTAAAGCGTAAAAAAACAGCTTGTCTTTTTTTTTTTTTTTAGTGTTTGCTTAAATTTTTAAGTAAAAAAAAAGATACCAAAAAGTCACAAAAATAATTTATTTTTTTTATCACTTGTAAGGTAAGTTAGACTTGAAAATCTTATGAGAGTAATGACCTATGGACAAAAATATTTTTAAAAAGGGACGGATCAATATTTGAACCTCTGTTTGCTGAGTCATAACATCTGCAGAGGGTTCCATCTCATTTGTTTACCGTAGAGGCAATCTTGTGAAAAAAGTTTGAAGATCTTATTGATATGGTCAAACAGATTTGGAAATTAATTGTTGTAATCACTCAAAGAAACTCTGAAGTCAGCCTTATGAAGTCACCAATTTAGGACTTTCTATGTTGATTTTCACATAGGCACATACACTTTAACTAATGATAACTTTTAAGTTTTTTTTTTTTTTTTCTAACATATAAGGATCAGATTGGTTTAAATTGGAGTGCCCATTGTCGTAACAGTAGGAGCAAGCACAATGATAACTTTTAAGTGATTTGCTTCTCGTAGCTCTTTGTATTCTTGATTTGCTAAATGTAGTAAGGCATCATACTTGTATCCCTAGAAAACAGTCTTCCTCTGCGATGGACTAGTTGGTTAGTCAGTTGTTAATTTGTGTTTACCAACTGATTTTGCAATTGCTATATAAACGTTTTCTAGCAGTTAATTAGTGTTTTCCAACTTATTAACTATTCAAAGTATTTCTGTCTAAGTAGACAATTAAGTGAAATTCAATCCACGAAATAATTTGATCTGTGGACAGCATATCCAATTCATAGATCTGCTCGTGCCTTTATATAGTTAGATACGAAATTATCTATTTTTGAAACAGTAATTAAAATAGTGGATCTTTTGGCCCCTATAGCTGCGGAGTAAAAATTGGATTATTAGGGGGCGCTGTAGCAGGTAAAATAGTACTTATTAGCCATAAATGATCTTAGAAACCAGACACGTTCCGGGAGAAAAATCTCAATATAGTACTCGTCCAGAAGAAAAACAAAAATTGCGTTTTCATTAGGGTCATACAGAACGACAATTACTTACATATTGCCGGAAAAGCCAAGGGGTCAACCGGTCAGGTTTTATTACAATTAGTTGAAATGTGTTTGGATAATATACTTTTTCAATTACTACATAATTACATATATAAATTTATTCTCCCACTGAATAAATTTTAGATTTTTTAATACCAAAAACTTTAGCAAATGACATTATATGCCGATAAGGTACGCGTTGTACCAATTTCTGAGTAGCAGCATTAATTATTGATGTGTCTTTATGAAGTGAAACCGCTTAATATAGAACAACTTAAGTTGACATAATTATCCCTACAAGACAATTAATTTTACAGTTTTGAAAATAAAATACACTAGCCTTACTGTTTCATTTCTTAGTACTATAAAGACTTCTCTCCAACCCATTTACATTTCATCCTTTCAAATTTCTAATATTCATCAGTAAGTGGTCGCATATCCATTTTTCAAAAGAAACCATGGTTACCAAATACTCAATCGTATCCATATTGGTGCTCACACTTGCATCGACTTTGGTACCTAGTTTAGCTGAACCACTAAAAACATCAAAATATCTCAGGCCTGGGATCGGTTATGATTGGGGAGATGACATAACCTCTTGTTGGTCGTATGTAATCAGGATTGATGGCTGTATTACAGAAATTTTTGAGGGCCTTTATAAGGGAAAATATAGTAGGGTCGGCAGTGAGTGTTGTAATGCAGTTAGTTCTCTTAGCGATTCTTGCTTGCCCAGGATGTTCCCGACCCACACTGAGTTCCCACGAAAGCTTAGAGAGAACTGCAACCGCTACTAGACATTATCAACAAAAATTTACACGACGTGACAATGCTAAACCTAAGGAATAATGTTGTGAACAATATGTGCTCAAGTATAAAGAGAGAAGGTGGTGATTATTTATCTTGGTCCTTGCAAAAAATAAAATTCCATGGAAGGGGACTTGGGTATAGATTCGTACTGGATGATTTCTCTCTTGCTTGGGTTTACTTTATCTCATTTTTCTTATAAATTTTAGAAGCTTTTTAATGTTCGTTCACTTATCTTTCCTCCGTTTTTTTAATGTTGTTCGTACTCTTAAAACGGACAATTTAATTAGAACTAGTACTCCGAACTCCTCTGCGAACATCTCTCTGTCTACTTGTTATTCGTCATCCTCCCTTTAAAATGGTCTACTTTGTTGTTTGGAAAATATTTTGAAAAGTTAGTCATAGCAATAAATATGCTTACAAGTTCACTAATATATATATACTCTGCAAAAATAAGTTATACTTGATAGTATTCATGAAATACACTTTGCATAATAAAAACTAAAAAACCTACAGTTTTAGAAGTAGTTGCACCATAAATTGGAACTGATATCGAATACAATATGGATTTTTTGTATGTGAAATGGACGAAGCATTATCTTATAATTCTTTAAAAAACGCGCAAGATACATTTTGATAGTTTTGTTATCATTGTTAATTTGTTATCAATATTAACGAGATAGTAAGTATGGCATTGGCAAGTAAACCTGATATACACCCGATTTTTGCCACAACAATGAAGAATGTTCTTGGTTTCTAGTACTAGAAGATGCATTTGGTATTATTGGAAAAATCTATCAACACTTCAAACGGTGCATAATTTCAATATTCAAGGAGTGAGTAGTAACAAATTTGGTTGCAGAGGTGTACGGAAGGCAACGGCGGGGATGCGAGTCAAGTAAAGACATAGATTCCGAAAGAGGTGGCAATCAGCTACAGCTGTAGGCTGTCACTGTACAAGAAAACCACACATTAAAAAACTGTTAAGAGTCAAATTTTTGCTAAATTCACTTTAATCTTCAATATTCCAAGTAAACAATATTTAGTGTTAATTAAGAATTGGTCTTAGAAAATAAAATTATTTAAGAATTGGTCATTAGTCTATTTTAAAAAACAAATATTTAAGAATTGATTCACTAATTTCTAATAAATATAAAAGGGGGTTCCAATCTAATTTGATCCATTTTTTACATTCACTTTCTCTCTCTAACTCTACACCGCCTACCACTACCGCGGCTCCGTCGTCGGATCAGAGCGACCGACGACAGAGCTCTGATTTCTCTGTAAATACTCAGTCTCTCTCTCTATGTATAGCTATACCTATACATATACATATATCTATATTTATATCTATATCTATATATATGCATATCTACGGCAATGGAGATTGTCATCGGAGAAGATGAAGACGCCGGATCTCCCTCCCTCTCTCTTTCTTTCTTTCTCTCTTGTAATTACCAATAGTATGGTTTTTTACAAATATGATTCACATGTTCTGAAAATTTATACTAGTAGTGCTTTAGTTGTTGGAATTAATAACTCATTGATTTATAAAATACTATCTACTCTCAAATGAAAACAATAATGACCCCAAATACACACTATTTGCTAATTTAATTTCTTTATAATATTTCAAACTGTTTTTAAAATGACCATAAACTATGTTGATTTTTCTCCTATTTTGGTTTTAAAATTACTCACACTGATTTTAAAAAAGTACAATTTTTTAAAGATCTCAGGTTGTTTTTAAATTTACTTACACTAAATTTAAACTTACTCAGAATGTTTTTAAAATTATTAAGACTGTTTTAAAATCGACCAGTCTGTTTTTAAAATGACAAAACGACCCTTAATGTTTTTAAAACTACTCAGGCTGTTTTTAAAAATGGTTTAAAACGACTCAAACTGTTTTTAAAATGACTCAAACTGTTTTTATAATTACTTCACACTGTTCTTAAACTGACTTAAAATGTTATACGAGATCGAACGAGGTTGATCTATCTAATCAGATTTATAACGATCAAACTAAAGACCGCGACCCGTCACCTATAAAAAGGTGGGAAGCTTAATATGATTAGTTGATATTCCAATACTAAAGATCGTGACCCGTCACCTATAAAGAGGTGGGAACCTTGGTATGATTAGTTTGGTATGAAGCCGCGACCTGTCACCTATAAAGAGGTGGGAACCTTGGTATGTAAATACGCCACAAATTATTATGGACTACCGAATGATAAGTCGGGATGAACGCCATAAGATAGAACCTTGATAAGTTAGAAAAGTTCAATGAAGAACCAAAGATAAAACTCTCAATATATTTTATCCAAATCTGATGTTTACAAGCATGGAATGCCCCTTGTTTATACTTGGAACAAGCCTCCAAGAATGGAAAAAGACATAGAAAAGCATTAATTAAAACTAGCTTCATAGTACATAGGACATATGACCTTCTAACTTATGTAACTCCTATAAAACATCAAAATAAAGGCAAATACATTGTAATTCAACATAACCACTCAATAATGAGTGCATCCCCTTTATAAATTTGTGGCTCTTTGAATAATGGATTTTAACACCTCCAAATGTATTGAATCTTAGCAAAGATGCATTAATCTTTTGATAACTTAATCCCCTTGAAGTCTCAACCTTAATGACCACCAAATTAACTTGATTAGAATCTTCTTTAATTACTTCAATATGATTAAAAAAGTCTTGGACATTAATTGAACTCATATTCAGCTTCATATTAGGCTTTAGTTTCCCTTTAATGTTCATCTCCTTGTAATCTGTTCGAATATCATGTCTAAGTCCATGACATGTCACCTCAAAATCCTTAGCCGTTATATTTGTAATTGTCGAAATAAGAGCTTGTGAATAATACTTCGTTAGCGCAATTAAGATCACATCAAAATGACTCAGACTGTTTTTATAATTACTTATACTGTTTTTAAAATTACTCATAATATTTTTAAAAAATTATTATTTTTCAAAGAGCTGAGATTGTTTTTAAATTTACTCATACTGTTTTTAAACTTACTCAGATTGTTTTTAAAATTATTAAGTATGTTTTAAAATTAATCAGAATATTTTTTAAAATAAATTAAAATTACTCAGACTGTTTGTATAATTACTCAGACTGTTTTTAAACTTACTTAGATTGGTTTTAAAATTATTAAGGCTATTTTAAAATTACTCAGACTATTTTTTAAAATGAATTAAAATGACCCAGACTATTTTTATAATTACTTAGACGGTTTTTATAATTACTCAGAATGTTTTTAAAAACGATTTAAAATGACTCAAATAGTTTTTAAAATGGTTCAAGCTATTTTTAAAATGACTGACAATGACTCATACTATTTTTATAATTACTGATAATGTTTTTAAAATTACTCATACTATTTTTAAAAAAGTATTATTTTTCAAAGTGCTGAGATTGTTATTAAATTTACTCAGACTGTTTTTAAAATTATTAAGTTTGTTTTAAAATTACTCTAACTATTTTTAAAATGAATTAAAACGACTCAGACTGTTTTTAAAAACGATTTAAAACAACTTAGACTGTTTTTATAATTAATTACTCAGATTGTTTTTAAATTTGTTCAAACTATTTTTAAAATGACTTAAAATGACTCGGACTATTTTTATAATTATTCACACTATTTTTAAATTGACTTAAAATTACTCAGGCTATTTTTATAATTACTCATAGTGTTTTTAAAATTATTCAGACTGCTTTTAAAATGACTTAGGCTGTTTTTATAATTACTCACACTGTTTTTTAAATGACTTAAAATGACTCAGATTGTTTTTAAAATTACTAGGACTATTTTTAAAATTATTTAAACAATTTACTCTTTTTTAAATGACTCAAACTATTTTTAAAATAACTTAAAACGGCATAGATTGTTTTTTAAAAGGATGATTTTTTGCGTTTTTGGAATTTTCTATTTTTTTGTGTTTTTTCTGGTTTTCGGTATTTTCATAAAAAAATTTTTGTTTAATTTTTTTTTTTTTGTTATATATTTTTATTTTTCACAAAATTTTTTGTGTAAAAATTGATAGTTATGATTAATTTTAGGATTTAATGTGTCAAGATTCCAATTATATAGCGTTTTATCGTTAAACTTAAACTACATGGACCAAACAAAATATTTTTAAACTGCAGGGAGGACTGACTCGAATTGTCTTGATCACGTGGTAATCCCATGCATCGCGCACATAAGCGACTCGCCACATGTCAGTTTTCTATTGGGACACGTTTAAATGAATTGAAACTTAAATAGTATCAATTTTCAGGACCAATACTTAATTAGTATGTAGATTTGGTAGCAATATGAAATTTACCCCAATATTTATTGGGTCAATACCCAAAACATAGACGTGTTATAAAATATTATCAAAACATACAAACCAAATAAATTATTACCAAAACATACAATTGACCAAAGTAGGAAAAAAAAATATTTCTCCTCAGCTAACAAAAAACTTCTCTTTCTCATCTCTCTCTTTCTAAACCATCATTTTTTTTTCCACAAAAGACTAGGTTATTTAATGTTAAAATGACTTCTAAACCGAAAAAAATAAAATTATAACAAAAATAAAAAAATTTCAAAAAAGTCGAGAACCCAAAAAAACCCAAAAAATGCTGAAAAAACCTTTAAAAAAGTCAGGAATCCGAAAAAAATCCAAAAAAATGGTAAAAAACAAAAAAAATCCAAAATCACCAAAAAATGAAAAAAGTTCAAAAAAGTCTAGAATCCGAAAAAAGCCAAAAAAAGGCTGGAAAAATCTTTCAAAAAGTCGGGAACCCGAAAAAGCCCAAAAAATGGTTAAAAAAGTAAAAAAAAAACGAAGAAAAATCCAAAATACAAAAAGAATGAAAAAAGTTCACAAAAGTCGAGAACCCGAAAAAACTCCAAAAAAATGGCAAAAAACAAAAAAAAAAACCAAGAAAAATACAAAATCACAAAAATATATAAAAATAAAGTTCAAAAAATTCGAGAACCCGAAAAAAGCCCCAAAATATGGTAAAAAACAACAAAAAAACAAGAAAATTACAAAATTTTAAAAAAAATGAAAAAAGTTCAAAAAAGTCGAGAATTCAAAAAATCCCAAAATATGATGAAAAACTTTTAAAAAAGTCGGTAACCCGAAAAAACCTAAAAAAATGGTTAAAAAAAAAAACTTAGAAAAACCAAGAAAAATCCAAAATCACAAAAAAAATGAAAAAAGTTCAAAAAAGTCGAGAACCCGAAAACCCCAAAAAAGGCTGGAAAACCCTTTTAAAAGGTCGGTAACCCGAAAAATCCCAAAAAATGGTTAAAAAAAGTAAAAAAACAAATAAAAATCGAAAATCACAAAAAGAATGAAAAAAGTTCACAAAAGTCGAGAACCCGAAAAAACCAAAAAAAATTCTGAAAAAACCTTTAAAAAGTTGAAAACCGGAAAAAACTCCAAAAAAGTGGCAAAAAAAAAACCAAGAAAAATCCAAAATCACAAAAATATATAAAAATAAGTTCAAAAAAGTCGAGAACTCGAAAAAAATGGTAAAAAACAAAAAAAAAAACAAGAAAATTCCAAAAAAAAAAAAAAAAAAAAGTTCAAAAAATTCGAGAATCCAACAAAACTCAAAATATGCTGAAAAAACTTTTAAAAAAGTCGGTAACCCGAAAAAACCCAAAAAAAGGGTAAAAAAAAACCCAATAAAAATCCAAAATAAAAAAAAATGATAATGAAAAAAGCTCGAAAAGCCCGAAAAATTCGATTGTGTATACATTTTTCTTAGTTTTTATGCATTTTTTTTTATTGTGTATTTAATTTTTGGTATTATGTGTGTACTTTTTTGATTGTGTATGCCATTTTCTCGATCGTTTATGCATTTTTTTGGATTGTGTATGCAACTTTCTCGATTGTGTATTCATTTATTTGGATTATGTATGGCTCTTTTTTATTGGTTATGCACTTTTTAATATTGTGTATGCACTTTTTAAATTGGATAGATAATGGTGATTTTTCATATTGTTTGCAAAATTACATTGTGTATGCAATATGAAATCATCACTTTTTATGTGCAATGTATAACAATGTATTGTGTATGTCTGTATTGCGTATTCCCGTATTAAAAAATATGTATAAATTATGTGTTGTGTATGTATGTATTAAATAAAATGTATAAATAATGTATTGTGTATGCGCGTATTAAAAACATGTATAAACTATGTATTGTGTATGCCTGTATTAAAGAGCATGTATAAAAAGTGTATTGTGTATGCATAATAAGAAAAACACAAAAAATGGACAGTGTCAATGAATACAGAATGTATTGTGTATAACTGTATTAAAGAACGTGTATAAACAATGTGTTGTGTATGCCTGTATTAAAAAGCATGTATAAAATATGTATTGTGTATGTCTGTATTAAAGAGGATGCATAAATAGTGTATTGTGTATGCCCGTATTAAAAAACATGTATAAACTGTGTATTGTGTATGCCTGTATTAAAGAGCATGTATAAAATATGTATTGAGTATGCCCGTATTAAAAAAATATATATAAACTGTGTATTGTGTATACTTGTATTAAAGAGCATGTATAAAATATGTATTGTGTATGTCTGTATTAAAGAGCATGTATAAATAGTGTATTGTGTATGCCCGTATTAAAAAACATGTATAAACTATGTATTGTGTATGTATGTATTAAAGAGTATGTATAAATAATGTATTGTGTATGCCCGTATTAAAAAAGCATGTATAAACTGTGTATTGTGTATGCATGTATTAAAGAGTATGTATAAAATATGTATTGTGTATGACTGTATTAAAGAGCATGTATAAACACTATATTAACAATTTAATCAGCATTTTCATATCGAGGAATAGAATATGTCAACAACACATCACTTTTATCCAAATGCGACCAAATATCACAAATTTTAGCCACCAAATTTTCAAAACTTATATCGATCTGAATTGCAATTATAACCATCTTAGAACTAGCAACCGTTACAACATCTAGATTGCACATCATCAAAATACTGCTCATTGCACTACAAAACAAAATCAACAAAACACACAAAAAGTGTAAATGGATAAACAATGTATTGTATATGCCTGTATTAAAAAACATGTATAAAAGATGTATTGTGTATGTGTGTATTAAAGAACATGTATAAAAGATGTATTGTGTATGCATGTATTAAAGAACATGTATAAAAGATGTATTATGTATGTCTGTATTAAAAAACATGTATAAAAAACATATTGTGTATGTCTGTATTAAAGAACATGTATAAAAAAAATGTATTGTGTATGCATGTATTAAATAACATGTATAAAAAACACAATACATCTTTTTTGTGTAACACAAAAAAAAAACAGTCTCAACGGATACACAATGTACTGCGTATGGATTTATAAAAGAACGTATATAGCAATGTATTGTGTATGCCTGCATTAAAGATCATGTATAAACAATATATTGCGTATGTGTATATCTAATAACATGTATAAACTGTGTATTGTGTATCCATGTATTAAAGAACATGCATAAAAAAATGTATTGTGTATGCATGTATTAAACAACCTGTATAAAAAAACACAATACATCTTTTTTGTGTATGGATAATAACCGAAACATAAAAAAAGGCAGTCTCAATAGATACACAATGTACTGCGTATGGATTTATAAAAGAGTGTATATAACAATTTATTGTGTATGTGTGTATTAAAGAGCATGTATAAACACTATATTGTGTATGTCTATATTTAATAGCACGTATAAACTGTGTATTGTGTATGCCTGTATTAAATAACATGTATAAACGATGTATTGTGTATGGATAGTAAAAACACAATACACTGTTATTAAAAAACAAAAAAAAAGACAAAACATTGTTAATATTCGGCATCTCGAGTCTATTTTGTTTCTTTATCAATCATATTATTCTAACAAAATACCAATTTCCGAAAAAATATTGAGAAAATAACCAACGCAAACCAAGATATATCGTCAACTAATTTCTTCGAAAAGTAATCATATTTCATATACGATTTGAGATGAATAAAATCCGATTAAAAACCTAATCGAAAACATCGTAAATAACTCTGTATTTAAATCGATTTATGAAGAATAAACCCTAATTCGAACAATAAATCAGAGAAATCCGACGAAGAGAAACTGAGTATTCGAAACAATAAAAATACGGATCAAAATCGCCTAATTAAAAGCGAATTTATGCTTTAATAGAATGATTCGACGGAGGTGTATAAAAAAAGTATTTTGTATAGATGTTAATTATGAGGTTTATAGGGCGAGTGGGTTTGACTTCAAATTACAAGTGCATAGATATATAAATACTTATGTATAGATAAAGGGAGAGAGAGAGATGTTAAAAAAATATAAATGATTTAGTATTTATAATTTTAATTAGTTGTATGTTTTGGGAATAAAGTGTTATGATGTAACTTTTTGGTAATTAGTTTAAAATAGTTGTATATTTTGGTAATTTTTCTATATTTATTCTCATAGTATGAAAATAAAACTAGAAAGATCAAGTAGTATTTGTGTAGAAACTATGCATGGTAAACTTTTTGCAGTTTATCCTCATAGTAATACGCACAATTGTACTTTCATTTGACAAATTAAACACAAAAGTCAAAACTAAAACAACTTATGTGTCTTCTTTTCTATTTTATTAACTTTATTTCACTGTAAATGCCGTTCTCAACCTTAAATCCAATCAAATATTCACTCCAAACGACAAGTATATTATAGATATTCACAAAATTTCAAGAGCGTTATATGACCACTCTATCACCATTATGGTTTCGCCACTGTATATAAATATGAGACAATTAATTTGGTAAATTACAAATTACAGTATATATATCATCAAAACTTGATATCTTTAATAGTATACAAGATATGTAATGCTGGGATTCAGATCGTCTGTGGTCCAAATATTGGACAGACAATGTGTCTGTGCTTGTATCAACCATTAATATAAACATTTATAAATTAATGGCTCAGATCTGTTTGACTCATATATATATTAAATTACATAAAACACTATTTTTTCTTTTTATTTAGTTGACACTTCCAGACTTTCAACACCTCTCTCTCTTCTCAATTATGCCATCATATTTCAACTTCATCCAGCATCACACAACAAATTTGGTGAAGAAATTCAAAGTATATTAGCCTTCTTCAATATTTGAATCACCTCCTTAATAATTGCAATAAAGGTATCTACATACATATTGAGTATTTTCGTTTGTTCATAACTTCATAAAAATAAGTTAGGTTTGTTTATGTCTACTCGGACGTTTTACCAAATTTTGAACAGATATGGTCCAATCACTGAATCAAAAAGTTGAAACGATAAATTAATAACTCATTGTTCTGGCTAACCATCAAATTTGGGGAAAACACAGTGCTTGTGCAAAATTGAACAATTTGAAACATAGGAAAGCTACCATGTCTATTGAGAAAAAATAAATTTTAAAGGGCTCTAGTGACTTTGGGCCTCTTACTCGAACTTGGATATATTTGTGATTCGCCAACAAAAACTTGTTTACTGTATATCCGGACTCCATTCTGCAAAATATATAAGATAAGGTAGTCAAAATTATACTTCTAAAATGATGAAATAGTATGCAATTTCTAAGCAACACACGAGACTTTACCACTAATAAGTCAGTGTAGCTCTGACCACTTGGATGTATTTCAGGATAGGAAATTTCATCAAACTGTGATCATAAAAACATTTGAATCACTAGAGAAATTCATGTGGTAAATGAAAAAATTCTAATCGATACCTGACATGTGATGTAGTTTTGCGAGATAATTGGGACATGATCATTTGTGGGCATTAAAGTCAAAGGTTTTGCACCAAGCTACACAATCAGATAGTTATTTATAACATCCATAAACACAGTACACATCATATTTTGTCAAATTAGAAGGAAAAAAAAATGTATCTAGATTTCAGAAAGTTACTTTCATTTTTCCTTTCTTTTTGTTTAAAGTGACTTTATTTCCATCACCTAGTTTTTCATCCCAACTTTTGTGTCTTTTTCCATTTTTTTGTCCCCGACTATTGGTTTTTATTTTGAATCCTTTCACATTCATCAACAACAAATCTGGAGACTCGCGATTATCCTCCACTTCTTCATTATGTCCATTAGATGTTTTTTTGTGTGAAAATATCGTCTACCGTTTTACTCAATCTTATCATTTCATTAGCTAAGAATGTCGATGCTTTTTCACATTCAACTCCTCGGGTAACTATTTTAACAAATCCAGGACAGAGCACTCGATATCTCTAAGAAATTTTGAGTTTTGAGTCACTTTGAATGGTTGCACCTCTAATATCTTGGACAATTTCAGATCTTCCATCTTTTGTCCATCTTTTGATTATGTATTGTTCAGGAATAAGTTTGATATCCATTGCATCGAGTACTTTCAAAGCATGACTACATAAGATTCCAAATGTTTCAAATTTACGACAATTACATGAGACTGTATTCTCATGACGATTGCCAAAAACTTTGTATTCGTAGTCTTTCCCAACGAGTGTGACAAGATACTCATGTGTTGCTTGACTTTCATCTTTAAACCTGAAAAATTCTCCTTGAAAATCATCATACTTTTCTTGAAATAGATCAAATATCGAAGTCGTGTAAACTTTTGCTGCTTGATTTAACATGAGTGAATTTTTCATCTTTATCTTAGGCAGCTTTTCCCGACAATTGTACTCAGATTCCGTTTCCTTGTAACGTTTGTATTCTACTACTCGCTCAAAGTGATGAAAAAATCGTGTAATATCCAATTTTGGTCCTAGATAGTCTTTTAAATCCGAGTATAAACTTTCACTTAGTTGTGTACTTCTCATCCCAATATCGAACGTCATTTTCATATATGCCTTTGCCCATTTGTCTCTTACTGAATATATACTCTTTGCCCATGGATCATTTGATAGATGGTGTGTACGTACCAATGATTGTCACTTGGTCTCAAAGTGTATGGCATCTTCACATTCAAACATGCATGCTCTAAAGTCTTGAAGAAAGTTTCCATCTTTATCTACACGTTTAGGTGTTTTACCTTAATATTATGCATAATGTGCCGGATGCATAGGCCATGCCGTGCCTTAGACATCTTTGAAGATAAAACATTTGCCATGGCTGCATCTTGATCGGTAAATATAGTTCGAGGTTTTCTTCCATTGTGAACCTCTAGGAACGTTTCGAATAGCCACTTGAATGAGGGAATCATTTTGTCATATAACAGTGCAGCCCCAAATACGACTGTCTCTCTATGATGGTTAAACCCAACAAAGACACCAAAAGGACGAGATTGATTATTGGTCTCAAATGTGGTGTCGAAGGAGACAATATCACCAAAATGAGCATACTCCATAATCATTTTTGAGTCTGCCCAAAATATATTTGTAATCTGTTCCTCTTTATCTAGTTGGATGCGATAGAAAAAATGAAGATTCAGTGAGTGATTTTCGCTGGAAATATCTTAACAAACTTCATGCTTCTTCATATTGTAAGTTATTTTGTCGTTTCTCTCGAAGATAGTTTTTGTGATCTATATGAGTATGACCGAGGTTATCTTGCCCGCCAACTTGCCTACTCAAGAACTCATGTGCTTATTTGGGTTTAATTCCCGAATCATCGGCTAAATTAATTTGAGTAATATGGGCTTCAGTCATTTTTCTTTGAGATGGCATCATGTGTGAACAACAAGCAAGATGAAGGAGATGGTTATGGTCTGGTACAAAATCAATTACCTTATACTTTCCCGTCGATCATCTAAGTGAAATTGTCATCCTTGCGCCGCATTTCACTCTAGTCTAAGCTCGAGCTTTTCTTGTAATATTGTCTCTCTTATCCTTACCTCGTTCTCCTTCCTTTGAACATGTAAATCTCCTCGATGTTAACTCATTTGTAACTTTATTCCTATTTGCATAATCTAGTCTGACACTAAAACCCATGTTTCTTCCATATTCATTATAAAAGGCATAGGCTTCTTCATCTGAATCCAATTCTTGCCCCTTTTTAGGTGTCGTATTCGGTAACTTAATGGTTTCCAAGAACTTTCCATTTTGTGACCCATGGTCATGTTCATTGCAGGTTGTGGTTTGGTTGACCATTCTAAGGTTAAAATAGAAAAAAAAATATTAACTAGGTGCGTGTACAGTAACAAGTACACATGTATTTTTAGGAAAAATCCATCTTTGAAGAAATATGAGACTAGATAATACATGAAGCAGTATAAGGGGGTTTATTAGTCCCGTAAAATTGTATTAATTCTTGTTTTGATATGATTCTATAGCTTTTTTTGAAAGAAATTACAGCCATTAGATAAATCGAAGTTCGAAACTCATATTTATTGATAGAAATACCCATATTAAAAATGAAATATTAACTTTAGAATCGTAAAATTTTAATGAAAGAAGTAACTCGAAATACAAATACCCATATTGAAAATGAAATAAAAAACTTTAGAATGATGAACTGTACCTAGATGTTTGTTCCTTACGATTCTTTGCAATTGTTGTGGGGCTATTTCTTTAATTTACTTTATATTTTTTGACTGTTTGCAGGCATGTGTGGGTATTATTTGGTCTAGCCGTGTCTAGGGCTAGGCTATCTTATGGAGCTATAATGATTTTTGGAGGCAAATATTAATTGGCACTATCTGACAAAGGCGGGAAAAGTTTACGATTAATAAATAAAGTAAAGAAAATTAAATACAACTGGCCATTCTTATTTTAAAAAAAATATTGGTCGTATATTAGTTCAATATATTTTAAACCGTTGATACTAGCACAGACATATTGTTTGTCCAATATTTGGACCACAGAGGATGTGAATCCGTAATGCTGAATGCTCAAAAGATGCAATATACAGCGCGATAGCTAATAAACTTTAGTATCGAAAATCTAAAAGATGCAAAATCTAAAAGATCCGTTCAGCATTGATTACCATAATTTAGTATGAATTCAATTTGGCTGCAACCTGGGTGGTAGCCAAATGCTGCAACCCTTTGACGTGCCACAATGTTGTTGGCTGTAATTTTTTCTTTATTGTGTAATTATTGTAACAAACTTTTTTCTCCTATTCTCAGCTCCTCATTGATAAGTCCAATTAAGGATAAATTAACAAAATATAGTACTTTTGAAACTAAATTACCAAAAACATACCCTTACAACTTTAACTATCAAAAACATAGCAAACAAATTTAAAATTAATGCTGTTTATTCTTTTCTTTATCTCTCTCCTCCATTCTTCTTTCTCACCAATTTTTCTATGTATCTCTTCATTCTTCTCTCTCATCAATTTTTCTCTTTATCTCTCTCTGATCTTACTCTCTCTATCCTCCATTCTTCTATGTATCTTTCTTTAATATTCCACTCTATCTTTCTCCCTTCCTCCACTACGAAAACCCGCCACTAACTACCGAACACCATCTAGATTATATAGATATCCATATACATATAAATATAGATATATACATACGTTATATACAAATATTACACTATTTGATACCCCGTAATATATGAAAAATATATGGAATTGGTGAGATTGTTTTTTTTTTTTTTTAAAAATGGTGAGATTGTTTTCTATTTATTGAGTTTTGAGACTATTGTAAAAATTGTAGGTTTCAAGTTGAAAGAGAAAAATCCATATGTACAATATTGAGAGAAATTCATATGTAGAGTATGAAGTTTTGAAATTAGGGTATAAAGTTTTAAAATTAGAGTATGAAGTTTTGAAATTAGGGTATGAAGTTTATGAAATTAGGGTATGAACTTTTGAAATTAGGTTATGAAGTTTTAAAATTAGAGTATGACGTTTTATAATTAGCATATGCATATTTTGTGAGTTTTTAATCATTTTTAAAGAGAGATGGGTGATTAGTACGTGTTAGAAAGAGGTGCGATTATCGTGTGTTAGAGAGAGATGTGCAATTAGAGAGAGAGAGAGTTACGGTTAGAGAGAGATATGTTAGATTATGGTTTGATTAGAATTAGAAAAATAATAATTATATATAGGTATGTTTTTGGTAATTTAACTTTTGAGGTTATGTTTTTGATAATATAATAGGAGTATGGTATGTTTTTGTTAATTGCCCCTTAAATTAATACTGTATTTTCCAGCCACTACTGATCTTTTTGCACAGGGAACTCTCAATGTAAAAAAAAGAAATAGTTTTATTTTTATGACAAATTCAAATATGTTTTGTTTTTCTTTTCAATTTTGGCATACCAAAATCCTTCATTAATTGCAGTTGACAGCTATCCCCGTTAACAAAACTCGGATTCTGCACCTGCTAATTGATAGTGCGAGTTCTAGCCCACTAGGCTCAGTAGGCTATTCCCAGTGGGTTGTTAAGTTACTTTCATACATATTAACTTATCTTAGGAAAGTAGGTTGTAATTTCAGCATTTTAATATTCTTAATTAATTAAAAACGGATATAGGACTATTTCAATAGTGTGAAAATTCTGTGGTTTTTTTCAGCTAGTTATTAATTTGATTCCGGAAATAGCTACGTATAATTACGTAGTTACCTGATAGGTTACTTTCAAATTCCAGGAATGGAACCCAATGTTTAAGACGGAACTCAAAGGTTAGATCTCTATAATTTTCTCTACAACCATTCTATCTCTATCTATCTAGGGTTTGTACTTTACTGAGATTTGTTTCTGTTTCTCCACAAGATGATTGACTTGAGTATTAGCTACAAGTTACTTACAATATTATGCTTAGGCAATCAGCGTAAGCCTCAACGAATAAAGATTTTGAAGATAATTGATTTTCCCTTCAAAGTGCATATTGATAAGCAATGACTAAGTTTTCGGGCTACTTAGAATCTATCATGGTTCCTTGTGTTGGTTAGCTGGTATTATGCATTTTTTTGCACCTACAGCTAATTTTACCATATACAAAATTAGTCTTTGGCTCATTGCAAAGCTTAATGAGTTTTGGGCCAATCAATATCACAACTGATAGCAAAAGCTACCCATATTGAACCAAACAAGCCTTAACCTTTACTCGTTGCTATATGCACTATGCAGCCACTATAGAGTTTGGCTCAGAGTAGCAACACTTTTAGCCTCATGAATACATTCATAACAATCGTATAGGGAGTGACATTATAAAGTTTCTACTATAAACTTTTTGCAAACAATGTCCATGATTATGTTACCCATGAAACTGATATTGATAAATTCTCTCATAATTAGACCAAACAACCATAAAAGTAAAGGTTTATCAAACTAAACATAAAGGGAAGATCTTCTATGTTTGGACAATTGAACTTGATAAAAAAGAATAATCAAACAAACTGATTATGCAGAAATCTTTTTCAACAGGTTGATGTGTCGACAACTTGTTGGTTTGTAGAAATTTCTATGGACTAAAGATGATAAATTATGGCCTGCCTCTCCAAGGTAGTTTATTTTTTTTCCTGTGAGATCAGTTGAATACGGTATCATAGCTGATTTAAAGTTTCTTAAAAATGTCGTATTGTTTAGCATTTTAGCTTGTGTGAAATTTGATGTTGGTAATTTGTTCTATCTGTTGCAGTCTTCAATGATGGTATTGAAAATTCTATACGGTACTCATGCTTCTATCTGGAAACGTGCATGTTATCGAAGTTGCGATAGATACCTTCTCGATTTAGTAAACTTTATACAACCCTCTCTTTTTTAGTAATTTTTCCTAAGATGTAGTTTCAAGTAATCATGCTATGTTTATGAGAATAAAATATATTTTTTCCTATTCTTTTACAGCTTCAGCGGTTCCTCGTAAATGCTTATATTTTTTGCTTTTCTAGCTTCAAGAAGGTATGCGAAACATTATGCATTTGACTACACGTGTAAATTGGTATGTGCTTTAAGCTGGACTAACTCTATTATTCTATAAAAAAAAAATTCAACTTTACTATGACCAATTTTTATTTTTAGGATAAATTAACAAAACATACTACTTTTAAAGCTAAATTAACAAAAATATACTCAAAAATTTTTAATTAACAAAAACATACCCAAAAGTTCATACCCTAATTTGTATATTTCATACCCTTATTCCAAAAGTTTATACCTTTATTTCAAAAGTTCATACCCTAATTTGTATTTTTCATACCATTATTCCAAAAGTTCATACCCTATTTCAAAAGTTCATACACTAATTTGTATTTTTCATACCATTATTCCAAAAGTTCATACCCTTATTTCAAAAGTTAATATCATCATTTGTAATTTTTATACATTTATTACAAAAGTTTATACAATTATTTTAAAAGTTCATATCCTGATTCGTAGAGTTCAACCTTATTTTCAAATTTCATACCCCAATTTACATAATTCATATACATAATTTTCAACTCCATACGCTTAATTCACGTAATTGATACACTTATTTTTTAACATTATACACTAATTAACAAATTGAACTCTTATCCGTCTTTCGATCTCGAACTATCACGTCGTCGTCGTGGGTCTCTCGTTCGACGACCGCATCTCCGTCGACATCAATCTCGAGTTTTCGACCTCGCTATACACACTCGAGTTTTCGATAGATGTGTCTGTCTCAATCTTTACGGAAGAGTGAGATCGGAGAGAGAGGAAGGAGAAGAAAAAGAACAGAAAAATAGAATGAAAATGATGAGAGAGATTGAAAAGATCGGAGAGAGTGAGAAGGAGGAAGAGAGAGATCGGATGGAGAGAGAATGAGGAGAGAGATTGGAGAGAAGGTGAGAGGAGGAGAGAGAGAGAAAAGAGATTGGGTGGGATGAATCAGCTTTTTTATTATTTTATTAATTGAATGTATTTTTTGATAATATAAGTTTTGATGATATGTTTTTATTAATATAATGTTTTTTTATTAATTGAATGTATTTTTTGATAATATAAGTTTTGATGATATGTTTTTATTAATATAATAGGTGTAGGATGCGTTTACGTTAATTGCCCGCTTTTTTTTATAGTTTGTAATCAAATTTTAGATACCGAAAGCCCTCACCAACACTGACGCTCCGATTTTCTTATATGAGGTATAAAGGTAATTTCTTTTCTTTTTTATTTTATACTATTATTTGAAGATAAACTATAATATGGTGAACAATCACTCTTTGATATTCGCGATAATACTAGTAAAGTTGGACATGGTATTAAACATACAGTGGTTTGGCGAGTAAAATTTAAATTATATATAGTTTGTTAGATTTTAATATTGTTTTTTCTTCAACCTGAGACACATATAAAAATGACACTTTAAAAAAGGTAATCAACCGTTCTAAATTATGTATTTGAGACGCTTCAAAATTACCGTCTCATAAAATGTCTCAATGGACGTTTTTGAGACGGTAGCAAACCGTCTTCATAGATACATTTGAGACGGTAGCAAACCGTCTTCATAGATACATTTGAGACGGTTTCAACATTACCGTCTCGTTCTTTTCGAGACGGTTGAAAAACCATCTTAAAAGATGCATTTGAGATTGTACCGTCTCGAATTGACTTTTGAGATGGTTGCAGACGATTTGTTCACTTTTTGAGACAGTTTTCAACCGTCTTAATTGTTGATATTTGACGATAAGTATTATTGTAAATAATGTAAATTTTAAATGATTTTTGTGTATAAAAAAAATTATAAATGCTTAACAAAAATATTCTATTTACTAAAAATGAATATTTTTTTGAAAAAAATAACAATTTTCTTGCTTTTTTTTTATGAAAGTATTCAAATAGTGATGTGGGATCAAATAATTTTTACTCGAACGTCATAAATTTAAAACTTATTTTATTTTCGTTTTAGAGAAGTGTAAGAAAAATTATAATTTTTTTTATTTTAGAAAAAAAATCAAAGAAAATTTAGTCAAGTAATATGTGTTTAAATTTATACAAGTTACAAATAATATGAGCAAAATGAAAAATGAAACTAATTTCCATCAAACTAATTTAACGAAGTTAGCTGAATTATGAACATTATGATAGTTCAATACGTCAATTATTAACTTTGCTAGTCTGGTATCTAAATCGTTAATAACAGATAGTATAATAAATTAAATGTATTTTTTTTCATATATATACGATATAAAATGTCAAATAAGATGCATGGTTGGGACCAAATTTATGAAGTTTGAATTTTCCATAATTTAAAAAGTCCTCTTACAAGGGTAATAGAAGATGTACATTTACTCAGATTCTATATATTACTAAAATTTATCGTGTTTTACGAAGAAAAAAATCAATCGACTTTGAAAAATATAGGTCGTTTTTTGCTCAAAGTAGCACTACAAAATAATGTTTGATTTAATGAGAGTCAAAAGTTGTCACAAGCCTGTCGCTAATTTAAAAAGTTGTCGCAAATTGACTAAACCGTTACAAAACCGTCACAAAAACCGTCGCTAATAAGCTCGTAACAAAAAATACCGTCACTAATCCCGTCGCTATTTGGGTATTTTTTTGTAGTGCAGGAGACCTTAGAAATGATGAAGACCTCAAAACCATGTTAGATCCAGCGTCTTATACAAAAAAAAAATGTTTTTCATGGTTTATAAATTTACCTCTCGAAACTATAAACTCTTGTTATGAGTTAGATAACAAATTTCGTGCACAGTTTTACAACTACGAGCCAGAATAGTTGATGGCTGACTTGGCTAAAATGAGACAAAAAGGGGAGAAGTTACAGAATTTTATTTAAATAGATTCAAACTTGCTATGAGTAGGTGTCAGGCATTAACCCATGAGGACATGCTTTTTCAATTGGTCTTAGAAGGTTTAAATGTTGAACTTATCAATGAACCAAATAAATGGTTTATTTGAGTTGGTAAACGCTATAACAAACTACAAAGAAATACATTTGGAAGGGTAAAATGCAAATAAGCATGTTTATGAAACGTAATACTAAGATATTGAGGGTGATATTGATGTTGAACACAAGCAGTAGGGAAAAATCTCAAAAGTTGTGACACATCGAAGGAATTAGAGAAACCTTTTAACCTACCATCAAAATAATTAGCGAACAAAAGTATTCCGATCATAATTGTAATCATAATCCTCGTACTCGTACCGTCATTACAAAGAAAATACCAAAATGCTATTACACCTTTTAAACTTGTAGGGTTTTATAGGTTTGGTACATCAAACTATGTGCTTTTAACGATTTGCTTATCCATTTTTCAATTTTTTTAATTTAGGTATCACGCTATAATAAACTTTCTAATTTAGGTAGTATACTATAATAATAAACTTTTCAATTTAGATATCATACTATAAAAAACTTTTCAATTTATGTACAAATTAATCACGGAATCATGTTACGTGACAGCACGTGCTTGACAAACGTTAACGTGAGGGGGTAATTTTGCCATTCAGCACAAAAATATATCATACTAGAAAAACGTTTTTCTCAAATTTCACACATAACAAAAACCAGCACATAGTCCAAATTTTGGGAGAAACGTTGTTTTATTATGATATATTTTGGTACAGAATGACAAAATTAACCTCTCACGTTCAAGTTTATCAAGCACATGGTGTCACGTGACATGATTTCGTGATTAATTTAGACTAGTGTTACATAAATTAAACAGTTTCTTTTATTGTGGTACTTAAATTAGGAAATTTGAAAGTTGGGTATCCAAATCATTAACAACAACATAGTTTGGTGTACTAAACGTATTTTTTTTCCAAACTTGCTGATGGACTTAAAGTAAATTTCGGTATTCCAATCGGCTTCCTCTACCAATGAATGCGGTTTTTTTGAGGAGCTTCATTTTCCTATCTACAAAGCGCATCAACCATCCATTCTTTCCCATAATACCCGAAATCAAATGCGAGTCACCACTGATATTCAAACCACATTATAGGCCATGGAGTCAAGTGAAGTAGAGACAAAAAATTCGTCGAAGGTGGTAAGCCGTGTGTTTTGAGTGGTGAGGTTTTAAAAGAGATCGTTAAAAAGATATAATTTAGCACTCGTTTATTTATAGTAAAAAATAGACCTAAAACCTAAATAAGTTTGCTCATAATGACCAAAAACTTAAATTTATGTTTTATAGTTGTGCTTAAGCTCAAAATAATTTGGTTTTTCGGCCTGTGCCTTAATATTCCGGGATACTCTCCCTGCTTAAACTCAAAGAAAATGGTAACTTGGTAGGTGTATTAGGGACGTTTATTTAATAATTTACGGTTCGATTTTGCTGCATGAGGGGGAGTAGCTGCATATATCTAAATAGGACCAATGATTGTTATCCTGTCATCCATGTAAGATAGAGAAATCTTAACAAGAGAAAAACAAAATTTACTTGCATTTTTTTGGGATCCCCTGTAGCTAATTCATATCAACTTATATTACTCCTATTTATCTCAAAAAATTCACATTCTCATTAGTTAGCACTTTTTAATTATTAGTTTTATTTATCAAAACGTCGTTATACAACATAAAACATAATACACATGTTTTATCTCTCTATATAGAAACCCAACAAAATAGTTTTAAATTACAAGAAAATTCTATAAAACCGAAAAAATCACAAAAATTCGGAAAAAATCACAAAAAAAGGAAAAAATCAAAAAAATTTATTTTTTTAAAAAAATGAAAAAAAATTACAAAAAAAATGTATCTTTACAAAAAAATCAAGAAAATTGTAATTATTAAAAAAAAGTCAAACAAAATGAAAAAAAATTACAAAAATTATTTAAAAAGTATAAAAATCAAAAAGAAAATGTATTTTTTTTAATAAAAAAACATATTTTTTTTAAAAACAATCACAAAAACGTATATTCCAAAACAAACCCACCAAAAATAATAAAAATACACAAAAAATACACAAAAACTTATAAAAAAAAACACAAAAATGGAAAACAATTCATAAAAAACCGAATTAGATATACTTTCAGCTGAACTATATGCATTATATGCACTTTTGACTGAACAATATGCACTTTCAACTGAACTAGATGCCATAAAATAGATGCACTTTCAGCTACACGAGATGCACTTTCAGCTACACGAGATGCACTTTCAGCTACACGAGATGCACTTTCAGCTGCATTAGATGCATTTTTAGCTGCACTAGATGCACTTTCAGCTATATTAGATGCACTTTCAGATTTACTAGATACACTTTTATTGAACCAGATGCACTTTTAACTGACAAGACCGAACTAGATGCACTTTTATTGAACCAGATGCACTTTTGACTGACAATACCGATCTAGATGACTTTCATCTGAATTAGATGCATTTTCAGCTGAACCACATACACTTTCAGCTGAACCACATACAATTTCAGCTAACATGATGCACTATAGCTGAAAGTGCATCTAATTCAGCAGAAATTGCGTGTGATTCAGCTGAAATTGCATCTAGTTCAGTCGAAATTGTATTTATTTCAGTTAAAAGTGCATTTAGTTCAGTTGAAATTACATAATGTTTGACATAAACACAATATAATTCATCACAAATTGCATATATTTTACTTTAATATTAAAAAAATAACAAATACGGATAGATTCGAACCACCAAACTCTTGAAGATCAGTGTTGCTGTAAGCGCTCTTACTATTTTGAGTTTACAGATATTTATATTCACTAAACAAAATCAAACAAACATGTACACCAAAAAATCATACAAAATCAACCAAACAAGCATTACATATGCCAAACAAACAATGAAAATACCTAAGTATGACTCAAACTCATTTACAAAACCTGTCAAACTAGTCCAAGTTGCAAATGTTAAGAACAAACTAGTTCTTATTAATCCCAAAATAGTCACGGTCTTATTCACAACTTAGTCGCAGCAGCCTTAATCAAAAGCATGACATGATATAGGCATCACGAAAATGTAAATATAACTCATTGATACAATAAAAAATAAAGACCAGCTACACTTTAGCACCAAAACGAGCTAGTTTCGGTCCCGAAACAACATGCGTTTCAACCCCAAATCGAGATGCGCTTCAGTCCCAAAACAAGCTCGTCTCAGTCTCGAAACGTGCTCTGTTTCAGCCGCAAGACGAGCCCCATTTCAGCCCCAATACGATATGCGCTTCAGTCCCGAAATAAGCTCGTTTCAGCCCCAAAACGAGCTCTGTTTTAGCCCCAAAACGAGCTGCGCTTCAGCTATAAAACGAGCTATGTTTTAGCCCCAAAACGAGATGCGTTTCAGACCCAAACGGACCTAAATCGGCATCCGTTTCAGCCTAAAAACTGACACAATTTCATACGCAAACAGATATTTAACACTATAAAACTCCATAAAATAAATCTTTCAAAAAACACAAACTTACACCTCTTAATGACCAAATGAAACAATGTTTTACAAAATTGATATTTTCATCCCCGAATCGAGGTCTATTTTAGCCCCAAAATAGAGCTTAATTTCAGCCCCAAACATAGCTTAATTTTAACCACAAACATAGCCCGTTTTCAGCCTCGAATCGAGGTCTATTTCAAATACATAGATGTCTTACAAATCATTTAAAGACAAAACGGTTCTAACAAATCAATTATAGTTTTATGCTCTCAAATCACAAATCCAAAATCAAAATCTAATTAAATAAACGAAATTAGTATCCAGTTAAATATGAAATTAAAGACTATAAAACCCTAAATTTTAGCAGTTGATTTTACTCACGATGATGGCGACTATCATCGTTGAGCTATGAAATTCTCCAATACACTAAACAAAAATTATCGTCGGAGAAGCTTACCTGAGACAAGATCGACGATGGTGGTAGATTAGGTCAGATTGTTGACGGAGAGAGATCGTCGAAGAGAGAGAACGGAGAGAGATTCGTTATCTTGTTTTCAGATCTAGCGAACTTAATGCCTCTATCACCTCCGCTAAACTCAAGCGGAGAGAGAGAGTATTACGGCGGAGCAAGGCCGTCAGAGGAGCTGTACGGTCATCGGAGATTGCCATTGATGGCTAGGGAGAGAGAGGGAGATAGGAATTTGAAAGAGAGAGTGAAATAGACCGACGGGTAAAAAAATAGAAAAAAAATAGTTTATCTATTTTAAAAAGTGTTAACTAGTATGAATCCAACTTTTGATAGATAATTTGTGGGAATTAAAGTTGAAAATTGCTATTTATTGGGCATTTTTTTTATCGATATCAACTTTAATTTTCAACTTTATTTATGAGAGATTGTACTAATCTTTAATTTACGTAGATGTTATCTATCTATCTATATATCTTATTAATATAAGTCAACCCAAGAAAGAATGAAGCTGCCAAATTTTGGCCATTTTTTCCAAAAATGCCCCAACTTTTTTTTACTAATTACCAATATACATAATATAATTAATTAACTATTTGTCCTCAATATATTTTACTAATTACGGATGTACCCTAAATTAATTAATAATTCGTTTTAACCTCCGTAGCTATAATAAATTATACCAAATCTGAATATTATGTTAAAAATAAAATATATTACGAGATTTATGTCATTACGCGTATCACACGCAACGCGTGAGTAACTTTTAATAGTATATATATATATATATATATGCAACTGAAACTTTTTTAGGATAAAAGCCGGAAACCCGGAAAGGGTAAAAGATTGAGCTCATTACTTTATATAGTTATTTCACGTTTCGAATAGGAATGGCTTGTGAAACATAATAAAACAGAATCCTACTAATTAATAAGCAGTCATGGTTCTAAGTAGCTTAAGGAAAACATAAAAGCTTGTCATAAATAAATAGATCATCTAATCGATGATGACAAGCTTCTGATATTCTTCTCCAGAGATAGTTTTTTCCATGACTGCCACAGGGCTCTCTATCTCCCCATCCTCCAAAAACATCGTCATTAGATTCTTGGAAAACCCACTGACCAAAGCCACGCCCGCTTGGTTGTTAGGCACCGGAGTAGACATGGAGTTTCTCAAGTTCCAAAATACAATTTCCGGAACAACTTGTCCATAACCCTTGGCATCATACTTTCTCCTAATCACCTCATAGTCCGTGTTCCAATTAAGACTATTGTCCGAGGCCCTGTCGAATTCCATGTCGCTAAAGACAAACAGTCTATTAATCATCTGGTCTGGAGTGAGATTCCCCTTGGTAGCAACTTCTAAGATTAAATCGAAAACTTTTTGGAAATCAGTGTTCGTGTCCAAGTCCATTCTCCTTATGAACTCGGTCTTGGCTTGTAGACTCTCTCCTTGAACGATTTGAAGTTGAGGTTCGGCACTAAAAGTAATGAACTTGCCTTTCCATGGGTCTTCACTGAGTTCCGCAATCAATAGCCCGAGAGCCACAGAGACCTCCATCGGTATTCCTTCCATGCTCCCTGATGATACACAAAACATGTAACTTCATGTTACTACTCCAAATAAAATCACAATTATCCGTCTGATTACATAATGATGGGGATATATAATAGTGATCAATATATGAACTGCTTCGGGAAACATATATGGCTTAAGGGGATTTGTTACTAAATTTGGGTACACAGAAACAATCATATAAATCCGGATTAATACATTTATGGGTGTACCAACCAATATTTTTTTTAGTTTTCCAATGTGTTAGATTTTTAGTGATTGATACAACCTAAATTTTAGTGGATCAAGTTCAGCATAATGTTACTCCATGCGTATATAAGCATGAGCAAAAAGCTATGCTAAATACTACCCACTATACATGCAGATTTGGGTTACTTCAATGTTAAATCTAGCTTCCAGGCGACCAACCACATACAATACAACTAAATAAAGAAAACTAAGCAAAAACTGCTCAGCTTGAAGAATACAACCAAACAATTCAGCTTTACGTTTACAAACATAACCAGCAGAGTTGATGAATTAAAGTTTTACTTGAAACATCTCAAACAAAGAAGTAGACATGAATTTTCGAGCCTACTCGGATCAACAAAACAATAGACTAATCCAGATAATAGAGCATTCGATACATGTATTAGTAAATATTTAATTCTCCGTCATATGAGATTCTGTTTGTATGTGATCATAAAGGCGATGTCAAGGCTATTTATTAAAGTTCACATAAGAATCAAACAAACCAATTAAAATATTATAAACATTAGACTTTACAAGTCGAACTAAAGATAAACAAACGTCAGACAACCAGTACACAACATCACAAACCATACAATTAGTAGCACTTTATTACTTATATGTTCAAAAGTATAGGAAACACTAGAAATTAATTACCTGAAACGCCACTAATGGCCATACAGTTACTAAGCTTTCCCTTATGTGCCAAATCATCAACCATCCTCTTCCACTGGAGCTCCGCCACCTCAGCTCCATCGTCCTCACTCAACGATCGGATAATCTCGTGAGGTAACAAAGCCCCAGCAGCCATTGTACTCTTCCCCGCCTTCACTTTCTCCAAATATACCTCAAACCGTTCCTTTTGATGCTTGTAATACAACTTATTGTAAACCTTCATTGCCACCGAGGCAACCCTATCAAATGGTACCTTATCCCACTTTTTCGCGCACATGTAGACCTCGGGTAGCTTTAGCATCTCCCTAAGAGGAACCAAAACCTCTTTTCTCAACCGGTTCCTAATCCTATAGGCGTAGTGTTTCTCTTCTAAATCACTATACTCAATGTAATCTTCCCGAGTAAATAATTTCCTCGCAATCCTTTCACATATAAGAGTAGCCTTATCAAACGACGAATTCAGAGAAGGACACCACTTAGCCGCGAGACTAATTTTATTCAGCTCTCCTTCCTTCAAAGACTTTATATCGGATTTTAAAACCTTGGCGAAAAAATCAGAAACACACTCATGAAGGCAACGAAATTCAGGGTCGCGGTCATACCTTTCTAGGGCTTTCCTAGCCTTTTCGGCAGTTTTGCCATGCCTCAACAAAAGGACCTTTTTCCTATCCTCAGTTGATTTAATTAGTTTCCTCCCAATTATCACGTGCCTTTTTTCCATCTTTTTTCCCTCCCATGATTCTTTCTCCTCTTTCCTTACGTCTTCTCCATAAAGCAACCTATAAAGAATCTCGAGAAAGTCTTTAAAGTAACCAAAGTCGGATATAGAAGTGACGTTACAAGCTAGGGTTCTTGGATGGTGTTTGTGTAGCCACATTGTGGACGTGTAAAACCCTTCCTTGTTGGATTTTCCAGTGCCACGTACACCTCTAAGGTTGCATACTAGCTTGAGAGCAGTGAGGGGATGGTGGGCCCATGCCTTCTCGAGTCGTTCTAGTAGTTCCTTTGAGGGTGTATCAGGAACAACGTGGAAAAAGAAGTCGAGGCAAGGGTTACCAGTTGCTAAATATGTGGCAGAGTTGTTCTCCGTATAACCCATGGGAGGATCGGTACTTGCCATTGTTTATTTGGAGCTAAGGCTTTCTTAAAAAATGTGTTCTGTATGGTTTTTAACTAGGGTTAGAATATGTTGATAACTATTTTGGTGGTGATTTTATGGGGCCTTGTTTGATCTTATATATCAGTGTTTAAGCGTGGGTGTTACGTTTATTGTTAGCCGATTTTATGCCTAAACAGACGCTAATTAAACGTAATAGCTGTGAGGCAAAATTAAAAGTCACCATATTTTTTGATGACGTTCTTTTCAATATTACTGACATATGGTCAAAGATAGATATCAATTAATATTTAATATATGGTTAATGATAGATATCAAATTGATATATGGTCAAAGATAAGGAAGTTAACATGCTATATAAGATAAACGAAATTATACCAGAATATATGGGATAATTGATATGGTCAAACACCAAATTTTGTTGATAATGTAATGTTGAATGCTCAAAATATCAGTAATGCTATAGAATCAGACTGACTCAACCAGACTGATTACCATACAGTCTTTTATGTAATTTTTAAAATTCTTTTGACACTCAACCAAAACAAAAATAAAACCCCAAATATAATATGTATGTAAACTTAGTTGAGACTACCCTAAACTTAAATATTAATTAAAAATATTTAAAATTTTAATGATTTTAATATATTTTATTTGACGATTCAACAAAATAAAAACCAAAATATAATATTATAGAACCCTATTTGAGACTACCCTAAACTTAAATATTAATTAAAAATATTAATTTTTTTAATGATTTTAATATATTTTATTTGACGATTCAACCAAATAAAAACTCAAATATAATATTATAGAACTCTATTTGAGATTATCCTAAACTTAAATATTAATTAAAAATATTAAATATATGGCCGAATAGCATACTCTTAAATTTCAGGGTGAAAATGAAATTCTAAATTTACATTAAGGACTAGTGTGTTGAGAGTCTGATTGAGTCTATCTGGCTCATTAGCATACAACATAGCAAATAAATTTAACTATGGAAATTCTAAAAGATACAAGGTAAATGTTAACCGGATCATTTCGGCATTGATTACCATATCTAGTACTGTTTGTTTAGAAATACCATTAAATATGTTAGCTAATTGGTAATCTTTTCAAAAAGAAAAAAGATAACCAATGCCCATTTAGGATTCTTTAGTTTTTGTTGTCAAATGATAAATATGTTAACTTGTTAATATTATTGTTTCCATGATGTATGTTTATGAAAAATATAATTTGGTTTATTTTGCAAATAATTTGATATGATTTAAGAGGGTTACCCTATTTGTTTTATAGTAAAAGTAAGTTTTACGTTTAAAACTTTTGTTTGTATTTCATTACTAACGATTATTGCATAAAAAATTTTCCACCTAAAATTTCATACAAACTCAAAAAAAATTAATTTTTTTTGAACAAATAAATCATTGTTTTGTAAAGTCTCAACATGTATAGAAAATATTAGCTGAACATGTATTTTCTTTCATATACGTCACTTGTAATAACTACAAAAATTAACCTATAAACTTATATAATTAGAAGTATAGAAGGTAAAACGTTGATTATAAATTATCAATAAGATAGAAATATATGTAAAATAATATTAACTTTTTTTTTGCTTTTTCAGATTTTTGGGTTTTCCAGATTTTTTTTATTTCCATTATTTGTTATTTTTAGAAATTTTTCTATTTTTTCCTATGTATTTTTATTTTTATTGGTTAATTAGAATGGAATGAGACTAATTATTAAATTATTTTGAAAGATTAGACCTATAATTAATTATAATTACAATACTAGTATTATAAAGAATATAGAGAGATTCTTCGTAAAATGTTTCAAATTTATTTGCGTGGGAATCGTTTCCCCCAATTTTCATATATGGGAAAAAAGTTTTCCAAAAAAAAATGTTTTATGGAAAACCAATCACCGAACAAATATATTTTACCCGTAAATGTTTATTTACACCCATTTTATACCAAAACCAACAGAACCCTACTCACTACTATAACTTAATTATGTACTGATATTAAGTTTTTAAACGATGCCTCGAGTGCAATCGTTAGCTAAACCGTTTTAAAAAATAGGTTTCTTAAGAAATGTTTTTGATAGTTATTATTGCATTGGTTACTCTATAAAATTTAATTAAGAATTGGTTAATTATTACTAAAACTAATTAAATATTGGTCAATTAATCATTAAATATAAAAGGCACACAATTGAAAAAAACAAGAAAAACTAAAAAAAAATATATATGTGGGAAAAAAAAATACCAAATAAGCTGAAAAAAACATTTAAAAAAATCGGAAACTCGAAAAAATGGTAAAAAAAAAACAAGAAAAATCCAAAATCACAAAATAAAACAAAAAAATGAAATAAAAATCAGAAAATACCAAAAAAGCTGGAAAAAAAAACCTTTCAAACAAGTCGGTAACACGAAAAAACCCCGAAAATGGTAAGAAAAATCCAAAAATCCAAAATCACAAAAAAATAAAAAAAAGTTCAAAAAAAGTCGGGAACCCAAAAAAATACAAAAATACAAAAAAACCAAGAAAAACTAAAAAATCAAAAATCACAAAAAAAACAAAAAAAAATGTACAAAAAATTTGGGAATACAAAAAAAAAACGCGAAAAATTGTAAAAAAAATAAGAAAAATTTAAAAAATCGAAAATCACAAAAAAAGGAAAAAAAGTTCGAAAAAAGCCGGAAAGTCCAAAAAATGTTAAAAACTTTAAAATAACTTGCAATTGTTTTCAAATGACTTAAAATGACTCTAACTATTTTTAAAATTACTCAAACTGTTTTTTAAAATAAACCAGACTATTTTTAAAATTATTTAATATGACTCAGACTATTTTCATATGACTTAAAAATAACTCAGAATATTTTTAAAATAACTTAAATTGTTTTCGAAATTAATTAAAATAACTCAGACTATTTTTAAAATGATTCAAAATGGCTTAGACTGTTTTTAAAATGACTCAAACTATTTTTAAAATGACTCAAAATAACTCAGACTGATTTTAAAATGACTCAAACTATTTTTAAAATAATTTGAAATGACTCAGACTGATTTTAAAATGACTTAACACGAGTCAGAATGTTTTTAAAATGACTTAAAATGACTCAGAATATTTTTAAAATGACTTAAAACGACTCAGACTATTTTTAAAATCAGTTACCTTATATGATTCATGTTAAATATGAGAAAATTGTTTTAAAATTGTATACACATCAGTTTTTTTATCCATTAAGTTAAATTTACATGAACTCAAATATCACTCAAATATAAGTGATGAATGTGTCCTCTTATAATTAAAATAATAATTTATCTCTCTTACTTTTGTCTTATTGTCTCTCATTTATTTGTACTTTTCACATATAAATTAATAAAATAACAAAAAGATGAGTTGTATAATTTTGATAGAGAAATTGATAAAAAACTTGATAATTTGTATCAATCAAAACGTTTAATTATAAGTTGTAAAAGTGTACTTTTTACTTTAAATACGAGAAAAATTATAAGTTATTTAATGTGATTGTTCTAGTAAATTAATTTGGGTTGAAAAAAATTGATATAAGAATATTAAAATATAGTAATATTTAGTTATGATAATAAATTTGACAGAGAAGCTGAAAAATGTATAAAGTTAAATTGTTACCCTAAAAATATAAAAGTGATGCTAATTAGCTTAAATATGAGTAAAAGTGTAAGGAAACTCATGCGCATAAAAGCACTCGCATCAGTTCCCTTATATGACCAATTTACCTTAAATATAAGGAGATTGTTCTAAAATTGTATACACTTCAGTTTTCTTATCCATTACGTTAAATATAAATGAACTCAAATATCACTCAAATATAATGTATCAAAATGTTCTCTTATAATTAAAATAATAATTATTTCTCTCTTATTTTTCTCTTATTGATCTCTCTCATTTATTCGTACTTTTCACATATAAATTAATAAAATAATAAAAAGATGAGCTGTATAGTTATGATAGAGAAACTCAAATATAAGGTACCAAGATGTTCTCTTATAATTAAAATAATAATTTATCTCTCTTACTTTTCTTTTATTCTCTCTTTTTTATTTGTACTTTTCACATATAAATTAATAAAATAATAAAAAGATGATTTGTATAGTTGTGATAGAGAAATTTATAAAAAACCTAATAATTTGTATAAAGCAAAACGTTTCCTTATCAGTTGTAAAAATGTACTTTTTACTTTAAATACGAGAAAACTTGTAAGTTATTTAATGTGTTTACTCTAGTAAATTAATTTGGATTCAAAAAAATTGATAGAAGTATATTAAAATATATTAATATTTAGTTATGATAATAAATTTGATAGTTAGCTGAAAATTGTATAAAGTTAAACTATTAAGCTAAAAATATAAAAGTGATGATAATTAACTTAAATATCAGCAAAACTGTAAGGAAACTTGTGCGTTTTAGTCCAAAACCCAATACAAGGAAGAAATTAATATCAATGTTATTTACCTGGTTGAAGCCAATACCTAACACCATGGGGGCTATATAAAGGTTATATCCCTACTCATGCAAAAATCCCAAACAAGGGGATCAACGTCCTGGTCTTGTGTACAACTCGAGCCAAATCCCAAGTAAAGGGAGGGAACAATTGGGTGATATACCCCATTCTAACCACAACCCGACACAAGGGGGCCGAACCAATTGGTTGCACCTAAAGTAAGTTTACCCACATTCCATATGGAAACAAAAATTACTTTAGGTCATGACATGAACCATTTTCCAATAGGACAATAAAACCCATACACGAACGATATAAGATGTCAAATAAGGGATGCATCGTTATAAGAACTAGTACCAAATTTATGAAGGTTGAATGTTCCATAATTTAAAAGTCCTCTAACAAGGAGAATAGAAAATGCTAAATTGCCCGGATTCTGTAAGTTTCCAAAATTTTCCAAATGACTTAACTGCTTTTAAAATTATTTGAGTTGTTTTTTAAAATTACTCAAACTGTTTTTAAACTTACCGAAAATGACTTATAATATTTTTTAAATGATTTAAATATGACTAAGTCTGTTTTAAAATGACTCGGGATGTTTTTAAAATTACTTAAATTGACCCAGACTGTTTTTAAAATGACTTAAAATGGCTCAGACCGTTTTTAAAATGAGTTGTAATAACTCAGACAGTTTTTTAAATTACTCAGACTTTTTTTAAAATTACTTTAAAATGACTCACACTGTTTTTAAAATGATATAAAACGACCCAAACTGTTTTTAAAATGATTTAAAATGACTCAGTCTATTTTTAAAATTACTTAGACCCTTTTTAAAATTACTCAGATTGTTTTTAAAATAACTTAAAATAACTCAGACAGTTTTAAAAATAATTTAAAACGACACAGACTATTTTTTAAAATAACTCAGACTGTTTTTAAAATTATTTAAAACCACTCAGAATGATTTTAAAATTACTGAAAACCACTCAGAATGATTTTAAAATAACGTAAAACGACCCATACTGTCTTTAAAATGACTTAAAACGACTCGAATTGTTTTGAAAATTACTTAAAATGTTTTTAAAATTACTCAGACTGTTTTTAAAATAATTTAAATGAGTCAGACTATTTTTAAAATTAATCAGACTATTTTTAAAATGACTTAAAACAACCCAAACGGTATTTAAAATTATTGTAAACGACCCAGACTGTTTTTAAATGACTTAAAACGACTCAGACTGTTTTTAAAATAAATTAAAACGAGTCGGACTATTTTTAAAATTACTTAAAACGACTCGGACTATTTTTAATATTACTTAAAATGACTCGGACTGTTTTTAAAACGAATTAAAATGACTCATACTATTTTTAATATGAATTAAGACAAGCTGGACTGTTTTTTTTTTTGTGGTTTTGCAATTTTGTTGATTTATATTTTTTGTGATTTTTTTTGTGTTTTTTCGGGGTTTTGCCTCTGTAGAGTTTTTTTTCCAGATTTTTTTTATTTTTCTCTTTTATTTCTGGATTTTTTTCCATTTTTTCTTTTTTTTATATATTTTCATTGGGCAGTTAGGGGAAATGGACCAATCATTAATTAGTTTCAGTTTTATGAACCAATTCTTAATTAAGTTGTAGATAAGTTAACAATCCAAAATTCACCCTAAAAATAGGAAAAGGTAGGAAAAATTCATAAAATCAAAAAAATCTGAAAAAAAACAAAAAGGCAAAAAAAAAAAAACAATCTGAATAATTTTAAAAACATTATGAGTAATTTTAAAAATAGTATGAGTAATTTTGAAAAACATTCTGATTAATTTTAAGTTATTTTAAGAACGGCCTAAAAAATTTTAAAAAAATTCTGAATAATTTTAAAAACATTCTGAGTAATTTTAAGTCATTTAAAAAATAGTCTAAGTCATGTTAAGTCATTTTAAAGCAGTTTGAGTGATTTTAAAAAACAGTATGACTCATTTTAAGTGATTTTAAAAACAGTCTGACTCATTTTAAGTCATGTTAAAAACAGTCAAATTCATTTTAAAAACTGTCTGACTCATTTTAAGTCATTTTAAAAATAGTCGTACTCATTTTAAGTCATTTTAAAAACAGCCTGACTCATTTTAAGTCATTTTAAGTCATTTTAAAAATATTCTGACTCATTTTAATTCATTTTAAAAACAATCTGCCTCATTTTAAGTTATTTTAAAAACAGTCTGACTCATTTTAAGTTATTTTAAAAACAATCCGACTCATTTTAAAAACAGTCTGATTCATTTTGAATTTATTTTAAAAATAGTCTGACTCATTTTAAGTCATTTTAAAAATAGTCCGACTCATTTGAAGTTATTTTAAAAACAGTGTGAGTCATTTTAAATTATTTGAAAACAGTATGTGACCATTGAAAAATTAATATAACCATTTTAAAGTAGTCTAACATATACTTTTCTATGTTTTTGTTTGTTAGAAAGGGCCGAATAATTGTAAATTAACATTGTTTAGTAGCTAGTTTTAATTGTTGGACTGAAAGTTTTAGTTTCTCAAACTAATAAACTTGTTTTGTAATTAAACCAAATTTTTTAATAATTATCTAGGGTTATTATACAAATAGAATGTAAAAGTGTAAAATCTAACGAATGTCATCACAATCTTAACAAACTTATGAAGACTACTCATACTAAAACACATCAGGTCATGTCTCAAACTTGCACGCCAAGCAAGTATTCAATATTTCTACGAGATTAATAATTATCTAGGGTTATTATACAGATAGAAGGTAAAAGTGTAAAACCTAATTAATGAATGTCATCACAATCTTAACAAACTTATGAAGACTACTCATACTAAAACACCAATAATGCTAATGAGCCAGATAGATTCAACCAGACTCTCAACACATCAGTCCTTAATGTAAATTTAGAATTTCATTTTCATCCCGAAATTTAAGAGTATACTATTCGGCCATATATTTATTATTGTTAATTAATATTTAAGTTTAGGGTAGTCTCAAATAGGGTTCTATAATATTATATTTAAGTTTTTATTTTGTTGAATCGTCAAATAAAATATATTAAAATTTTAAATATTTTTAATTAATATTTAAGTTTATGGTTGTCTCAACTAGAGTTCCATATATATTATATTTTGTGTTTTATTTTGTTGAATAGTTAAATAAAATATATTAAAATCATTAAAATTTTAAATATTTTTAATTAATATTTAAATTTAGGGTAGTCTCAACTAGGGTTCCATAAATATTATATTTGAGGTTTTATTTTTGTTTTGGTTGGGTGTCAAAAAAATTCTAAAAATTACATAAAGGACTGTCTGGTATTCAGTCTGGTTGAGCCAGACTGGCTCTATAGCGTTACTGCTAAAACACATCAGGTCATGTCTCAAACTTGCAATCCAAGCAAGTACTCAATATTTCGACCAGATTAAGAATTATCTAGGGTTTTAAGTAATCTGTACTAACATCACAGGCCGACTGAAAACCTTATTTCTACATCTTCTATCTCATTCTGTCTTTATAACTTCATATAATTTTTTACAACAGCTTCCCCAAAATCTTCATAATACCACTCCCAAGTCCCAAGTTCTTCAAGAACGGTTTGTCTTCAATTCTACATAAGCTACTAGTCTCTAATTCTTTATACTTTGCTCTAAATAGTTGCATTAGAGATAAGATTAGTTATCGTGTCTAGTTCTACAAATTCCGTATCTCGTTCTACAATCCCTGAATATGATTTTTCTACCTCAAATCATAATTATGATATCAACAAGTGTATTATCAAGAGTACCAAACATCCGAGAGTCGCTGATTATATGATTATCAAGGGTCCAAGAGTCGCTGATTATATGGTTATCAAGAGTACCAAACATCCGAGAGTCTCTGATTATATGGCTATCAAGGGTCCCAAGCGTCCAAGAGTCACTGATTATATGGTTATCAAGAGTACCAAGCGTCCAAGAGTCGATTATAATACATTCAATCCTTACAGGCCTATAGTTGCATGCGCACATCCTGTTTTAATCAAGGGCGAATGTATATGGTGTGGGCGCAAGGTAGACGACGATGCTGCAATCATATCCGCATACGCTTCCGCTATTCGGTTAGACTACATGGTTAAAGGCATGTGGTTTTCTAAAGAGGAAATAGCTGAAACAAAAAGCGTTGTTACGACAAATTTACTACGCGAGAGAAAGCTTTTTCTAGTCCTCGATCTGGATCACACATTACTCCATTCGACCCCGGTACAGAAGCTTGATTCGGACGAGATGCATGCTTTTCTTGACCAAGGTGATAATTCACTAAAAGGAGACATATTCCACTTAAGTTTGCTTAATAGGGTAACGAAATTGATGCCCTACACGCGCGACTTCCTTGAAGAAGCAAATAAAAATTTCAAGATGTATATATATACGAGGGGTAATCGATGTTATGCTAATACGATAGCAAGTGTGCTAGATCCAAAGGGTGTTTATTTTGGTTCTCGGGTGATTGCGAGAGAAGATTTCACTAAGGCACATCAGAAGGGGCTCGATGTGGTGATGGCACACGAGAGAGCTGTGCTTATACTAGACGATAAAAAGAGAGAGTGGCCAGATCAAAAGAAGAATTTGATACGAATTAAAAAATACAAGTATTTTTCTTCCAAAATTGGTGAGAACGAGTGTGATGGGACGTTGGCGGCTGCTCTTGAACTCTTAAAGAAGACACATACCAAGTTTTTTTCAGAATATGATCATGCAAATACTACGGAAGCTGATGGAAGGAAAGTGTTGAAGCTAGTTCGACGTGGATGTGAGCCGTAGGGTGGTTTTCAGTGTTCTTATATTTGTGTAATAAGTATAGCAATCAATACTAGTTACCTGAAGCTGTATAGCGTGATCTTGTTTATTCTTGGGCAGAAACCATAAGGAGAACATACCCAGTTCGCTACATGGAGGAACCATTAATTATTATGGATCCATTCATTGCTGGAAAGTGTAATTTTAGGTTTCATATGATGTATATTTTAATTGATTAGTTGAGATTTGAGAATGTCACAGCAGTTCTTTCGAAACTGAGAGACTTATCTGGTTCGATATTAGGTACCTTGATTTTTCCGGGTCTAAAACGACAGAAAACAAAAGATGTTCTGCTATTAAGTTATTCAGCAAAAGACATTGCAGTTCTAAATTAAAGTTGTTGTCAAACTTTTTTCAGTTTGACATGTTAGTTTCTTGCTTTACCATTTAATGGCGCCTTAAAGTCTACTAATTAATGGTATTTCTGTTATACTATTGCTCTTACTTATTAATTTAACTTTATTTCGAATCAAAGAGGAAAGCAACGTTGGTTCTTTATTTCTTGATGCGTTTTCAGAACCACTTAATTACTACAGTACAATTCTCGTGCACATGTTACTTAAGACATAATAGTTTGCGTTAACTTGGTTATCTTCTCGGTCACCTTGTTCGTTTTGATATATTTTTTTGGATTAATATCTCATATGTAACACTTTTAAACTTTAATTTTCACTAGATATCTATTATAATTTGTATTCCTCTTACTTACCACTTTTTCATACTATATAAATTAAAAAAAAATATAATTTCATAAAAAAACAGAAAATATATATCTCTCTCCCTTATAAATGAAAATTTTTTATAAAAAATGAAAAAAATCATAAAAAACTATAAAAAATCACAAAAATCACAAAAAATCATAAAAAATGATTAAAAATCACAAAAAATAAAAAAATCACAAAAAAAAAATCACAAAAATCACAAAAAAATATAAAATATCATAAAAAAGGTCAATATAACACTTTACACGAAAAAAGCGTTTTTTTCATAAAAAAACACTTTTTCATCAAAAAGTGAATTTTATGTATTTAACTCTCGTTTGACTCATTTCAATACTTGTTAAATTTTGAATTGCCTTTTTAAAAACTAATTTTAGTAACTAATTTTATATTCGTAATCTCAAATTGTTAAGAGTGCTTGCACCCAATACCAATGTTCAAGAGGTTGGTGGTTCGAATCCACCCAGTTTTTTTTAACTTTAAATTAAAATATATGCACTTTTTGTGCTGCACTATATGCATTTTTATTGAAATTTATGCACTTTCGACTGTAGTAGATGCACATTCGACTGAATTATATGCACTTTCAGCTGAACTAGATGCACCTTTAGCTAAACCAGATGCACCTTTTACATAACTATATGCATTTTTATTGAACTAGATGTATTTTTGGCTGAACCATATGCACTTTTAGCTGAACCAGATGCATTTTTAGCTGAATGAGATGCATTTTTGACAGAAGTATATGCACTTTTATTGAACTATATGTACTTTCGACTGAACTATATTCATTTCCAGTAGGCTATATGCACTTTTGACTTAACTATAGTACTTTCGACTAAATTAGATGCATTTTAAGCTGAATCAGATGTATTTTCAGCTGAACTATATGCACTTTTAGCTGAACTATATGTATACTCACTTTTATTGAACTATATTTACTTTCGACTGAATTGTATGCAATTTCAACGGAAGTAAATGTACTTTCAGCTGAATTGAATGCAATTTCGACTCAATTTTATACACTTTTGACTAACTATATGCACTTTTGACCGAACTATAAGCACTTTTATTGAACTATATACACTTTTGACTAAACTATACGTACTTTCGACTGAACTAGATGCACTTTCAGCTCATTTAGATTAAAAAAATCATATTTTCATGTAAAAACCACGTTTTGTATAAAAACAATTCACTTTTTTATGGAAAAAGTGTTTTTTATGAAAAAAAAAACATCTTTTCCGGTATAAAAAGTGTTATATTGACAAAAAAAATTATATATTTTTTTGTAATTTTTTAAAATTTTTGTGATTTTTTGTGATTTTTTATAATTCTTTTTGTTTTTTGTGTTTTTTGTGATTTTTTTTATAATTTTTTGTGATTTTTATGATTTTTGGTGATTTTTTATAATTTTTTGCCATTTTTTATAAATTTTTTGATTTTTTATAATTTTTATTTTTTTGATTTTTTATAATTTTTTATGATTTTTTGTGATTTTTTTATATAATTTTGTATGATTTTTGTGATTTTTTTTTATTTTCTTTTTATTTTTGTGATTTTTTAATAATTTTTTTGTGTTTTTTTTTTGTAATTTAAAACTATTTTTTTGGGTTTGTAGAAAGATAAAATATGTCTATTATATTTTGGTTTGTATGATCATTTAGTAAATAAATTAAATAATTAAAAAGTGGTAAATATAAGAAATGTGAACTTATCAAGGAATATAAGTTGTTATGAGATACTTATAGGGAATCCTCCTATTTTTTTTAACTTTATGATCATTCCAAAAAAAATGAAATGTATTTTTGACAAATTTATTTCTTGAGCAAATTTTACGAGTTTAAAAATCTAATTTTCAAATTATTTATGGAAATTATATAATTTTCTATTTTTTTTCTTTGAATAAATAAATTGAGATTCGAATAATTAAATTAATAATTATTGAGATAATGTATATACATATATATCTTAAAATGCAAGAAAAAAAATATTTACGAATTAGGGTATAAACTTTTGAACTTAGGGTATAAACTTTTGAAACAATGGTATGAAAATATACAAATTAGAGTATGAACTTTTGAAATAAAAGTATGGACTTTTGGAATAAGCGTATGAATTTTTGGAATAAGCGTATGAATTTTTGGAATAAGGGTATGAAAAAATACAAATTAGGGTATGAACTTTTGAAATAAGGGTAGGGCTGGGCAAAAAACCGGAAAAACCGAACCGATAACCGAATCGAAAAAAACCGAAAAAGACCGAAACCGAAAAAATTTCGGGTCGGTTTCGCTTTTCAGTAAAACTGAACCGAAAAAGACTGAAACCGAAAAAGACCGAAAAAAACCGAAAAAGACCGAAAAATAAAAAATAAAACCGAAAAATAACCGAAAAAACCGAAACTGGACCGAAAAAACCGGTCCGGTTCGGTCCAAAAAATAAAAAGACCGAAAACGAATAAAACCGAACCGGAAAATATGCTCGGTTTCGGTTTTGCCAAAAACTGAACCGGACCGAACCCAACCCAACCCTAAATAAGGGTATGAACTTTTTGAAGAAGGGTATGAAATATACAAATTAGGGTATAAACTTTTGGATATGTTTTTGTTAATTAAAAAATTTTAGGTATGTTTTTATTAATTTAGTTTAAAAATAGCATGTTTTGTTAATTTATCCTCATTTTTAACTCGTATCAACTATCTTTGTTTGTAAGACTCATAACAAGTTAACAACACCATTAATTCCATGAGATTTAACTGCAGCACTCGTATAGTTACTACTTAGACTAACTTTGAAAACAAAACAAACAGAAACGCACCATAAATTTCAGAAATAAGAACCGTTTCAAACCTATAATGTCCTAATATAAATCCCCACTTATCCTCATTAAATCTACCACAACTTTCATCTCACCCTCTACCAAGAAAGAGAAAATTAACACCAACCCTTGCTGCATTTCAATGGCCCGACCAAGCACGATAAACTCCATAGCAATAGTCACACTATGTGTATATCTTTTGCTATCACCAACCCTTTCTCATGATTATGATAACATTCCTGTTTTCGGAAACATAGGGGGGCCACCCCTCCCCTCCCCTGGAAAATGCCTGGTATCTGTATCAAGAATACCGAACTGCGTATCCGAAATTATTGGCACCGTGCTTAGATTCCAAATCCGTTTGCTGGGTCCCACTTGCTGTAAAATTGTTGAGGATCTTGATGATAAATGTATACCAAAACTTTTCCCTTTCTTACCTTCTATTGGATCTATGCTCAAGTTGCAGTGTTCAAGTCAGGTTGACAAGTCACACCATACCATGTCAGGGAAGACCGTGCCATTGCCCACCGCACCAGTGCACTAGCTGGGCCATTAAGCGGTTATTCTAAGCTGCCACTGAAGAAATTAAAAAAAAAAATTGAAATAATTTGTTTTGTTCTACGTAGGTCTTGTGTTCATTGCGAAGTTTAAAACCCAAAAGGGTTTAGAACTAAGAAGAGTATGGGTTAAGGAGAATAAGAGAGGAAAGGGGAGTAGCCCGTTTGACAGTTTCCTTCATTTTTTTCTTTATTTTCTTTTTCCTTATCTTCTTTGAACTATTTGTCTTCTCCTCTGTTATCTGATATTAATAAGACTTGTTGTTTTTCTATTTGTGCGAGTAAAAGATTCATTTGAGATATGTGATGAAGAACGAATATTGAAATGGCATGCTTTCTGTTTTTCTATAATCCAAAGAATAATCTAAGTTACAATCTAATCAATATTCAATTTTTGTTGCGTTGGCTAGCCTATTGCACAAGGCATAGATACTTTTGCTTCTTATTCGCAAAAACATAAGTTATTTTAGAAACTTGAAACCATCGGTCATTTGATTCGAATAGATCGATGAGTTCTTCGGGTTTCCAATTCCATTTTAATTAACTGTTTTAGTGTGTAATTAATCAGTCTGGCCCGGGTTCTAATAAATGGAATAATAAAATTTGAAGAGTTTAGTTCTAAAAACAAATGTGTAATAACAGATACCTTCAACAACTTAGATTGTCAATGACGTCTAAGGTATATCTTAGTTACTGCTTCTACATAATATGTTCATGTACTACTTGTTGTGTGAAAGAGCCAATCACTATCAAATAAGTACGAAATAAAAAAAATCACTCAATCGTATTAAACTTTTATTCCAACCAAACAACTATCTCATAATAACAAATAGACTATCAAAGTAACAAATCAAAACTAAGGAGAAAAACTCTTCTACCAAACAAACAACTTAACTATCTATCTCTCTATCTCTTCTCCCAAGCTCTCTCTTTCTTGTGTGTCAAATACAAATGTATAAGGAACTATATATACTATATAGACTGCAAGAGGAGTCTAGTATACATTACTCTGCAATGTGAGATCAATAAACTAAATATATGCTCCAAGAGGAGCTTAGTATATATTTCTATCCGATGTGGAAAATCACTAAATAACCAAATCCATAAACTTTGTTTCTAATTATCAATTTAAACCAAACTCTAACACTACTGGAAGTCTGAAAGAGATAGCTGTCTGAATTTTGCAAATGTAGCTTAACTATGACAGGATTTCAGCGCTCATTCAATTAGTTCATTAGCTTGTACAATTCTATCAAGTCAACCGCTGTAGTTATAATTACATAAAAAAGTGACGGCGGCAGCAATCCTATATATAGAGGTCTCGTCTCTGATCACTTATCAACCTCTCTTTTTTCTTGTCAAACTCCCTCGTTATCTTTAAAAATATGACACAAGAACACAATTGTGCAATTTCATAAAAATATACCTCATGAACCTAGAGAGATAAAGAGAGAGACGATTAGAATGAATAACCCTAGCCATCGTAATTCTGCATGGCTAACCATGCACCAGCTTCACCAAAGAGGGATAAAAATGACCAATTGATGTCGCCGGATCGAGTACCAACGAAATCCTTTGCTAGCATTGTAAGGAACGAAACGAACTAGCCTAAGATCGCTCTAAAAGAAATTGGATCATACAAAGGGGAACCTTTAATTCAATTCACAATGGAAGACGTCAAAAAGCTATCGGAATCATTTAAATATAATATTGTGGGTAAGTTTTCTCATGGAAAACCTAATATAGAGATTATCAAAAAATTCTTCTGCAAATTAGGTTGAAAAGTTGCGTACCAAATTGGAGTCTGGGATACAAAACATATTTTAATTAGATGTTTTCATGAATAAGATTTTCAGCATATCTCGTTAAAAGAAAATATGGTTTATAGAAAAAAACCCTATGCAAGCTTTTAAATGGTCATGAGACTTTAACCCTGAAGTTGAATAAACTAATGTACCAGTCTGGATTGCGTTATCGAAACTACCAATACATCTTTATAACATGTTCAGTAAATGAGCCTTAAATAAGTCTTGTGAAATTGAGTTTTCAAACAAAGATTTAGTTGCTCCTATAGAGTAAAAATCAGTTAGAAAGAGGAAGAATAAGAATAAAAAGGAAAACTCTTGTGAAAACACTATGCCAAAAGATCTGTTTTTTTTTTTTTTTCAATATCCGGTCCATTTTATTAATAAAATCGTAAAAATATTCTTTCATGAACCACGCCCCCATGATAGCGTTTCCAATCAAAAACATTAACGGAAAATAATGGCATTACGACCTACAACCAAAAGACAACTAGTGTTAATGAACCTATTTTACTAAGTACATGGCAAAAAACAACAAAATTAACACTTTTAATCTCGACTTTTCAAAGCAAAAAAAAATTCTACGATGACTTGCTATTTACTCCTTATGTCCCCTATCCTTATATCTCCTATACATCGCCGTGATCAAAGTGATCTAAACAACAAGTTCAAGAGAAAAATTTTTGCTTAAAAAGGAGATTAGCCATGTTAATTTAGTGCAAAAAACCAGTCCAAAGTATGCAATATCAACTGAAACATCAGATTAGTACGAGCTAACTCTCATCTCACTTAGACAAACTTGTTGAAGAAATATTTCATACTGCTACATCTTGAATTTAGTGCAAAAGATCTGCTTTTCATAGTACGTCTCAGGGGTTGTACCTTGGAATAACACTTTGAATGATCTTATGGGGGGCTATAATATAGTCTCTTCCTTTTTAATTGAGCCTGAAGGTTATTCAAGTGATGATAATTGTGAAACGCATTCGGATGTTGGTGTTTGAGGAGCAGATAATAGGAATTTGAGATTTTCGAGACATTCAATGCAAACTAGAAGATATAAAGTTCGAATCAAGTGGTGAGTAGTATCTCTATTTGGAGGAGTATGATGGTTTTGAAGAAACATAAACATACAGTCGCAACGGTGTGAAGTAGCAAACTGCGCTAGTTTGTTTGTTTTAATCTTTTCGCTTGTTCTACTTTTCATAATTACTTAAAGTTGCTACCGATGGTGTAATTTTCTTGTTTAGTTGTGTTTTCCTCTATTTAGGCAGTGTGTTGCCTAAGGGTATTGAACTTTGTACAAGCTGCGTTCTTATTAATAAAAATCTGTGAAGTTTTGATTTAATAAAAAGGTTAAGTGTTACCATAGGCTCTATAAAACGGAGACTAAACATTTCAATAGGGCCCTCTTTGACACTTCAATTGCGGAATAAATATGTTTGATGTAACGTGAGTCCAGAAAAAAATAAAAAATTATTAGATCCTCTTGGAGACTCCTCCTCCCCATCAAAAACCACATATTTAATATGGTTTATATAGATTTAATATGATTTATTGTGATTAAAAAAAAAACCGTGGCTGGCCATGACGACGACGACTCCTATAAAAGCACGAGTAAATAGTTTCTCAAGAAAAGAATTAAGATACCATGACTCCAAATCAATTTATGGTCTAAATGTGCCCATTAATGATCTACCTGCAGTTTAACCTCTATTATAGTACTTCGAAAAATAAAGTTTAGATTAAACATTAAAGTACAACAAACTGTCGTTAAAATAGCGAACATAAATATAACTCCTGCAATGACCTTAATTCAGTTTTTGGCAATTGATTACTAGTAAAATATAACTGCTTAGTTTACTTTTGAAAATTTAAGATTGCCGAAGCCAAACGAGACAGTACTATTACTATATATATATAGGCTCTATACTTTAAATTTTTCATTCACACCACCAAAGTTTAAACAAAGCCACAACTATATTCCTGTTTTTATATCCAAAAACCAATAATGGCCCGATACAATTCGATAAATTTGATCACAATAGCAACACTATGTGCATCATTTTTGTGTGCCCCTATCCTTTCACAAGGTTTCCGATTTCGACCCCGCTATATTCCACTTCCTGGCATTGGACAACCTTTACCCAATCCCTCCGAATGCTTAACACCTATCACCTCAATACCAAATTGTTTAGCCGAAGTTGTAAGCTCCGTGCTTAGTCTCCAATTTAAGGTCGTTGGCCCCACTTGTTGCAGTATAGTATCAAGACTTGATGACAAGTGTTTGCCAAAGATTTTTCCATTTTTCCCGAGTCTTGGCTCCTTGATCAAGAAACAATGCTTGTCCCAAGCTGCTCATCAAGCTTCCAAGTCTTATATGTTTGCCGAAGCACCAATGAATGCATGATGAGAAAAAACAAAGGTAGTCGGAAAAATATCAAGAAGTACGAAAAGTAATAAATGAGAAAAAGTTTTGATGTTTGGATTGACGTGATATAATAAATTTTCTCCTAAGATGTCTTTGCATCTTGTAGTTGAGTTGATGAATCTTTACTACATGTTTAGTATTAAGAGCCATGTTTAATGTTTTGATTAATAAATGTGTCCTTTTTAACCTTTTCGTATTTATAAGTACTGATCTGCTATCTCTCAAACAATGTTAAATGTTCCGGATTATATATTATGAGTTAATAAGCATCATTACAGTTATTAAGGATTTCAGGATTCGGTCATTTGATGCCATAAGTGGATCTTTTCTTGAAAATTAACTTTACAATGAACGTCAAGCGGCTAAGGGCTTAAGGAAACATGTAGGCCAGGCAAGGCACGCCTGCAGCCAGAGTCTATAAAAGACTAACAAAAAATGAAGAAGAACGAAAACAATTAATTAGAAAGACATAAAACCACATGTTAACAACCCTCCTGATCGTGGACTGTTGTCAGATAAATATATACAGTAAGTATAAGTATTAATATAAACCCAAACAACATAGGGTCGTCTATTGGCCATAAAACCATCTAATATGTATCAAGCTGGCTCGTATTAGTCATCAAAGAGGCATGAGCGATTTTGTTTTAACGATATATTGTTATCTATAAAAATGCACAAAAGCAACTTTTGGTTTGAATCCTATTGACTACCTTGAGGCCAAAAGTGTGCCATATTTTTCTTCAGATAGGCAGCACGATCTCATCAGTTTTATGGATAAATTGAACATAGTACAGATTTCTTACACACATTTACCAAAAGACTGTATACCATCAGTAATTACAAGCAAGCTCGATCTCTACATATTGTACATAACATTTCATGACTATTTACTGCAGCAGTAAAGTCCGAACACCTCATTCTCATACAACTCGTGTACTATGACGTGTATCCGACAGTCCACTAGCTCACCAAAATAATATGGCGAATATAAGTATTTAGAGAAAGATTACAAACTCTCTTATACTTCAAAGTAACGCTAATTAATTTTCTCTTCAAAAAACTCTCTTGAACTTTTAAGATGCACATGATCTCATCTCACCCCAAATCTAATTCCAATAAATAGCGTAAACGCGATGACGCAGTCCAATCACTTGACAACTTGGTAATTACTATAAATGTGCTATTCAAATATTTCTTAAAGAACTTGTACCGAGTTTCATCCAATAGACTTTGGTTTGCATCTGTGCTTTATGATAGGAATTTCTTAAACCATTGTCCAATCAGTTTCAGTATAGGCCGTGAAATGTTGACGAGTAGACGAGTCGAGCCGCTATTTGTTCTGCTGCCTTTTGGATCAGCTGTATCTCCGCACCAATAATTTATGTAATCCAAACTTTTTTAATAGAAGGTAAAAGAATTGAATAATATTTTCCCGACCTTTAAATTATAATGGTGTTCACAACAAATCCAATCACGGAAGGATACAAAAGTCTTCGGTAACAATAGTAAAATTTTAGGAAACAAAATAAGTTTAAAATCAAAGTCCTTTTCTGTTTCCTTGTTGAGTTAAAGAGTTGCTATCCAATGTAGAATCGGCCTGGTCAGGTTTACTCTTATGTTTAATAACAGTCTGTTAATTAGTATCGATAAAAGTATAGAATATACTTTTATGCATTTTCAAAAAAGAAAAGAATATACTTTTATGCAATTATAGGTTCTGAAAAAGGAATTAGTTTTGTTCAATGGTAAAAAAAGAACACCGAAAGAAAATATCAGACGCTTTGTTGTTATAATCATGTTGAAGTGAGTTTCATTAAATTAAGCAACAACATCGACAAGAATACAACAAGGTGTCAGAATGGTTTTGTGAGAAGGGTTGGATAACTCGGATGTGTAAACGTCCCTGGATAGAAAGAACCAATAACTAATTCAAAATGTGGAAACTATCTAAATCACTCTACGACCCTGGATGAAATAATCCAAGGGCTACCATAATTAAACCATTACGGTTGTATGATTTTAACCATTTACCAATTATCAATTTCTAAAAAAATTGCCTGTGTTTAGCTTCTATTGATCTGATTTTGCCTTTCTTGTCGTTCCCTAATGTGTTTATCTAAGGTTTGGTGGCGGAAATTTTTTAAGGTTTGGTGGTGGCGGCAATTATCAATTTTCTTGTCGTTCCCTAAGGTTTGGTGGCGGCAATTTTCTTAGAACAAAAAAAAAAACGATCGTTAAAAAAGCTACGCCAATATTGACTTCACCACCATGGGTTGTATGCACACCTCCGAAAAAGGTATTTCTGCATCTACTCTGCCGTACAAGAGGACACCACCTAGCTGGCTTAAGATATCATCACCAGATGTTGAAGAGGACATATGCAAGTTCGCAAAAAAAAAACATGACCTCATCATGGATCGGTGTCATTCTTCATGACTCTCACGGTATTGCATGCTCAGGTCAAGTATGTCACCAGAAGCATGTGATGAGCACGCGTATTTGGAGCTATTCGGACTTATTTATTGTTTGTCACTTCACTTTTTTAAGTGGCTTAATTGTTATTTTATTCTAATTTGAGGACCAATTCGTTATTTTATTAGTTGTGGTTATTATTAATACCCACAAAACCCTACTGCATTATTATTTTATTACTATATTATTTGACTATTAGATTAGTAAGAAGGGTTGAACCCTAATATTATCTCTGTTTTCTTATCTCTTTCGGTTGATCGTGCCTTTTGGCGTGAGATTGATCTTTCTTTCTCCCCTATATTTCTACGAAACCTCTGGATTTCATCATTGGTATCTAGAGCAAGTTATTCCTACACCTCGTGGGAACCTCATGTTACGTATCTGATTACAATTGATGTGTTTCATCAAGTATTAGATACTTATAGGTGTGTTGATATCATGATGTCTCCAGAAATATCTTTTCAAGCTTTGATAAAGTTTCGATCACTAAAAGATGTTGTAAAAACCTGAATTTTCGTAGGAAAATACCGTGATAAAGAGAAGTGAGTTATCCCACATCGCCTAGATATGTAGTACATATGTGTTATATAAGGTACATATATGGTATATAAGGTACAAATATCCTCCTTACTATCACCAAGGCCTTTTAAAGTCGTGCGGTCCGAGAAGCGATGACGAAATCGGGCCAAAGCGGACAGTATTGGTGGTAGTAAGCAGATGGTGACGGTCTGATATCAGAGCCGCTATATAGCCGATTTGGGCACTGGTAACACCGGAAGAACGGCGTGCCCGACGAGGACGTCGTGCTTGAAGGGGGAAGAGTGTAAAAACCCGGATTTTCGTAGGAAAATACCGTGGTAAAGAGAAGTGAGCTATCACACGTCGTCTAGATATGTAGTATCTATATGGTATATAAGATAGAAGTATCCTCCTTACTATCAACAAGACCTTTTAAAGTTGTGCGGCCTGAGAAGTGAGTACGAAATCGGGCCAAAACGGACAGTATCGGTGGTAGTAAGCAGATGGTGACGGTGTGGTCGGAGGATCGGGTCGTTACATATGCTATTTATGCTAAAAACTCATTAGATGGAAAAAATATTTAAGATTTTTATTGTCTAATGAGTATTCGATGGTATGGAGATTATGGGTTAGAATTGGAAAACGGATATGAAGAAGAAGACCCAATTGCTATAGAAAATGTTAAAGGTGGGGTAGAAGTAAGTGCATGCACGCTAAAAAAGAGGCAGAGACCAGCGACATGAGGTCTACCATCGCCGAAGCCACATTGGCCAAAACTGCGGCTTTGTACGGGTCAGCCGTGACCCTTGAAGTCATTCCGCTTATTATTGCGATGAGCCCATTAGTTCCGGATACCAAATTGGTTGAGGGTAAATTTTTCGATTGCTCTTTAAAAAATTATTTTGGAACATATCCATTCGTTGTGAAAAAATCTTTAAGCAATTATATTGACCTGTTTAGTGTTTACTTTTACGATGATATGATAGGTGTTGATTATAATTACAATATTGACCCAATAATTACTTGGTTTGGTGAATATTGATGAGTTTAATTGCGATTGGAAGAGTATGGAAAGATTGATGGTGTTTGATAAAATTCCCGACCTAAATAAAAAAATTTTGCTTATATGAATTACTTTTTTTCTGCTGCCATCATTATATTTATTTAGTGGGTGTTGATTATCTAATTTTACTTGTGGATTTGATGTTTGAAAATTGGATGAATCGTGAAGTATGCTATATGATATTGTTTTTCTTTTTAGGCTCGTCATATTACATGAGACATTCTAATTACTGCTCTAGTAAGAAGTGCCTGAAAATTATAAAAATCGGTGTAATGATAGTTGTGATGCTTGATGATATTTTGAAACAAGAATTACAGTGTTTGGGTATACGGTTGATGAAATATGAGTTTATAAAATCAACAATTCGGTTGAGTTTTTTTCCTGCGAAAACTGTTACGACACAGTTTGGAAAAATAATTATTTTCTATAGCAAACGACTTCCGATTTGGTTAAAATTTTGTACGTTGGTAGAAAATTTGTGTACGGTTGTTTTGACACCAAAATCTCTGCATTTGGATAAATATGGGCTGAGCTATAAATTTCTGAACTTTGGGCTGCGAGCAGTTTTTTATATTATGACAGATAGAACGTTGTTTAGAAAGCTAATTGTTTGGGTTAGTAATTGGTATGTGATTCAGTCCAAATTTGGTGGAAGGGTATGGCAGTCGTGTACGGACGTTTTCTTGCTGAATTCGCATGATTTGAATAACCAGGGATTTATTTATGAATTTTTAAAATTTGGTGAATTCGCATGACCTGGGCAGATTTTATGCCATAGAGAAAAAAGTTGTTGACGGTGCTTAAATGTGGTCCGAATTATATGAAATTTTATGAGGAAACACCTAAAACTATTAGGAAGATTTCGATACCGGATTCATTATTTTTTTATGCACCGTTAATGAGTTATGATTTTTCGAAAATAACTTATTTTTTCCGTCCATACGATTGTAATGATTCGACTTATACTTTTATACTACAAATAATGCCCAATAGGTAGCACTTTTGAAATTATATTCCTCATAGATACCTCCATAATTTCACATTCCTTATATGTACAACTTTTTAATTATTTAGTTTATTTACCAAAACACCATACACATATTTCATAAAAAATGGAAAAAAAAACACATAAAATTATATAAAATGAAAAAAATCTCAAAATAAAAGAAAAAAAATCACAAAAAATGAAAAAAAAATCACAAAATATTAAAAAAAATCACAAAATTATATTAAAAAATGAAAAAAAATCACAAAAAAATCACTTTTATTGAACTTTATGCACTTTCAACTGTACTAGATGCACTTTCGACTGAACCAGATGCACTTTTAGCTAAAATATATGCACTTTCAGCTGAACCATATGCACTTTTAGTTGAACCAGATGCAGGTTTTACAGAACGATATGCACTTTTATTGAACTAGATGCACTTTTGTCTGAACCAGATACACTTTTAGCTGAACCATATGCATTTCAGCTGAACCATATGCACTTTCAGTTGTACCAGATGCACTTTTAGTTGAATCAGATGCATTTTTAACAGAATTATATGCACTTTCGATTGTACTATATGCATTTTGGACTACACTATATGCACTTTTGACTTAACTATATGTATTTTCCACTAAATTAGATGCACTTTAAGCTGAACCAGATATACTTTCAGCTGAACCAGATGCATTTTTAGCTGAACTATATGCATACTCACTTTTATTGAACTATATTTACTTTCGACTGAATTGTATGCACTTTCAACGGAACTAGATCTACTTTCAGCTGAATTGAATGCAATTTCGACTCAAATTTATGCAATTTTGACTAACTATATACATTCTCGACTAAACTATATGCACTTTTATTGAACTATATACGCTTTTGACTGAATTATATGTATTTTTGACTGAACTATATGTATTTTTGACTGAACTAGATGCACTTTCAGCTCATTTAGATTAAAAAAATACACATTTATCATGGAAAAACCATTTTTTTGTATTAAAAAAATCACTTTTCGGTATTAAAAGTGTTATATTGACAAAAAAAATTTATATATTTTTTGAATTTTTTTAAAAAGTTTATGATTTTTTAATTTTTTTATAATTCTTTTTTTTTGTGATTTTTGTGATTTTTTTTATAATTTTTATAATTTTTTGTGATTTTTGTTATTTTTTTATAATGTTTTGTAATTTTTTGTGATTTTTTTAATTTTTTTTTTTAATTTTTTTTTAATTTTTTGTGATTTTTTATAAGTTTTTGTGATTTTTTATATTTTTTTTTTATTTTTCGGTATAAAAAGTGTTATATTGACAAAAAAAATTATATATATTTTTTGTAATTTTTTTAAAAGTTTGTGATTTTTTTTCATTTTTTGTGATTTTTTGTAATTTTTTAAATTTTTTATAATTTTTATAATCTTTTTGTGATTTTTTGTATTTTTTAATAATTTTTTGTGATTTTTTGTGATTTTTTATAATTTTTTGTGATTTTTTATAATTTTTTATAATTTTTTTTGATTTTTTGTGATTTTTTGTGATTTTTATAATTTTTTTTGATTTTTGTGATTTTTTTTTTATAATTTTTTGTTTTTTTGTTATTTTTTATATTTTTTGTGATTTTTTTCATTTTTATAATTTTTTTGTGTTTTTTTTTATTTTGTTGTAATTTAAAACTATTTTTTTGGGTTTGTAGAAAGATAAAATATGTATATTATATTTTGATTTGTATGATAATTTAGTAAATAAACTAAATAATTAAAAAGTGGTAACTATGAGGAATGTGAAATTATCAAGGTATATAGGAGGAATATAATTTGCTATGAGGTACTCATATGGAATTCCCCCTTTGTACTATTGTGCGTTGATGATATTATATGGGTATCTTATGTTATCGGTAATGCAACTAGTAGATATATTGATCCGTTTTGTGATGACCATTTTCATGGATCGAATGAAAAGTCGGGTATACAAGTTTATTTTGTTGCGAGCGTTTATACTACTTATGGTGAATTTCTAAAATATGTTTGAGCTGCTCAAATTGTTCGGTTTATGTGGGAACGTGGTTTTGTGATCTTATTGTGGGATTTTTGGTTTGGCAGAATACCGAAGATTCGAATACGACGATTAACACGGTGGGAGACCTTAGGTCGGTTTACTTTTGATCGAGGTCGAAGATGTCTTCAAGACTGGATGAGTCTGGTTGGGTTGCAATCAAATCGTGGAAAGCTGAAAATGATATGTTTTGTTCATTTGATCTCATGGCTACAACCTTGAGGACAACTTTGTTTTTAATGGGGAAGGAATGATGAGCACGCGTATTTGGACCTATTCGGACTTATTTATTGTTTGTCACTTTAATTTTGAAAGTGGTTTAATTGTTATTTTATTCTAATTTGAGGATCAATTCGTTATTTTATTAGTTGTGGGTATTATTAATACCCACAAAACCTTACTGCATTATTATTATTATGTTATTTGACTATTGGATTGGTGAGAAGGGTTGAACTTTAATATTATATATGTTTTTTTATCTCTTTCGGTTGATCGTGCCTCTTTGTGTGATATTGATCTTTCTTTCTCCACTATATTTCTACAAAATCTCCGGATTTCATCAGCATTCATCAGCATGATGACGCCTATTCTCAAGGCCCATATGCTTGCACCTGAGATTCCTGAGGATTTGTACCGCCTTATTAAAAAGTTGAAGCATTTGGAGAGGAACAAGAAGGTGAAAGACTCCCAAGTTCAGACTTATCTTTGTGAGAAGGGGATTCACCGCCTTGCTCGATACTACAAAAATGTTATGATATAATGGCTCACACAAAATAATGTGTGGTGGCCTCCTCTATTTATGTGAGGAGGTTTACAATTGCTAATTGGATTCTAACTAGTAAACTAATACCTACAAGAACTATGAAACCAAAACAAAAAACTAATTATTATATAGCAAGACTTGTTCTTCAAGTTTTGTCTGGTTTATTTGTAGTCAAACTGGTAATATCACTAACACGCCACGTCAAGCGAAGGGGGAGTTCACGTATTAGAAACTTTTCCCTTAAGTATATAAAATGCTATGTTGATGATGGTTTGGTAAATACAATCAACAAGTTGTTCATTTGTACTTGTAAGACAGACTTGTATGGTCTTTAGATGCAACTTTTTCTCATACGAAGTGAAAATTAAGTTCTACGTGTTTTGTACACACATGAAAAACTGTATTTTTTTTTATATAATTGATGGGGAAAACCCATATTTTTATTTATTAATAATTGAGAAAATTAAAAATACGGGGAAAACCTCCACAAAAAGCATCACCAAAGTAAGTGATACTAAATTGTTGTGAAAAGAAAAGGTTCAGCAAGATGAAAAAACAAATTACAACTTGAAAAACTAAAAAGAAAACTTATAAGAATTGCGAGGGCTTCTAATGTTAAAAGCACCAATTTTCCTTCAATTATCCCACATGTAGTCTTTTCATCAGAGTTGTCTGAGACAACGAAGAGGCAAAGAGAGAGAGAGAGAGACCTTTGTAACCATCCAAACCAAACACATAGAATCCTTATTACCATCTAAAACTGGGTTGATTTTTGGCATCCATAAACACGATGCCTTTAAAGAAGGTCAGGAAATCTTCAATTCTCGTAGAATGGAACGATCTCCCCCTTTTCGCTAAGAAATCTGCTGCCAAATTCCCTTCTCTAAAGGTATGAATCAATTCCACCTTTTTCATATCAATTATATCTTGGATTTGAGAAATAAGCTGAGAAATCTTCCAAGGATACTGACTTTTTTTAAAAAAATTATATCAATAAGTTGTTTAGAATCAGTTTTCACTATAGCATAATCTCTTGTATAATTTTGTAGTCCATGCAATAAGGATTTAACTTCAACTTCCAAACTAGAAAAAGCAGTAATTAGATCTGAAAATACGTTAATAAATTCCCCTTTTTTCATTTCTCACCAGACCTCCAATTCCTTGTAAACTTGCATCTTTATGGAAGCTACCATCAATATTGAGTTTGTATTTTCCAGTAGCGGTGTGTAGCCATTTCACCATCTTTAAAGAATTATTATTGTTGTATGGCAGAATATTCAACAAATTAAAATTCAAACCAAAACTCTTATCTCTTTTCGCAAGGATGCTGCAGTAGTTTGTTATATCGGAAATAATATTTCCAAATAAACCAATTAATTGGAGAGGGGAGAATTTTCTTAAAAGTACCCTTTAGTAGATGAACTGGAGTGTAACCACCAAGACATACACCTTCCTTTAATAGAAGTATTGGAATACTTTATCCCAAAGATTTTACCAAAGTAAATCCACACTTTTTCTGCAATTAAACCTGTACCAAAAAGGTGTTCTCTTTCTTCTTCACTTTGGCTACAACATTCACACATAGATGATAAGAAAACTCCTTTAGTTTTGATGAGATTATCCAAGGGAATAACATTTGTAAATAATCTCCACATAAAGCAGGAAATTCTGAGAGGAAGAATTTTATCCCAAATAAGAGCATGTGACCAACTAATATTCTTTTTATTTCTGATCAGGTTCCAAACAGACTTTATAGAAAAATTCCCATTGGTTGTGGCTTTCCAAATCATCACATCCTCCTTGCTGGTGAGTCCTTTAAAACTCTCATTAAAAAAAATGATTGTGATTGAAAGTGAAATATTTTACGATTTCTTCTCTATTCCACTTGTTATTGCACCAAAAATTTGTAACAGTGATGTGTTCTGTAATGCTATCAGTATTAATAGGCCCATCTCCTGTCCAATTGTCTTTATTAACATCAATATCTCCCTTTTCCACCAACCAAAGGATATTAGTTTCAGCTAAATCTCTAAATTCAAGCATTATGTTCCAAGTACCATTACATATACTTTTTTTAGCATTGTTTGGATGATGTAATCTTCTATACTTTGCCTTCATAAAATTAGACCATAGAGATTTTTGCTGTCTAAATTTCCACCATAATTTTAGAGCGAGAGAATCAGCCATGTCTTGCAAATTTCTAATTCCCAAACCACCTTCCTCAATAGGCAAAGTAATCTTATACCAAGCAGCCCAATGAAATTAGCAAAGATGATTCTATATTCTGAATAATTTTCTTTGGAGGCTGCATGGCGGCTAGAGTATAAATAGGTAAAGATTGAAGCACATCTTTAATTAGGAGCAGTTTAGAACCCATAGATAGCCATTTTGACTTCCAAATATTTAATTTATCTCTAACTTTTGCCACCATAGCGTGGAAGTAAATGCATTTCTTTCTTCCAGAGTACAAGATGCATCCCAAATAAGTGAAAGGAGTACTTTTTGCAGTTATTTTAAGGATATTTTCCAAGGCATTTCTTTGGGCAGTAGAAACACTTTTAGAGCAGTACAAGAAACTTTTTTGGTAGTTTACCTCTTGCCCAGAGTCTTTTTCATAAAGACTAATAAATTTGCTCACCTCCTTGATAGAACTCTTAGTAGCAGCAAAAAAGATAATTATGTCATCCGCATAGGCCAAGTGAGTAATATAAGGGCATCCAATATGAGTTTTGAAAGCCTTGTAGTTGCACTTATTCACCAATGCATTAAGAGATCTGGAAAACACCTCTGAACATAATATAAATAGGCTATAAGAAAGAGGATCCCCTTGTCTTAATCCTTGAATAGATTTGACAAAACCTATTGCTGCGCCATTAACCAAAACACTAAAGTAAATATTGGAAATAAGTCTCCACACTCTATCAATTAAAATCTTCGAGAAGCCTAGTTTTCTCATAACTTTAGTAAGGAAAAGCCAAGAAACTTTATCATATGCCTTTTTCATATCTAGCTTAATAGCCACATTTGCACCTTTGTTCTTAGCATTTAAAGTACTAACAAGCTCTTGAGCTAAAAGAACATTTTCAGTAATATCTCTATCTTTAATAAAGCCACTTTGATTCTGAACAATAAAACCAGGAAGAATAGTAGCAAGTCTAGCAGAAAGGATTTTAGAAATAATTTTATTGCAAAAATTGCTAAGACTAGTAGGCCTATAATCAGCAAAAGATTTAGGATTTTTATTCTTAGGAATTAATGCAATAAGAGTGGTTGTCGTGACCTTTGGTAATTCTGAACCAGCAAAGAACTGAATAATGGCTTTGAACACATCTTCTTTAATAATTTCCCAGCATTTAGTATAAAAAAAACCATTAAACCCATCTTGTCCTGGTGAGCTGTTTTTATTAAGACCGCAAACAGCTTTCTTGACTTCCTCCAAAGTTGGGTACCCATCTAGGAAAGTATTGTCCTCTTCTTTTATCACTTTAGGAAGAACATTAAGACTATTAAAATCCCCCACGACTTGTTGATTCGGAGCAAAAACATTATGAAAATAATGATGTGCTTCATTTTTAATCCCATCACAGTCACTTATAATATTACCTTGTTTATCTTTAATACTCGTAATCATACTTCTTTTTCTTTTATTCTTTACCACTGAGTGAAAATATTTGGAGTTAGTTTCACCCTCTATCGTCCATCTAATATTGGCCTTTTGCTTCCAAAATTTTTCTTCTAAGTTTTGCTTTAGAGTAAGCTCACCATTTGCTTTTTCTAATTTTGCTCTATTTTCTGTTGTAGGGTCTTCCTCAAATTCCAACTCCATTTTTTGGACCTCATCTTCAGCATCTATCACACTTTGAAATATATCACCAAAGGTGACTTTATTCAACTCTCGGAGTGCTTTTTTAATTCTTTTTAGATTTTGACACAGAATAAATAGCATTACCTCCTTCAAGGGGGACCCAATTATCCTTTATCACTTTATTAAACTCCTTATGCTCAGTCCAAAATTTTTGAAAAATAAACCTTTTTGGTCTATTATCCCATTCAGTATTAAAAGTAATAAGTAACGGAGCATGATCCGAAGTTCTCTTATTCAGATGCTTTAAAGAAACTTTTATAAAAAGATCAGTAAATGCCTTATTAGTGCAAACCTTGTCGATCCTCTCTAGAATACTATAAAAGCCATTTCTCTTGTTCCACCAAGTGTATCTAGAACCCTCAAAATTTATTTCTTGCAAATCAATAGCATCTAAACACTATAAGTAATCATTTGCTGCATTTATATCTATTTGATTACCACCTGCCTTGTCTTTAGCTTCTGAAACAGTATTGAAGTCACCCCCTATAAACCAAGGATCATCAGTGTAAATACTTTCTAAGAACTCCCACAAGTCTTTCCTTTCTTCTCTGGTACACTTGGCATAAACAATAGTCATTTGTATCTCCTCTTTTAAAAAGGAACTAGAAACTCTAAAGTTCATACATTGGTTCGTTTGACTAGAAACCACCACCGAATAATCCTTATTATAAAAAACCCAAATTTTGTTATGATCATGAACTTGTACCCGATCAAAACCAAAATTTTCCTTAAAATTTTCAACTTGCTCAGAGTTAACATTAGGCTCAATACAAATTAATATAGGCAAATTGTAGAGAAAACAAAACTTTTTAATTCTTCTACAAGTAGCTTCACTTCCAATACCTCTGCAATTCCAAATAATTGTGTTAATCATTGATAAATCTTTCTAGAGGCCTTTACAGAAGACCTTAGTATCATATGGCTTTCTTGTTGTTCTTTTTGGTTTTTTGCTCTTTTTTTTACTTTAAATGGAACTACTGACCATTCCCCTTTGTCTTTTTCTATATCAGGTGCTTTTCTTGGAGACAAATTTAATCTATCTTGCAGGCTTGACTGTCATATATGTAGCACCTATATTATCGCATCATATAATCGGTATGGAAGAAGAGGGAATGTCGAGCTCATACAGGAGATAAGTCAGCCATGTTGCCTCAAATGTGGTATTTGCTATTGCCCAATACTCAGTTTCAGCGCTAGTGCCCAATCTCTTGTTTCTTCCAGGCCCAAGAAACTAAATTTCCACCAATATAAATGCAGAATCCCATAGTTGAGCACCTTGTATCCGGATCACCAACCCAGTCTGCATCACCATAAGCATGAAGAGAGCGGTGAGGTGCCCGAGTGAACACAAGGTCGTATTGTATCGTGTATGATTTAAATATTGTAAAACTCGTTCGGTCTCAGTCCAATGAGGGACAAGATGGTGATGCATGAACTAGCATAACCTATTGACAGCAAAAAGATATATGGTCGAATAAATGCAAGATAGTTAAGTGCGCCCCTTTTGCTGCGATAAAGAGTCGGATCATCAAATGCAACTCTATCATGAGCAGGGAGCACAACAGAGGAGGACATAGACGTGGCTATGGGTTTTGCCGCATCCATTCCAGTACGTGCTAACAAATTAGCTACATAACGTTGATGAGAGAGAACCATAAAGTCACAATCACGAAAGACTTCATGACTTCCCAAAATATAGTGAATGTTTCCAAGGTACTTGACTGCAAAATCAGTAGCTAGGGAATTGATGAGCGAAATGATAGTAGAGGGATCTGAACCTGCAAAAAAGACCAAGAAGCTTCCCCTTGTCTGGAAATAAGAATCATTTATTGCCAATACACTTGTGGCTTGCACTATAAGAAAAAGTTGAGATAGCGATATAATTTTTTTTAGTTGGGCAGGTAAAGTGAGTGTCGCTATATTTAAGCAACAATTTGACAACATAATTAGTGTTATTATTTTGCTAAAATTTAGTGACACTTATTTTACCTTAGCAACATAACTCAAAAAAAAATGTGTTAGTTAAAAAAAATCTTGTATTTTTAGGTTTAAGAGGGTGTATCAGCTGATCAGCAAGCATTTTGGAAAATTTCATCTTGAATTTTGCTCACAATTAATGTAAATTTTTTTCTTTTATCAATTCAGTGTTGAAATATATTTCATACTTTAACTAAACAAAAATCCCATATCCCTCTCTCTAAAAAAAAAGACTCTTTCTCTTTACTTCTAATTCTAGCGGCTGCCAGCCTCTGGGTAGAGGTGGTGCTTCGGCGCTCCTCTACCCCTGAAAATCATAGCGTAGTACTCCAATCATCTCTCCCTCTTTGAATTCGGATTTTTTTCCGAATGTTTTGTTGGTTTTTACTGTGTCGAAAAGCAATAATATAAACAAGAAGGACTGAAATGGAAATAACAAATTTTATTTCACTTGGAAAAAAGAATGACTCTATTACAAATTCCTGACTCGTATAAAATTTAAATTGTAAGAATTAAAATTTCAGACAGATTTAATATAAATTATTAAACTGCTGGACTGAATAGTAATTGTACAAAACTGTCAGACAAGAATATAATTACTATACTGCTGGACTGTTTGGCAATTAAAGAAACTGCCAGACAGAATAGTATAATTACTAAACTGTTGGACTGTTTCTGTAAATAACAGAAAGTACAGAACTGGAAATAAATTACAGAAATGTAAATTACAGAAAGGTAAATTACAGAAAAGTAAATGAGAGAAAATAAAAATATAGAATTAAAAATTATATAATGTAAACAGTACTGGAAGAAAAAAAAGCATAACGTAATTGAAAGAAATAACGACGAGACAACTGCAATCAGTTTCCCTTAAAAGATATTTTCCGACCACCTTTCTGTTTTTGGTTTAGGGACTTCGTTCCCAAGCTACAACGTCACGCAGAGTGGTTCGTATGGAAACGACATCGAACCACAGGTCGGGCTGTTGGTGCGATTCTCTCTTTAATATGGTGATATGTATGTTGTGTGTGTTTGTTGTGTTGAATGAGTGGCAGGGTAGACTGCCTTTTATAGGCTTTTCAAAAACCGCAGCCATAATGGTCCATTTAATTCTGGAAGTTAAACCCACAGAATCCGCCCATTCAATTTCTTAAACTGCAGAACTCGATCTGCAATTTATTCTCATTGAATGCAGGCGTTTCAACTTGCTGGAAAGTCTAGGGACTACTTTTGTATTTTATACAAAACTCCCTCTTCAGGTTTCACCCAAGACCTAAGACCCAAGACCCGAGAAATTCCCCAAATCCCAAATCTCAAGGCCCAAGCCCAAGCCCAAGCCCAACCCCAAGCCTGCGCCCCAAGTTTCGAGACCCGAGCGAGCACGCGCGTGTGTGGTACACACTCATACACACATGTGTATGTGGACATAATAGTTTAATAACTACATGGGTTGGACTTGTATATATATTGAAAAATTAACTCTTAATTCTCCAATGTGTGATAACCCTCAAAGGTTTTTCCCTTTTCCTTCCAATTTTCCAGCATTAAGTTTTCCTCCTCATTCGAGAGCCAAATTTTGAAGCCGATTAGTATTCACACCCATTCTCCGAATAGGTCATACGATATACAATTACGAAGCTCATCACACGAGCTACTCAAATGCTTCTGAGTACGGCATCTAAAACTCAAATCTATCGCATTGAATTTTGACTCAAAGTTGGTCATGTGACCATTCGGAAACCCCATGTTTTAAACATGTTTTCCAACAATCCCCCACATGAATGCAATTGGCTGAAAATAAAAATGCCCCTAAATGCATACGAGAGAACCGCAAGAGTTCACTGCATAAAGACAGGTAGTGCCCGCCTTGAACCTGCCGTAGTGATGTAAAATCTGATATGCTACTATTGGGTAGCCTTAAATCCTTGAACCCTTTAGCTTTTACACATACCAGGGTAATACCCACACAGTGGCATTTAGTTGTTGTCCATATTTGGCCCTGTACTGCCTTGGCATAATTCAACCGAGTGCTCTAGTGATTTAGCTCATGACTCATCACATAGTATCCGCCCTATGCACTCGTCATAGATGATTTCAAGTTGAGGGTGTCCTGACTCACCCCTCTCAACCTTCGAGATCATTGTTTTCATTAAGAGCCTCATGTTCACCATTTAAATGGTCTAAGTCTATCACTCTTTCATCCTAGAAATGGTCTGGGAAACTAGGTTGCCGAGTGCTTTGTTCGGTCACCCCCACAGTTCGGGTTTCCCATTGAACATGATGCTGGAGAATCCAGTTAGGGTTGGGTAGCCTTTGAGGGGGTTTCCAATTTGATGGGCTTCAACCCAATTCCCCTCGATGAAACTTCAACTCCTACCTGAGTCAAACCTTTTGTTAATGGATCTGCAATATTATCCTTAGATCTCACAAAATCTAGGGATACCACACCGTTAGCTAACAATTCACTTACGGATTTATCTCTCCGACGAATGTGTCGGGACTTTCCATTATACATATGATCCTAAGCCCGTCCAATAGTTGACTGACTATCGCAGTGCATGCTTATTGCCGGAACAAGTTTCGGCTATATTGGAATTCCTTCCAGAAAGCTTCTCAACCAGTCAGCCTCTTCTGTCGCTAGATCCAAAGCTTTGAACTCATATTCCATAGTTGATCTAGCTATGCAGGTCTGCTTGGATGATCTCCAAGAAACAGCCGCTCCTCCCAATATGAACACATATCCACTCGTGGACCTTGTACTGTTGAAATCCGAGATCCAATTGGCATCAGAATACCCTTCCAGCACAGCTGGATATCTGGTATAATGCAACCATCGGTCGGCAGTAAATCTCATGTATCTGAGAAGTCTCGTGATGGCCTTCCAGTGCTCCTCATTGGGATTACTGGTATACCTACTCAGTCTACTTACTGAGTTGGTTATGTTCGGTCTAGTACAGTTCATGACGTACATAAGACTGCCTATTATCCGAGAATATTCCAATTGTCTCACACTCTCCCCAAAGTTCTTCTTTAGGTTGGTTGAGATCTCTATCGGAGTTTGGGATGTAGCCCTACTATCTTTATCAAATTTATCGAGCATTTGATTGACATATTGAGTTTGAGATAGCGCATATCCGTTTGATGTCTTGATTATTTTCATACCAAGTATAACATCAGCGACACCCGAATCTTTCATCTCAAACTTTTGTGACAATATTTTCTTAGTGGAGTTGATGTTATCAATACTCCCTATTATAATCATGTCATCTACATAAAGGCAGATTACCATGTAATCATTTTCATTCCCTTTTACATAGACACATTTGTCACACTCGTTGATACGGAAACCGTTGGACAGCAACACTCTATCAAATTTCTTGTGCCATTGTTTAGGTGCTTGTTTAAGTCCATATAAGGACTTTACAAGTTTACACACCTTGTGTTCTTTACTTGGAACCACAAACCCTTCGGGCTGTTCCATGTAAATTTCCTCTTCTAATTCCCCATTCAAGAACGCCGTTTTCACATCCATCTGATGTATTTCCATATTGAACAGTGTCGCGAGGGCAATGACAATCCGGATAGATGTTTTCCTAGAGACATGAGCATATGTGTCGAGTAGTCGACACCTTCGGTTTGTCTAAAACCTTTCATTACAAGTCTCGTCTTGTATTTTTCGATCGTTCCATCGACCTTTCTCTTCCTCTTGAAGATCCACTAGTTCCCAAGTGTGATTTGGTAATATCAATTCAACCTCATTGTTGATCGCTTCCTCCCAATATTGGGCTTTCGGGGATGACATCGATTGTTTGAATGTCGCCGGTTCGCCTTCTATCATGAAGGTTACAAAATCTGGACCGAATGAAGTTTCCTTCCTCGCCCTTTTACTTTGTCGAGACTGTTCTTCTTCTTCCTCCATCGGTTCACTTGCCCCCATGATAGTTCATACCAAACATCGAGATCAAGGCAACGACGGTGAAAAACGAGCTGCTCGAGCAGATGCTTCGTGCTACGATGATCAGTTCAAGCACAAAAACAATCAATCTAACCGTTTTATCCAACGCGATCGCAGAAACATGCGTTCTGGCAGACCGCATTGTACTAATGTTCCAGGTCAAAATATTGAGACATGTTATCAAATACGTGGGTTTCCTCCCAATTTTGCTGCAAATAATGTCGTGGATGACAGAGAAGCACCTCCCCATGTTTCTTCCTTTTCTAATTTTCAACTTCAACAGATTGCACACATGTTGAAGCACAATGGCAATGAGGCAAATACATCGTAAGCAAATGTGGCTAGTGTCCCAGGTTTTAATAATTCTCATTCCCGATGTTGGATAATTGATAGTGGTGCCACGGTTATTTGATCGGATAAAAAAGAAACTTTGGGATTGCTGAATCAACAGACAAATAAATACCAAAAAAGAAATAAGAAATATATAAAGCAACGGAACCATCATAGTATTTTTTAACTCCTCCAAAAAGTTTCGAACTTTCTATTTTTGGAATTTCAATATTTACGGAGTTTTGAAAAATCCAAACATCTCAGAGATCGAGGCCCTTCTCGGGCGGATTCCTCCTTTTGCTCCTCAGCCTACGGGGTATTAGCAGCCGTTTCCAGCTGTTGTTCCCCTCCCAACGGTCGAATCTTTTTTTTTCGTAACTTCCATTTTTTTAGTTCATTTTAAGAATTCAAACAAGGTTTTGTATTGATCCGTTAAGAATAAAAAAGTTTCAAAATTAGTATTTCATAGGAATAAACGATAGACAGATAGAGTAAAAATATCTTTTTTTTTCTATTGATAATGATAAAACAAATTGTTGTTAAAACTAATATAATAAAAAAAAAAACGCGTCGCGCCCATGCGAAAGGTTTGGTTAAAATATGCCAGATTCCACCAAATAGATCAAAGTGGTTGCTCTTTTCTAATTCAGAAAACACGAGTTTTCGAGAAGCTTCTTGTTCATATCTCTCATCAAAAGGCGCTATTCCATTTCAGAAGAATCATACGAAAGAATGGAATGACGACTGCCTTCGACCGCATGAAAGAGGTTCTTCATCAGTCTCTAGGTTTATAGTCTCGCTTTCATCTTATAAGCTGACTTTCATTCTAGAAGCGAGGATTTTTTATGCCACATATCCTAATCCTATTTTGACATCAAGAAATAAAGTGCTTTCTAGAAATAGAAAAATGTGGAATTTCTGAAAATTCTTTTGCACCGCCTTAATAAGGGTATCTTTACCTCATAGATCGGCCTTACGGGCCGGTAGGGAGGGTTGTCTCCTACACACTGGGAGTTTTTCAAGAGGGCGTATCATTTATCGACGACCCAACAAATATTCGAGAGATTCGGTGGTTTTTCAACTTTAACATGAGTTTCCGTGGGAATACGATCCGAAATTTAAAATAAATTCTCCGATCCAAATGGCAGAGAAGTTTCCATATTTATACCTTTTATTGTTGGAGGGGCGACCGTCCATTAAACTACCAAAGAAAAAATGGATTCACCTATATAAGCAGCAGCTAATATAGGCCCCAGTTTTATTACCAAACGGGAAAAAGGCCCCAATTAATTCTATAGGCACTCTCTTTTTAAATTCAAATTACAGCTTGAATAATGTTCTATGTGTACCTAATTTCAAAGTCAACTTGATGTCAGTCGGCAAAATTACGAGTAATTTGGATTGTTCAGTAACGTTTTATCCTTATTACTGCGTCTTACAGGATCTGGCTACGAGGAGGACGATTGGTTTGGGTAGACATCATGATGGTCTATATTTCTTAGATGGGTTGGCAACGAAATCAACCAAAGTTTCCCCTTACCAATGCAACCTTATGACAACTACTACCGAACTTTGGCACCGCATATTAGGGCACGTTTCTCCTTCCCGTTTATGTTTTATTGGCAAGAATTTTCTTAAAATTCCTTTTGTTTTAAATAAGCATTGCGAAATTTGTCCATTTGCAAAGCAGACTCGTTTACCTTTTAATGCAAACACTTTTTCATCTATTAAATATTTTGAGCTTATTCATTGTGATATTTGGGGTTCTTATCGACATCCATATATTTATGGTTCCCATTACTTTCTCACTGTAGTTGATGATTACTCTCGTTTTACATGAGTTTTTTTGATGCGACACAAACATGAAACACAATCCTTGGTAAAACAATTTTTTGCCTATGCTTCTAACCAATTTGAATTACCTGTTAAAATCATTCGTAGTGATAACGGTGGTGAGTTTCATTCTCTACAAAGATTTTTCGATGATAACGGAATTCTTTTTCAGACTTCTTGCGTTGACACCCCTCAACAAAATGGGGTTGTAGAACGAAAACATCGTCATCTTTTAAATGTTGCTAGGTCATTATTATTTAGTGCTCATCTTCCTATAAAATTTTGGGGAGAATGCATTTTAACCGTTGCGCATTTGATTAACCTATTATCAACACCGACTTTGTCTTTCAAAACTCCTTTTGAACGACTTTATTCAAAACCGCCATCTTTCTCCCAACTTCGTGTTTTCGGGTGTTTGGCATATGCTAAGAATGCTCATATTTCTCATAAATTTGCACCTCGTGCTATTGGGTATGTTTTCTTAGGATATCCGGTTGGTAAAAAGGCACATAAGTTATATGATCTTACGACACATAAAATTTTTACAAGTAGAGATGTTATTTTCCATGAAGACAATTTTCCATATTCCTTAGACCATCAACAGAACGAAGAAAATACCACTATTAATTCTAGTAATCAGCTGAGAGACCATTTCGGCTATCTAAGCCCACTAAGCTCACAGCAACAACAAGTGCAAACTGAACTACCAGCGCAAATCGACCCGCCCTCATCCGGTCAACATGTTTGTTGAACCATGGGGTTCAATAATTGATTTTGATTATAACTTTGATTATGTTTTTAATGATTTTACGATTTCTCTATTTCGATGATATAATGCTTGCTTTTTCCAAAAAGAGAATTTGTAAATTTCAGAATGCCAGAAAGATAGAGCTCGGAAAAACGAAGCCACAGGTTCAAGCGGAACCAGAATCGGAGCTAAAACGAAGGAGTTATGGGCTTTCGAAGAAGACCGAAAAACTGCCAGAAGAACAGTCGACCGATCGACTGGACAAAAACGACCGATCGTTTTTGGTCCAAATTCTTCCAGTAAGCAGGTCGAAAAAACGACCTATCGTTTTTCAGAAACGACTGATCGTTTTCTGGAAAACGACCGATCGACTGTAGAAAACGACCGATCGTTTTCTGCAGTTTTCGAAAACAGCTTTTCAGCTTTTTCTAGAAAATAGCTTAAAACAGCCTCAACCACTGCCAACGGTCATATACAGAAAAACAGGTTTTGGTGATTATAAAAGCCAACCCAATTGACCTTCAAAAACCACCAATCACAACAACAATCAATCCTTCACCCTCTCTCATATACAAAAACCCAAAATCACCATTTTGGTGAATTACTTCAAAAAGAGAGAAATTGAAGATAAAGAGATACAAGCTCCAACAAAGATCAAACATCATCGAAACCACATATTAGCTTATTTTAGAAGCAATCGATTGTGGGTGTTGTTTCAATTTTCGACAAAATTTGTATCGAGTGTTTTATAAACTCAATTGTGAGCGAGTGAACGGGTAGAGGCTTTGTAAGCAAGTGAAGCTTAAAAGCTCTAGGTTTTTCATTCGGGTACTCATAAATTGAGGGGGAGTCGTTGACTCATAGTCATGTTCTCTTGCACTTGTATCAAGAGTAGGAACCTCGGGTAGAGGGTGAGCCAATCGGTCGATTGAGCTCGATAGGGTTTGTAAAATCCGGAAGAATTATTTTAGTGAAATACTCGGTAGTACCGAGGAGAGGATGTAGGCGCGTTTGCCGAACCTCTATAAATCACGGTGTCATTTTCTTCCCTTGCTTTTACTTTCCGCAACTTATATTCTTGCTTATTTATTGCATGCGTTTAGAACTTCTTGTATTATATTGACTTTTGTTAAACGCATAAGCTTAGAATTGCGTTAGTTGGGTGATTAGTTGCATAGATTTTTAATTAGGCGAAAATCGCCATAAACCTTATTCACCCCCCCTCTAAGGTTAGCACACGGGCCAACAATGTTCAACAATCAAGTCAACCCTCTTCACACAATATAACCATTCCATTGTATACCTCTGATAGTATGCCCAATTCCTCCTCCCATCAGCATGTTACTATCCATTCAACACCTTTACTTATAATATCTTCACCGCTGCCAGTTACGAGCCTAAATGTCGATTTTCATCATAATTCATCGTTCGATCCAACACAACATTACATCAACTGAACCCTCTCTTCGATGATCGCAACATTCATCAACTCCACTGGCTCACCTCCAAGATTATAGTTGACGATCAATCACGCGGTCAGCCTCACTATTTTGTCTTCTCCGTCTCCAGATTCCATCAAAGGTACAAGGTATCCAATGTCCAATTATATGTCATATCATCGTTTATTGCCTTTACATAAATCGTTTGTTGTTAAACTTGATCATGATATGGAGCCTCGAAGTTATGCAGAAGCTATTAATAAACCTGAGTGGCAAAATGCTATGAATATAGAGCTAAAAGCACTTGAGGAAAATAATGCTTGGTCACTCACGCCACTTCCTGCCGGTAAAAGGCCAATTGATTGTAGGTGGGTATATAAAATCAAACGACATTCGAATGGTAAAATTGAGAGGTACAAAGCGAGATTAGTGGCTAAAGAGTTTACACAGATGGAATGTGTTGACTATCATGATATTTTCTCTCCTACTGCTAAAATAATTACAATTCGATGTTTGTTAGCTTTAGTTGCAGCTAGTCAGTGGCCTATTCACCAATTAAATGTTAATAATGCGTTTTTACACAGTGATTTAGATGAGGAAATATATATGAATCCCCCTCCTGGTCTTCAGCGACAGGGGGAGAATGTTGTGTGTCGCCTTCATAAATCTTTCTACGGCTTAAAGCAAGCTTCTCGTCAATGGTTTGCAAAATTTTCTACTGCTATTCGCTCTGCAGGATATACACAGTCAAAGGCGGACTATTCCTTATTTACTCAGAAGCAAGGAGAATCTTTTACTGCTCTCTCGATATATGTCGATGATATTTTTATAACTGGTAACGATCTTGCTACTATATCTACACTTAAAAGGTTTCTTCATAATTCTTTTTGAATAAAAGATCTTGGGGATTTGAAATACTTTCTTGTGATAGAAGTTTTACGATCTAAAAATGGTATTTTTATTTCACAACGAAAATATGCCTTGGAAATCATTGATGATGTAGGATTGTCCGGAGCACCTCCCGTTGATCACCCTATGGAGACTAGACTCAAGTTGTCTGATAAAGGAGACTTGCTCAAAGACCCTTCACGTTATCAAAGGTTGGTTGGAAGACTAGTTTATTTGACCATATCTAGACCAGATATAACATATTCAGTACATGTGTTGAGTAGATTTATGCATGAGCCTAGAAAGCCTCATATGGACGCTGCGTATCGAGTTATCCGTTATCTTAAAAGTGCACCAGGGAAAGGTCTTTTCTTTTCATCACTAAGCGATTTTAAGCTCCGGGCATATTGTGACTCTGATTGGGCAGGATGTCCGATAACTAGAAGGTCTACCACATGTTATTACATTTTTCTTGGCTCTTCTTTAGTTTCATGGAGATCAAAAAAGCAAAAGACGGTTTCACTTTCTTCGGCCGAAGCTGAGTACCGAGCTATGGTTGGTGCATGTTGTGAATTAACTTGGTTACATTTTCTTATTGAGGATTTATGAGTTAAACAGTCAAAACCAGCTTTATTGTATTGTGACAATAAGGCGGCCTTACATATTTCTGCAAATCCGGTTTTTCATGAAAGAACAAGACATATCGAAATGGATTGTTACTTTATTAGAGATAAAATTCAATAGGGATCGATTACCACTAAATATGTGAGTTCAACGAATCAATTGGCGGACGTTCTCACGAAAGCATTAGAAAAGGATCCATTTTATTATATGGTACGCAAGTTGGGAGTTCGTGATGTTTACTCTCCAATTTGAGGGGGAGTGTTAGAAATAATCATAGATTCTATATAGCAAATACTTGGTTTGATTTAGTTAACTTATGTATCAATTTCCTTTTGATTAGACTTTTTATTTTGTTTCCTTTTAAGTATGATTTTTCTGTAGCCTATATAAAGGCATGGTTGTATAATAACAATTTCTTCTTTTTCTCATCAATTTGCAGGATGCTTACCTCCTCTAAAGAGAATCTCACTGATTTTTCTCATTTGTAATTTTTGATTTCTTTTACAGGAATGCTAAAGGTACATTTGGATTGCTAAGCACATCAGCAAACGACTTATTGGCCGGTGCTACCTTTATGAGAAGCTAGTGATCTAAAGAAAGCTTTTTTTATTTCATTTGGAGAAGTATTGAGATCTGATTTTTTCCATTTTGTAAATGGTCTTTTTATCTCTTTTGTATCATCATTTCTTTGGACATTCTCTCCCTACCAAAACTCCTTCACCAATATCTCCTTTCCCTGTTTATTAGTATTTCCTTCCCACACATCCTATCTCTAAATGTGATACTCTTAGTTCAAGTCAGGAACATATATTAGTTAAGCAGGTTCTTCTCTTCAATGATGTCTTTTAAAGATAGCTTAGATGATAAAATTGTTCTGGTTCAACCAATTTATACAAACAAAAAGTTCATATATCAATAGTTTATTTTTATGAAAATTGTTAGTAAAACGAGTGTTGCTAAATGTTAGCAACTATCTGAAGTTTCTTCTTATAGTGATGGTTGTGCAAATAAAAATGATATTTTGTATTGTGCTTAGATAGTAAAATAGATATTATTTTTTTGTTTAAAGATAATAAACGATAACTAGTTTTTTATTTCCATTAAGCACTAGTTTGAATTCGTATGCCCTTACATTTCGTCTATTTCTTTGGCTATTTGTATTTTTCAGAGAAATAATATTAATTTTTCTTCATATAAGAGTTTTTTTTTATTGAAATCAAATTCTTCTCATTTTCTCAGATAAAAAATATTAATAAAAAAGCTTAGGAAGGGGACGAGGGTAGCAAAGTAATCGAAAGTCAGTAATTTGGATGTTGGTTCTGATACATATGGAACCATAATGTTCTCAGGTTGGAGAGTGTAGCAAAACTGCATGAAATGCTTTGCCCAAATTTCATAAAGTAAAGAAAGATAAAGCGTCAAATACTACATAAAATTATAAAATATTTAAGTTTTAATACCATATCATCAAGTAGAACAAGTGCCTAACATTCTTTTCTAAAAAACATAACCTGCCTCATATATTTCGACCGTGACCTTTTGATGAAGCAAAGGAATATATTTTTAGAAAAAAACTCAAAATTAAACACCATCGTTTTTGCTTTTACATGATCTTAACGAGACAAAATTTTATTTCCATCTTATTGCACTCAGAAGTAATTCATCCTGTCTATCAGTCTATTAGCTAGTTCTTCAACTGACTACGGCAAAAATTTTGAATAGTCGGGGCGTAAAGGGGGTTTACAGGCAAAACTTTAGGCCAGCACTTGTTATCGAAATCACTAAAAGCTTTGCAACATTGAGGGCCGAGGGCTTTAAGTTGGCCGTTTAGCACGGAAAGTGTGATTTCCTCCATACAAGTTTGGACGCTTTTGAGAGCTGCTAAGCATTCAGGGAGAGAAGCTGGGAGAATATAAGGAACGGCTTCTTCGAGGAGAGATAGGGCTTGGAAAGAGAGAGCGGGGGATGCCAAAAGGGAAAAACAAATGGCGAAAAGTACCGTGATACTCATTGTGCTGTTACGTGCCATTTTGGGGGGAAATAGTTGGAAATTGGTATTGGTTTGGTGGTGAGGTAGTTGAGTGAAATTTGTGGAATGGTGTAGTTCCTTTTATAGTAGTTTTTGGATATGGGGATGGTTTTGAAACTGGTGGTTACGTTTCCAATTCATGTGTTGGCATTTGTTGCCAAGAGTTTCAACATGCATTTAAGTTATGGGAGTAAACATTCAATTCATAGCGTTTCTTGCATTTAGGGTTTGGGTTAAGCACTTGATTCCAGACAAAGAATTAGGAGTATGTGGGAAAGTTTTAATTGCAACAGGTTTCTTTTTCTTTTTCCGACGAAACATATGAGCTCATTTATTTGAGATTGAGAAAAGAAACGAGCTCGTTCCGTTCATAATTAGTATTACATGCATAAAGAAAACCAAAATAAGCATAAACATGCATGTAGTTCTGATGATGGCCAATGATTAGGAGATTGAGGGAAGGAATACGATGGAGAGTAGAAATTTAATTTTCTAATTTTGTTTGTGAGAGATATAGTAGAAATCTCACTGTAACTGAATGTAGAAAAAATTTGGGAGTTGGGACAAGATCGGGAAGATGATACAATTTTAGGCTTTGTATGGAAACTGGAGAATATGTCTTGTGTCCCTATTATTGGGTTTTCTTCTAAAAAGGGCACTGCAAGAAAATGCCTGAATCCGGTGTTTCTATTGCTCGTCATATTAGCCACAAACACTTTAACATCAGAATAGCAATAGAGAGTCTGTTAGCGTTCAAACATTTTCTTGTAATTGACGAAGTTGTTATTGTGATCTTTGTTGACAAATTTTGGTAAACAATGAAAGTTGTTTACAAGGCATTTCTCTATTATATAAGTGTGTTTTGACGTAAACAAAAGCAAGAAGCGTCAGATGATAAACACTTTAGGAAAACCAATTCTGGAAAATCAACAAGGTGCTCATTTGATCAAGGAAAACCAACAAACCATTCTGGTTTTATAGTTTTAACCATTCACCAATTCTAAATTTCCTATAAACAAATAAACAATGGTTTGTGTGATCTTAAAGGTGCTCATTTGTTGTGGGCCCGGCCACTTCCATTTTTTTCGTAGGGATTCCTCACTGTGCGAGGCCGGCGAACAGAAGAAGCTCTGAGAAATGGAATCTGGACATTTGCTTCAATTGATATAGGTTGGTTAGCTGAGGCGAGATAATAAATCAATATAGCATATAATATATAGTATTTATATTTAAATATAGATTTCAAGAGTTATACTATATAATAGTAATATATATAGACTAATATGTCACTTGTTTTCAGACAATATATGATTTATATTTTATGATATCACACTTGCATATGTTATTGTGAGTGCTTAAGGTTGAGATATATATATACGATAGAAGTTTTAGTCAAGTCGGTTCTAATTGTTGCGCAAATTCATCAATTCAAATACGTTTTATTAAGATATCTTCGATGGTATTATTATTAATCATTGCATGATTTGCTGCTTTTTTTCATTAATTTTGCGCTAGTTTGAAATTCATCTGCCCTTGTTTTTCGTTTATTTATTTGGTATCTGTATCGAAAAGAGAAATAATATTAATATTTGTGTGACATATTAGCTCAGTATATATATATATATATATATATATATATATAAAGAGATATATATGAGAGAAAACAAGCGAACTGTTTATTCATATTAATATGAGTGTAAGAGAAATACATCAAGAGATCCCTGACCCTCTTTATATATAAAGAGATATATATGAGAGAAAACAAACGAACTGTTTATTCATATTAATATGAGTGTAAGATAAATACATCAAGAGATCCCTGACCCTCTTTATATAATAAAGGGTAGGGTTACATATGCTAGGGAATGCCAATATATGCCGAATAGAGTAAGCCAAAAGATGACCAATAATATTCTACAACAATAATGATGATTTATAGAAACTGGATTATTCTCATTTTAAGATATAAAATAAAATAATGTATTAAGGAGCATGAGTTTTTCTTTTGTACAGTCAATCAATTGAACGGCATAAAATCCCGTTTTCAAAATTAAATATTCAATTATTATTATTTTTCAAATTTTGACTAATAATTAAATTTAGGATTGTATTCACTAGATTTCTTTATTTTTATTTGAGTTTTTATTGTATTGTAAAATTTGTTTTTGTTGTAATACAACTATTAACTATGTATTTAGAGAGACAGAAGTAGAGAGAGGAGAGAACAGTATCGTATTTATTAATGAATGAATATGAATGGATGTAAAATACAAGACCCCTAGCCCTCTTTATATAGATAGAGGGGTAGGGTTACAAGCACACTTGGGCCCATAAATTATAAGTCCAAGAGTCCAATAATGTTACAACACTCCCCCTTTGGACGTCTTGAATTCTTCGTCTTCATGCAGTCGATCTGAGTCGAGTTCATTCGCAGTGCTAAACACATAAAAACTTTAGGGACGGAAAATCCAGTGTGGGACAAAACCGGTACCTAGGAGAAACTGTATAGCCGAATGATATAGGCCGAAATATCATGTAAGTAACTAACCACAAAACAGTGTGCCTCATCAAAACCTTGTCAGAGCAAACCCAATAGGAAAATCTCTGATCGAAGGAAAAAGAGTGCAACAGTGGTAGTAGTAGGGGATCAACCACAAAACAGGTGCCTCATCAAAACCTTGCCAGAGTAAACACAGTGGGAAAAAACTCTGGTCGAATGACAAAAGAGTACACAGTGGTAAGAAGTATACGACAGGATACTCCCCCTGATTTCGGCAATCCTTAGTGAGGTATAACAGGGAACGTGTCTCGCTAAAAACCTTGCCAAGGAAAACCCAGTGGGAAAAAAACCTTGGTCTAAGGACAAAAAGAGTACACGAGCATGCGACTGGATGCTCCCCTCACTTACACACGACAGGATGCGAGGATTTCGACTAAGTAGTAATTAGTGCAATAAGCATTCACCTGGATGCTCCCCCTCACTTGCACATGACTGGGTGCAAAGATTTCATATTCCAAGAAAGAGTACGAGCATTCGACTGGATGCCTCATTTACTTGCACACGACTGTATGCAAGAAAATATAACGTGGAATAAAACGAGCATTCGACGGGATGCTCTTAAACTTCATATGTGAAGATTTAGTTCGACGATAAATGCTAAATAATATAATGTAGTCATGTGTCTTTTGATCGATAACAACAAGTTGTCTTCTATGACAAGTGTTTTATCTGGATCGTGAGACTGAGCATATGTAATTCAAATATGGCTAGTACTAGCTCGAAGCCATATACACTCTCTAGTCGTCTCATAGAGCACGAGATCAGAGTGATTCGTTTGGAGTCATTCCAAGACCTCCAAGATATCGCCTTATTCCTAATGGTAAAGACAGACCATGTTAGGAATATCCCTTATGCGGCTCTGATAAGTAACCAGCATCGGTATAACCGAAAAAGGGTTGCGTTAATTCGAGTACCGAAGGGGGTAGGTACACTCGATGACGCAAATGAGATAAACTAGCCCACTTCCAAAATTACCGTAAGGTAAGGGAATGTCTCTTTAGTGCCATTTCGATGGCAGCGTGTTAGCGCGATGCTGTGTCGAGCTATACCATTCACAGCAGACAAGATGTTCGTCCTAGTACATTAGACCAAGTACAATGATGCGCTTATTGTACTTAGATATGAACATCATGGTTCAATATCTCTTTGTCGTCTCATCAGGGATGGACCGGGTCTATATCAATGTCTAGTGATCGGACGATCATGAGAGAATCTGACAACTTAGCGTCATAATGACTAAAACGTCATAACACCTTCTGGGTGTAGTCTGAATCATGGACTTAGATTCAATCTTTACGGGACTCGATTATCAGGCCGAGTCACTACCGTGTCTTTCCAAGATCCTTCATCTCAAAGGCAAATCCAAAAAATGGATCGCGTAATAAAACACGCAAGGGCATAATACCTGTTCAAGTATCCCAAGCTAATCAAGTACTCACTTAGGCGGGTATACCACATCCGCTCGGATTATATTAATCCATATAGTGAACGTCTCATTTAATTGAGATCGTGTTCCGTGGTCAGGAACTACTTGATTCAAGCATTATGAAGTCACACAGGGACCTTCATCTATATCTCTTTCTCTAAATCCCCATAGAGATAAAACCGTGACCACATTCATGGCTGCATACTCAGTTTTTCGAAAACTACTAAACTGGTAAAGTAGGGGACTGTTATAATGTCCATTACGAAGAAATCAACCATCTCGTAATCAATTCCAAGGTGTGAGAGAAGCCTTGCGCTACTAGGCGAGCATTCTACAATCTCATTATTCTCATCACTCTTCCTTACGAATAACCAAATAAACGAACTCGTTTAACATTGGTGGTGTTGGAGATACATGTCCGAACACACTTTCGCTAAGGAGTCTACTTGGATTGCAAGTTTCCATTAGTCCAGTCTATTCTACGTTGACTTCAGGCAACGGTACATGGTTCCCTGTCATAATTTGCTCATATTATCAGTCGTCACCGAATATATGAACAAGTAATCAATGACAGTCTCGTTTTGCTTCAATATCGTCTAAGATATCATGATCGACAGATATTTCGAGATTCTTAGGATGAGCAGGAAATCACACATCTCCTTGCTCCTTTATAATCTCGTGCTACAAACGAGTTTCAGTTCACCACCTCTGGGGCTGAACGAATTTGGAACCAGTCAACTTCCTCGTATATTGGGAAGGACGATGGACTGACGGCCAACGGCAGCGTCATTTGCTTGGCGGGTTCGGCCAAAACAACGTGTTACGACAGGAACACGGCGTCCGATAGGGACGTCTATCCTTGCAAGCATTTTGCAGCAGGTATAAATGATCTTGTGACATCTCATAAAGTCATTAAATGCGTCTGGCATTTAGTTAGACTTGAGGGAGTCTATGCACTTACTTATCACTAAGTGCAGTTTTGGGGATCAAGCTAAGACTGAGTGGGTTATGCCACGTTACTTCACATCGTTCCTTATCAACGGTAACATGCAAATCTCCCCCTAACGATGGGGAGAATAGTCTTAGCGATGTCACTTTTGCATATCATGCGGTAAAGAGATCGCTTGCCAAGGTTACTCTATCAAATGATAGGCAGGGGATTCATAATCGACTTATGTCCCCTTCAGAGGTCCATATTTTGAACGCTATAGCGGCTCAATCAAAATATTAATTAAGCACTCCAAACACGCGTTAATATGAGACTTCTGGCTCATAACCAGTAACCAGCTGGTACGCATATGGTGTCTGAGTGTCTATGGGCCTCATAACGGACCAATGCAGCAAAATAGCATAACCCCACACGGAAATATAAATCTTGGTGCGCAAGACTAAGAAGTGCGTGCAATCATTTGCAGTCGCATCATCAAACTTTCCGTGAGTCCATTTGGGTCTGAACATAATCGACAGGATGTTCAATTTCAATTTCCAAACTTAAGTAATTCAAATCGAAATTTCGATTATTACTCTTCGGAATTATCAAGTTGACTAGACTTTTCAGGATAATCCGGATCATGAGTCATCAACTTAATGATAGGGCTAAATGTTTGGAAGGTGCTGCATTTATGTGGACAACATTAAAATGTGACCATATTGTCGATGCATCAACCATAACCATTTATATTTATGGTCCGTCTTATAGTTGGATAAGTCCACAATAACTCCTTCAATTCTTTACAAGAATTCTACGAGTTCATTTCGTGATCTTTACACATACTAGTCTTTCAAAGTGAGCATTAGTGGCATTAATTTCGGATTAATCATGAAATATATTCTCAAAAAGAATCCAAATGCGATGCGATTATAAATCAACCATCGTCTTTTGACCCGGGAATATCTCATCCGGTCAATGCCACAATATCAAAATTCTCTTATCAATCGACGACAGGCGAATGATAGTACAGACCATCATGTCTTAGTATTTAAATCATTTATCATTCGACGACAGGCAAAATGATAAGGTAACTTTAAATGCTTTAAAGAATGTGGTAGCAACCACTTGAAAGAAATTTCAACTCCTCTAAAATACGCTTTTGGTCGTATTGAATGGAGGCTATGTAAAGAAATTTTAATTCTTTCATGAGCTATTACCAGATAACACTGGTTTTCTCGAATATTTTATAACTCAACAAGGTACGATAGGACCTACACGAGTATAAGGCCTCATATTTGACAAATCAATTTGGTTTTACCAAAGATTTTGATTTGAAACGACAGGTCCATAATCATTGTCACAAAGGACTCTTTTAGGCAAGTAGTTGGTGAAATTATGTGGTACACTGTTACCCACAAGTATTGCCTAAAATTTCATAATTTAAAGTTTGGTCACATTTGTCAAAGGAATTTGCTCAAAGCACTTTAAATTATTTCGAGAAATTTCGTAAACAGGCAAACCAAAATACAAAAGTATGTCCAAATGGAAAAATCATAATCCAAATGGAAAAACATAATCCAGATGAGCGAAAAAATGGCTCAATGATTTATCAAAATCAATAAAGAAAGGTATCAAACTCATTTGAGCCACAAAATCGGGGGTCTCAAGAGTTTCCTTTCAATTTACTTTTACCACATTAGCATAGCTTTTTCCACCTTTATAATAGTTGTGAACTATTTAAGGAGTAACCGTGCATGACCTTTGTCTTTATAGCATAGAGTTGGCTCCTTGAGCATCATCTCTTGCTTTGTGACAACGGTCCATATTGTTTCTTTCAATTACTGTCTTGGAGCCACAAGTTTTCGATTTTGACGATTGTCTAAAATCTCGCTTGGCTAGGCGATTCATCGGGATCGCGACAGTTTGAGACAAATAACACTTGTCTCGGTTCTCGATTCGTGGAAAAAAATGTACACGAAGAGCATTAATATCAGGCAAACAATTCGTCATTGACCCAATATGATTAAAACTACTCACCGGGGTAATTTTCTTATCCAATAACAGATGGGTGATAAAGGAACATGGTGAATATAAATTCACGATACTGCTTATGGAATACAATTTCCAAGCTAGTATTTTGGTGAAGGATTGCTCCAATATGTCAATTTCAGACATTTGTTCACCATAGATGTCATCACGTCTCAAATGTGGCAGCGGAATAAAATCAACGCCTTAGCATTCATCCTGATGGTAATAACAAACTCGTGTTTTACTCATCAAATATGGCATCCAAAAAAAATTTTGGGCATCACATTTTCACACATCAGGGTTAGTAACATGTGGTGACGGATTAAAATCAACGTTTAAACAGTCATTTCACAAGTATGTTTTTACGATTTTTCTCATCATAGATGGCATCCAACATGTGTTGGGAGTTCTGGATTATTTATCATATAAAACGACTGGTTTATATGTTTATGGTTTGCACAAGCATAAACTTTATTTCGAAACGACAGGTTCGAAAAATAGTTTTGCTTTTAATGTGAATAGGTTCTCATTGATCGAACGACAGGTCGATACAGAGACACCAATTCGGCGAAACATACATCACTATATAAACACACTCGGGGAAATTATTATTTAGTCAACCTCTTTCGGTAGCTCTACTTGAAAAACGACCAGGAAAGACGGCGAGGGTGGAGGGCACGAATGCCACTTAAAACCCGACCTCATAAGGATATCGACTTCCGCCTATATCTTTCCTAGACATCGTATCCAAATAGGTGAGCCTAGTTGGGAAAGGTTCATAATTTTTCCAACTTAAATGTGAAAATATATGATTTCGCAAATTACCATATTATACACTTGGCAGTGATTAAGTATATTTAGATTGTACCTGCTTGTAGTACATATTATAACAAGATATTCTAAATCACACTTAGCAATATCTAATACAATCAATCAATCTAAATTTACCAATCAGTACAAAATATATCACAATTATTATTCTAATGCCATATGTGTAAATTTTATACTGTTTTTATACATGTAATATACTACAGGGACTATCCATGTAATTTCAGCAAAATATATATCTATTTACAGCATTATTACAGCTTCAGTCCATAATTTCAGACAAGTTTCAGTTTAGTCCTTTAGTAATTAACAAGCACAATCAATAGTTTCAGATAATTACAAAACAGTCCTACTGTTTTCAGTATATAACATATTCAGTCCGACAGATTACTACATATTTACGATTAATCAGACAAGCCATATGTACTATGTAATTTTAAATTAATCAGACAAGCCATATGTACTACATGTTTACAATTAATCAGACAAGCCATATGTACTACATGTTTACTACATATTCAGTCATACTGTTTACGACATGTACTATGTAATTTTATTTTTATTTTTTTAAATATACTATAGTAATAATCAGACAAGCCATGCCAATTATGTTCATAGTAGTACATGGTTTGATTTTGATGCAATAGTAACATAATCCATATATTATACGTTACTGGTACTACAAAAAAAAACGAAGGAAGATTGCTTACCCGTAACTGTTGCATGATTTATTTTACTGGCGGTGTAATCAGAAGAGCAAAACCTAGCCCTTTTTTTTTTTTATATCCCAATTTTCGAAGGTATACCCTAGTCTCCGCGAGCAAAGTGTTGATAACGTGTTGTAATACAACTATTAGCTATGTATTTAGGGAGACAGAAGTAGAGAGAGGAGAGAATAGTATCGTCTTTATTAATGAATGAATATGAATGGATGTAAAATACAAGACCCCTAGCCCTCTTTATATAGATAGAGGGGTAGGGTTACAAGCCCACTCGGACCCATAACAGTTTTTAATTTATTAAATCATAATTTGTCTAATATATAATGAAAATTGAAAAATTAAATTATTTATTGAAAATGTATCATATAACCCTCTATTTTTTAATCTAATGGTTGTAAATATGACTGAACATTTTGCAGTCTAACTCAATGACTATACAAAATGGGGACTTATACTCGGTCCTCCGACCAGACCGCCACCATCTGCTTTTTACCACAAATATTGTCCGTTTTGGCCCAATTTCGTCCTCGCTTTTTGGGCCGCACGGCTTTAAAAAGCCTTGGTGATAAGAAAGAGTATACTTCTACCTTATATATCATATAGGTACTACATATCTAGGTAATGTAGGATAGCTCATTTTAGTTTATCACAGTATTTTACTACGAAAATGCGGGTTCTAGCCGAGTAATTGAAGGCAGTGAATGTAGATATGCCTAATGGAACCAATATAATGCTACTCAAATTGTGGAGTGTAGCAAAACTGCATGAAATGCTTCGCCAAAATTGCATAAAGAAGAGAAACTCAAATAGTACATTGAGATTATAAAGGTGTTGAGTTTCAATTAATATATATCATCATCAAATAAAAAGCCATTTAATTAATTAAGCCTAAATTTTTTTTTTCCAAAACATAACCCGCCTCATATATTAATCCCCTACTGCTAGACGCAAAGAAATACTCCTGTATTGTAAGAAGCAAGTCCAGACACTATTGATTTTGCTTTTTCAGCTTAAAAAAACAAATTCTCATTCCATCTTATTCCACACCAAAGTAATCCATCTTGCTTCTGGCTAAATAGGAAATAAAATGGACCAACTATCAACTAGTTCTTGAACCGACCATGGCAAAAGTTTTGAATACTTGGGGGGAAAAGAGGGTCAACAGGCAAAACTTTAGGCCAGCACTTGTTATCAAAATCACTAAAAGCTTTGCAACATTGAGGGCCAAGGGCTTTAAGTTGACCGTTTAGCACAGAAAGTGTGACTTCCTCCATACAACTTTGAACGCTTTTGAGAGCTGTTAAGCATTCTGGGAGTGAAGGGAAGATGTACGGAACGGCTTCTTCGAGCATAGAGAGGGTGTGGAAAGAGAAAACGGGGGATGCCAAGAGAGAGAAACAAATGGCGGAAAGTACCACGATACTCATTGTGCTGTTAGCTGCCATTCTCTTAGGGAAGAGTTGGAAATTAGTATGCTTTGCTTTGTTGGTGACTGATGAGGTTTTTGAGTGAAATTTGTGAAGTGGTGTATTTCCTTTTATAGTAGGTTTGGATGGGCATGTTTTTGAAACTGTTGGTTACGTTTCCATTTCATGCATTGCCATTTATTGCAACAAGTCTCAATGTGTATATAACCGAGTTAACATTCTCAAACGGTTTACTTGAATTAAATATTGATTTAGATACTTAATTCGGTCAAAAACTAACATAGAATAGTTTTGCTATAGTTCTTCACTTTTGAGGAAACTTAAGAGCTCATTTATTGTGCCCACCATTCATTTCATAAGTTCTAGCAATCTGATGAAAGAAAACCAAAATAAACACAGTTCTGAATATTATGAAAAATGTTCATTTGTTTTAACGTGATAAGAACAAACAAATAAGTCCCATGCATCTAAAAAGCTCCACAGAGGGCGTTTATTGACAATTATTTTGACAGTATATGACATCAACACAAGATACAGACCTCGACGATTTTTTCCTATGAAACTCAGACCATGCATACAACAATAATCAAATTTACCTAAGAGTATCCACATCTTATTAGTTTCAGTTGAAAAATATATTCCAATAAGATTTTAAAATTTTCCAACTTTTCCATTCAATTTCTGTTTAATATTATGTAGTTTTTTTGAAAAAGTAAACGATAGTACTTGATCTGAAGCTTGTAATTTTAGCTGGATAAAGAGTTGATGCAATCCAATATGGATTGGATTCCGATCAATATTCAACGGACGAAATGTATTAGCTAGAAATTTGGAAAAAGGGATAACATTCATTTTTTCAACGTTGTGCATCTGGACCGATGGATCTTAATTTACAAGTGTGGTTACAAATATCAGCCGTTGCAATCTGATTGCAGTGCAATTCTTTATCCATTGTAGCAGTCCTAAGTAACATATTTAGTCTTTTTTTTCTTAGCTGGGTAAGAGTTTTATTAAAACTTAAAAGTTAAAATGGTAAACTTCATGAGGCTCTAGTATTTTATATTACATAAAGACAAAAAAAAAACCACAATGGACATGCTTCTATAGTCAAAACTCACGAGTCACGGGTTCTTATACTCCAAATGGTAGACCAAACAGACTAGGAGGTGAGCGAAACGAAAGAAACGAGAAAAATTAAAGGCAATCTCAAGACTAACCAAACATATAAATTAATATATATATGTGGAGTATTTTACTTTTGCCCATTCCTCTTAATAAGTGAATGGTACCACTGTATTCGTCATTTGTCTCTTTTACCTCTGTCCAAGTAATAAAGGTATTTGTTGGTACCAATGAAGTAAAGAATATTCTCATAACGACTTGTAAGTTCTTATATACTATAAGCTTTTGTGTTGTTGTATGATGGAGAACTCATTTAGCAAATCGCTCAGCTGGAATGAATTAGTAAGAAGCGTTGGATGGTAACTCGGTGTGTAAAGGTCTTTCGATAAAAGGAGCGAAAGAGAAACATTAAAAATGTGCGAATTATCCAAATCCCCCTGGGACCTTGGATGAAGTGATGCAAGGGCAACAATCAAACCATTATGCTTATATGGCTTGAACCATTCACGAATTTCAGTTTCTGAAAAAAGATGAATTGTGTGTTCGGAATGTTTTAGTCTGGCTTTGCCTTTCTCTCTTTTTTTTTTTTGTTTTTTATATAATTAGTGTCCCACTTTTTATTGAAGCCTGGGGAAAAAACCCATAGAAATAAATCAAAGGATTTAATTACAATTTCCCCTAAAGTGGGAACTAAAATGAAAATAACTACATCTACCGTACTAACTTGCAAGATCCGAGACTACATGAACTTAAGTTAAAGAAAACACCAATTAGAAGGACCGTCTGTGTAAAAACTGTGTAATGATGCCACGTTCCTCTTCTTGCCTCTTCATTTTCATTTTCCCTTGATACAGAGAAGAGAGAGAGACCACTTAAATCCCTAACTTGATCTCTTATACCCGTAAATTCCCTATTCCCAGCTTTTCAGCATGAATTATACCTCTAATTTGCGATGGAAAATCCTTTATAGATCCAGAAAAGATGCTTCCTTTGTCACATCCCCAATTTGCAAGAAGATCTGCTCTTTTGTTACCCTCTTTCAATATATGACTGAACAGATAAGTACCTTCTGTCATAAACTCATGTATTTTACTTTTTATTTCCAATAGTCTCCAAGGGCAATTTTATCTATTTTGCATGATATTGATGAGATGCAATTAATCACTTTCAATAACCACTTTGGTTTTAGGTGCAATTTGTATACTATAATAAAGAGGTTTAAACTCAGATAAGATAGCAGAGCAGCTTGTAATCCTTTTAGAAATTCCATAAATAAAATCCCCTTTGTAGTCACGTAGTATACACCCAATTCCACTTAATCCTGTAGTAGATCTTTCACACCCATCAATATTAAGCTTTGAATACCCTATGGGTGGATTGATCCATTTGATCATTTGAACTTTAATTTTACTTTCAGATCTATTATGAAGAAGTTTAGAATATTTGTAATTAGCAAGCCTAAAAGCTTCTTCGACTTGAATAATAATAGCATCATCTTCATTTTGATGTTTTCATATCTAGCAGAGGATCTAGCTTTCCATATAAACCAAATAATAAGAGAAGGGAGAATTTGACAAGTTTTTTTTCTCTTCATAATGTAGTTTTTGTCCAATATATGACCACAAAGTAAAAATTCTTCCTTTAAGAGAATGATTTTGCACTAGAATACCCCATTTCCTTTCGAAGAAACTCCAGATATTGTTTGCTATATTACCATTGCTGAAAAGATGATCAAAATTTTCTTCATTGTTATTACAGCATTCACACTTGTAAGCAAGGTGAATCCCAAATTTGTATAAGCTGCAATCCAGAGAGACAGCTTTGGAGAATAATTTTCACATGAAACAAAAGATCTTCAAAGGTATTGATTTATTCCAAATAAATTTGCTAGTCCATCTTTCTACTCCTGTTTCTTTTGCAATTTTCCAGACACTTTTAAGAGTAAAATTCCCCATACTAGTAGGCTTCCAAATAGGCTTATTTCTTACCCACTCAATATTTGGCTCAGTGATATCTCTAGCTTGCATCATTCTCCCCCAAGTATTATTACTTTTTTTTTCGACCATATCAGTAGGATTCTTATTTCTACAATATTTTGTTAACATGAAATTAGACCATAAATTATCTTAAGTTCTGAACTTCCACCATAATTTCATAGCAAAGGCTTTAGAAATATTCTTGAAACTTCTGACATTTAGACCTCCCTCTTTAATAGTTTTGCAAATTTTACTCCACCTGACCCAATGATGCTTATTTTTCCCCTCTTTAGTTCCCCAAAAGAAATTAGAAATAATTTGATCTATTTTGTAAATAACTATTTGAGGTGGATTCATAGCTGCCAATGTATAAATAGAGATGGAGTGCAACACATGTCTAATTACAATTAATTTACCACCCTCATTTAGGCAAGTACCTTTCCAGCTTGAAAGCTTACTTCTAACTTTTATAATAAGTTCATGGAATAGAAGGCATTTTTTGTGCCCATCATATAACTTGCATCCAAGATAAGTAAAAGAAGGTTTCTTACTTAACATGTGGAGCTCTTTGCATATACTCTCTTTGTGCTGTCTAGTTACACTTTTTGAAAAATAGATAGAGCTTTTTTCCAGATTTATTTCTTGACCAGAGTCTTCATTATAATTTTGCAGCACTTGTTTTACCATCTTGGTAGACTTTATTGAGGCAGAGTTGAAGATTATAATGTCATCAGCAAATGACAGGTGAATAATAATAGGACAACCCAATGAAGATTTAAAGGCAACCTAGTTCTTTTTGTACTTTAGAGCATTTAAATTCCTGGTCAGTATTTCAGAGCATAGTATAAATAAAGAAGAAGATAGGGGATCTCCTTTTCTCAAACCATTAGTAGGCATAAAAATATCAGTAGGACCCCCATTCACCAGAACAGAAGTATGATTTTCTGAAATTAACCTCCAGATAATGTCAATAAACTTTTCAGAAAAACCTAACTTCCTCAAAGTAGAAATAAGGAAGTGCCAAGAAATCTTGTCATAAGCCTTTTTCATATCCAACTTCAAACCCACATTTTTTCCACTTTTCTTTTGGTTTAAAGTTGAAATGAACTCTTAGGCTAACAGTATGATATCCACAATGTCCATGTTTTGTACAAATCCACTTTGATTATCATATATAATTTTGGGTAGAATACTAGCAATTCTTGTAGACATAATTTTTGAGATAATTTTGCTGCATAAAGTACATAGCTAATATGCCAAAAAAAAATTTGGTTTTGCCTTTTTAGGAATGAGTGTTATAACAGTAGTGGAGATAGACTTAGGTAATAGACTTCCCATGAAAAATTGAATGATAGCTTTAAAGATGTCATCCCCAATATAACTCCAATAGCTCACAAAAAATTGACCTGTAAATCCATCATTGCCTGGGGCACCTGATGTACTCAGGTCCCAAACAGCACTTTTAACCTCTTCAAAAGATGGATATTTATCCATAAAGTTGTTATCTTCTTCTAGAATCACATTGGTAATAATATCCAAACTTTTGTAAATATAGGAACTTGGTTTATTAGCTGCAAGCAATCCCTGAAAATAATTCATGGTCTCTTTTTTGATCAAATATTTGCCATTTATTTTAGTACCATCAACTCTCTCTATTTCACAAATAGCACTCTTTGTTCTTCTTTTCTTTACTACACTGTGAAAGAACTTTGTATTAGCATCCCCTTTCTTTGCCCATATTAGATTAGCCTTTTGTTCCCAATACTTTTCTTCAATACTGAGTCTAAATTTCAGATTGGCCTCTTTTTTATTAAGCACAATTTTGTTTTCAGGTGAAGTATCCATCTCAAATACCACTTCTGCTCTGAGGAACTTGTCTTCTGCCTCTGTTACCATTTGAAAGATGTTCCCAAAGGTAGCATAATTCCAATCTTTTAATTTTTTTCCTTATAACTTTCAAGTTATTAGCTACGTTGCTGAGAGCATTGTAATTAAAGCCTTTAACCCAGTTAGCTTTGATTACTTCCAAGAAACTCTTATTCTCCATCCAGAAATTTTGGAAAATAAACCTTTTAGGACAGTTCTCTTCATTTAGATGAAATTTTAGTAGCAAAGGGCTATGGTCTGATGTATCTTTGCTCAAATGATCCAGAAAACTATTAAAGTAAAGCTTATCAAAGCTTTGATTAGTAAGTACTTTGTCAATTCTTTCAAAAATAGCATTAGTGCCAGTCCTTTTATTCCACCAAGTAAATTTAGAACCACTGAATTTCATTTCTGTCACCCCAATATTATCCATGCAATTAATGAAATCATTGGTTGCAGTTAGGTTAATAGGCAGTCCTCCTGCTTTATCCCATTCACAAGTTACTATATTAAAATCACCACCAATAATCTAGGGATCCACCGTAAAAGAGTCTATTAAAAATTTCCATAATACTTCTCTTTCAATTGGGGTACACTTTGCATAAATTACTGAGATAAGCAGCTTCATATTAAGTAAATCAATGTTGACTTCTAGATTTACACATTAACTCATTTGATTAGAAATATGAATTTCCATTTCTTGCATATAGAAAATCCATATTTTGTTATCATCATGAACTAAAACTTCATCAAAACCAAATCTTCTTTTATATCCTTCTATTTTATCAGCTCCCCTTTTAGGCTCAATACAAATAAGCAGCATAATATTATTGAGTTTACAAAGCTTCTTAATTCTTCTAGTTGTGGTTTTACTTCCCACACCTCTAATATTCCAGAAAAGAGCACTAATCATTTATAAACTTTCCTAACCCCTACATTAGAGGGTCTTAAAGTCATATCACTTTCCACCTTACTTTTCTTTGCAGTGACATTTGAAATAGCTTTCAAACTTTTTTTATTATGTTTCTGTGTTTCCCATTCCTCTTCTTCAATATCCAAGGGGATTTTCCTTTGTGAGAGTCCTAGTTTATTGACTAGATTATCAGGAGTATTTGCAGGTTCCAACATATTAGCATCCTCTAATGCTACCTCATCTTCTGGAAGAAAAGTAACTATCATCATATTTGATTTATCATTTGCTAACATGGAGTCTTCTTGAGTATCATCATCATTACCTTTAGCAATTTCTAAACTCATAAGTAATAGAGGTCTTTCATTAATCTTTTCAGCAACATCCCCTTCTTTACCATTATTTTCGAGGACAAAACCCTCATCTTGTACCATAGTATAGTCTTTTTCTTCATTCTCTTTGGTTGTTTTTAAGTTACCAGATTTTTTTTTTTCTAAATTAATAACTTCCTTTTCCTTGTTGTTTGTTCCTTGTACTTGTGCAGATTACCAAAGTTGCGAACAACCCAATCTTTTGTACTTTCCTTTTCTAACTTTTGGTATTTATTTGGGAGAGGCTGAGTGAATTTAGTCAAATTGTATAATTTGGCCTTTGTATTTTTCATTAACCTGGCTTTGCCTTTCTCGATGCTATCTAACATGCTCATTTGAAATTAAGTATGTTTTTATGTACTAATCAATGATTCTCCCTTCATACAACCGAGGGTTGGGATGGATAACTTGGGTTGTACGTGGGACTGATTTCTCATTGTGAGATGTGGGCAAAAAAATAGCACTGAAAATAACTTTCGAAAATGCTGAAAAGGCACTCATTTCGCAAGAGAAAGTACCAAATGTTTATCATGAGTATGTGCATTATTCTCACACTCTAGATGATCTTATGGGGAGCTACATTATAGACTCATCTTTGAGCTTTGATCATGAAAATTTTTCGACAGGCGATGAAGGAATGCACTCAGACTTTGGTATTTGTGATGGGAACGGAATCTCAAAGGACGTAAACATTCTATGAAAACCAGAGGTCATAGGGTGCAAACGAAATGGTAAACCAGAGGTTTTCCCTTCCATAATATGTAGTTGAAAGCATCATTATTTGGTGCATTAAGGTTATTTCAAAAATTATGTCTACTAGATTTGCTAACATACTGCCTATTATTATTTCTGAGAATCAAAGTGGATTTGTCAAATCTAGAGACATTGTAGACAATATTCTTCTGGCTCAAGAATTTATTTCAACTCTTAATAAAAAATCTAGTGGGAGAAATATAGCTGTAAAGCTAGATATGAAAAAAGCTTATGATAAAATATCATGGCATTTACTTATTTCTACACTAAGAAAATTGGGTTTCTCTGAGAAGGTTATTGATTTAGTATGGAGGATTATTTCTGGAAATCAAACTTCTATTTTGGTGAATGGCAGTCCTACTGAACTTTTTACTCCTAGAAATGTCCTAAGACAGGGGGATCCACTATCTTCTAGTCTATTTATTATTTGTTCTGAGGTATTAAGCAGGAATTTAAATAAATTGATTGACAACAAAAGATGGTCAGCTTTTAAAGCTCCTATTGGAAGCCCTATTATAACTCACCTTGCTTTTGCTGATGACTTGATAATCTTCAGTTCAGCAGATCTTCATTCTATCACAAAGATTAGCAATACCCTGCAATGTTATAATAGAGATTCTGGTCAAGAAATCAGTTTAGAAAAAAGCTCAATCTATTTCTCAAAAAGTGTCAGTGCTATTCAAAAAGGAATTATCTGCAAAGAACTTAATATTGCAAGTAAGAAACCTCCTTTTTCCTATCTTGGTTGCAAGCTATATTCTGGGCATAAAAAGTGTATATTTTTTCATGAACTTATACTAAAAGTTAGAAGTAAACTGTCTACTTGGAAGGGCAATTGGCTTAATTTAGGTGGAAAATTAATATTGATTAGGCATGTTCTTCAATCTATACCTATTTATACATTGGCAGCCATGAATCCCCCTCTACAAGTTATTAAAAGAATTGATCAATTATTGTCAAACTTTTTCTGTGGTAATAAAAATGGTAAAAATAAGTATGATTGGGTTAGATGGAGCAAAATTTGTTCTCCTGTGAAAGAAGGGGGCTTGAATGTTAAAAGTTTTCATGACATTTCAAAAGCTTTTGCAATGAAACTCTGGTGGAGGTTCAAAACTGAAGATTCTTGTGGACCAACTTCATGAAAGCTAAATATTGTAGAAAAAAGAAAGCAGAAGATATTCCTATAAAAAGAGGTACTAATACTTGGTGCAGAATGCTTCAAGATAGAGAATTGACTGAGAGTAATACTACTAGAGTTGAAAATGGGTTAAAACCTATATGGAAACTTACTACTCTTGGGAATTTTACTATCAATTCAGCTTGGAATATTGTTAGAGAAGTAGGTTCTATAAACTGGAGAAGTACATTTATATGGAATAGAATGGTACCTTTAAAAGTTTCTTGCTTTATGTGGAAATTATTTAACCAAGCTGTTTCTTTGGATTGCAACCTGCATAAATTTGGCATTAATATAGATTCTATGTGTGGGTGTTGCAAAAATTCAGAAGAAACTTTTGACCATCTTTTTAGTAATGGTATAGTTGTAAATGAGGTTTGGAATTTCTTTGAAAGTAAATGGGGTATTATTACTCAGAATAATTCTTTGTTTGGAAGAATTAACAGCTGGTGGTCTTATATCATTAAGAAAAAACCCTTTTCTGAAAGGAAAATTTGTCAGGTTCTACCTTATATCATTATTTGGGTTATTTGAAAATCCAGATGTTCATGCAAATTTGAGAATATCAAAATGAGGTCTAGCAATATTATTCGAAATTCTGAAGATTTGATTATTCAGTCTGGTTATAAGGAGAAAGATTTCTCTTACTCTAATTATAGTGGTAAGAAGAATATTAAAAAAGCCACTATTATTAAGTGGCTTTATCCACCAACTGGGTATCTGAAACTAAATATAGATGGCTTTTATAAACAAACTGAGGCTTTTAATGGAATTGGTGGGCTAATTAGAGATGAAAAAGGGTATTTTATCAAAGGGTTTTCTAGGACTATCACAAGCAATTCAGCTCTTTATTCTGAGTTCAAAGCCCTATATTATGGTCTACAAATCTCTCCAAAAAGACTTCTAATAATTGAGAGTGATTCCTTACAGTTAATCAATATCATCAAAGGTAAACAAAAATGCCCTTGGAAAGTTTTAGATCTATTTAATTGTATTAAAGATCAAATTAAGGAAGGAGAGTACCAGTTTAAGTATGTGGCGAGAGAAGGCAACAAGGCTGCTGATCTACTTGCGAATTGGGAGGGAGTCACCATTTCTTCTAGTGTGGATGATTTTCCACAGGTATTAAAGGGGATTATAATTACTGAAGCTAAAGGTTTTTCTAATTTAAGGTTTAGATGAAGATGAAGATGGAAATATAGCTCTTTATTTCTTTTTAATCAAAGATGGATATGAAAATGGAGCGTAGGAGAGAGGAGAGTCTCTCTCTTAGGTTATTTCTCAGAGAGAAATGAAGAGGTGCAAGTGACAGGTGTTATTACATCTAGTTTTAGGACCAGTCCCTCAAGTTTCAATCACCATTCTATTGAATCCAAATTTGACAAATTCTGGATATTAAGTTTCAGTTATTTCATTTGGTTGTAATAGTTTGTTTTTATTTCTTTTAGGTCTCTTAATTAGTGATTCTCTCTGTAATTACTTATGATTTCGATCTGTGAGGTTTTCCTCCGCAGCTCGTTTTTAATAAATTGTGGGTATCCCCACTAATTATTTAAAAAAAAAACTGCAAAGTTATAGTCTCATTATCAATGCAAAAAAATATGGACTCCCAGTATATCGGTCTCATACTAAAAAGATGTTTTGGTTTCAAGACTTCAGACTTGAAGCTACAAACCTATCGGATATTGTTTAATTCCTGTGTACTTTTGAGTTTTAATGTAGCTCCGATGAGCATTATCTTCTTAAAAGTTAGAAGTACGGTTTTTAAGTTTATCATATGTAACTTTTAAGTGAGTAAGTTTGTAGCTTGCTACGGTTGTTTCAATAATAGTTTTGGTTTAATAATTAAGAAAAAAGGAGCACTGGAAACGGATAAGGATCTAAACACTGACTTTCAAATTGGTTTCTTTTAGTTTGCTAGCTAGGTTAGTTAATAGAAGACGGGATTGAGAATTAGCCACATGTTTTGGGGTACGTGGTCCGGGTCCTGGTGGTATATGGGTGATTGTAGATATATTCGAGAGTAGATAAATATGATCTTTCTGGTTCAAGCCAGTTATATGATGGTTGCACCAATACAAATATTCTTTTGAATTATGCTAGCTTAGATAGATATTACTAAGTTTTTAAATTAGTTTAGTAGACATCTTTTCCGGTATATTAAATATCTCAGCGATTCAAAAACAATCTAACAGAAAAACAACAGACATTTATTTATCATCGCATTGCTATCGATCATGCCAAGGTAAAAAAAATTGGATGACATATACTGTAAAAAAAATATGGATGACATGGTTTGGTGGAAGCTCATCCACAGCAAAAGACCTTATCAGTGTAAACCAAACCGTATTTTGGTTAACCAAGATTTTGAAAAATCAGAAAACAATGTTAAGTTATTAACTATAACATGGAAAAGTGAGCAAACTTTATATACTTCATAAAACACTACAATAATTAAAGAACAACATTAAACTTCAGTTTTGACTGAAAATGAGAACCTTGTACAATAATAATAATACAGTAAAACCTCTCTATAAAAAATACTCCATATAAGAATAATCTCCCTATAGTAATAAAAAATCCCGGTCCCAACTCGGACCAGTTCAAAATAGGAATAAACTCTCTATTGTCATATTCCGTAGTTTTTTATGGTCCCGTTAGTTATAAATTCAGCTCCTTATAAGAATAAAATACATTTCATTACAAAAATATATATATATCTAGTTATAATAAATTTATTATGATATAAAATACTTATGTAAGGTTATTTGCGATGATGACTTAATTTATTTATTTTGTTATCACATCTTTTAACTTGCGCGCCCGTACTAACTCGTCGACATGGATACCATCTTGTTGAAGCAAAAATATTTCTAACTTGTCAAGCATTTTAAAAGCTTCTTGACATGAAACCTTTTGTATTGCTATAATATCATCCTCCGAGTTATCTTCTTCTGCATCTTGCCTAATTTCAGTAACGATTTCTTCATCGGTTAAAGTATTTGTTTTCTACATACATGTATTTGTTTAACTAAACTTTTGATAGATTCATTTTTTTGTTTTAACTTATAATGAACCATTTATATGTATCTAATATTATGTAAATACATATATTTTTTATTTTTTTAATATGTAAACTCTATATAGGAATAACCTCTCTATAGTAATATTTTTTCGTGGTCCCCACAATATTACTGTATAGAGGTTTTACTGTAGTACTATAACAGATAACATCACTTGCACTTAATTCCAACTCTTATTCATTTCCATATTTTTTCACACCAAACAAACCAACTTAATATTTATTATGTCAATCTTATTCCATACAAAGCAGAAGACGTAAGTACACGCTTAACCACACCTCCATGGACAACTGAAACATTAATGATCTAGTTTTTGAATTTAGTAGAGTTGCAAAAGTTCTGAATAGCCGGGGTGTAAAGAGGGTCTACTGGCAAAGCTTTAGGCCAACACTTGTTATCGAAAGCACTAAAGGCCTTGCAGCACTGGGGACCAATGACTTTCAACTGACCATTTAGCACCGAAAGCACAGCCTCTTCCATGCAACTTTGGACGCCTTTGAGAGCGGTTAAGCACTCAGGGAGCGTAGGTAGGAGGTAGGGAATGGCTTCCATGAAACAGAGAGCAGGAGAAGCTAAGAGTGAGAAAAAAAGGAGAGAGATTACCATGACGTTCATAGCATTGTTACGTGCCATTCTTTGGGTGTAGAAATTAGAAGTTGGAAATGAGTATGTATTCCTTCGGTTGTGAGGGAATTGAGTGAACTTTGTAAAGTGTTGTAGTTCTTTTTATAGTAGGTTTAGGTGGGGATTTGTTTGGAAACGGTCGCTTTAATTGTAATTTATGTGTTGGATTAGTTATGTTTACATTAGCGTTTAAGCCATGGGAATAACAATAGTGAGCGGTTTCACTTGCATTTAGTATTTTGTTTGAAGCACCTAAATTCAACTCAAAGACATATGTAGGGCTAGTTATCCCGTATAGATTTTGAGTAAACCAAACTACAAAACAACCAGAGAGGAAAATAAAATAATTTCCAAAAAAAAAAACATCGGAAAAAAATTACGTAAATAGGTTTGAGCTTCCGTCGTTTTCAAAGAAATGGTTTTAATACGGGTTATGGTAATTAGATCATCATAAGTTACTTGTAAGGTTTCCTTTAATGGTCAGAAGCAATTGATTATACACATTTTCGATATAAATCATGCTAACAATAGCTCTCTTTTTGATAATTTTAGTTTTCTTTTTTAAAGGGGACATATAATTATTTCACTCCTTCCCCTTTATGAGGGGGGAGAAAGCAATTTTACTTAGAGGGGCACATAATTAAACCAATTCGCGCCTCTTATTTAATAAAATATAATAGAAGAAAGTAATTAACTAAGTCGATTTAAAATCAAGTACTATTTCGAGTACATTGGCTAACAATTAACCACAGGAGTTCTAGCTATCTTTTGCAAATTTATCTTGAAAAGTACAACCAATGTCTTTTTATCTCACTACAAAGCAAGATATCTCCACATGTATATAATTGTGCATGTTAGGAAAACATAGAATTTTATACCATTTCGGCATTTCACAATTACGGTGTTTAAGGGTAGAATAATTCGGAGAATAAAAAGTGAAGTACAAGTTATGCGTTTAACATTTTTTTTTTCTAGATCATTTAAGAATTAATAATCAATTTTCTTTTTACATTCATTCACCTAGATATTTTGTCCAAAGTTTAGCATATATATTTTGATTTAATATTTGAAAACGCACTACAAAAGTTCCAACTAGAAAAATAACTCAGCAAACCATCGAGGCGGAATGGTTTTGTAAGAAGCATTGACTGGGGGACGGCGAGCAAAACCCTAATCTTAGGTGAGAAACAAAGTGGTGCCACTGCAGACAGAAAAGATAGTTAAGAAGAGGGTCAAGAAGTTTAAGAGGACCTATAGGGTGATTGGAAGATAGGTATTAAGAAAAACTGGCATAGACAAAAGGGTATCAACTCACGAGTTACAAGAAAGTTCAAATGATGTGTTTTGATGCCAAATATCGGCTATGGTTCAGACAAGAAAAACACAACATTTTCTCACAAACGGTTTTAAGAAATTTGTTGTACATAATGTTTGTTATTCTGAAATTTGCTCGCAATGTTTCAACTTGAGAGAGCAAAGAGATAGTAGAAAGAGTAGATCAGCTCGACTTTGTAATTGCAACAAACTTAATAGGTTGGGTATTCAAGAAGATTAATGAGAATTGATTATAGTGATTTTTATGTTGGCCAATTTTGGTTAACAATCTATGTTGTGTTTTAGACTTTTCTCTATTATATATGTGTTTTTGCAGTTACAAAAATATAAAGTGTTGGATGGTAACTCAGGGTGTGTAAAGGTCATTGAATAGAAAGAGCCAAAAAAAAATTCAAAATGCGGAATATTTCTAAATTACTTTAAGACTCTTGAAGAAATGATCCAAGGGCAACCATCAACCCATTCTGGCTTCATAGTTTTAAACCAATGTTTGAAAAGGTTAAAGCATCACTGGAGCGTTTTCAGAAGAGTTTTACTGAATCGTTAAAACCGTAATCTTTACTAAAAAAACGCAAATACTTATATATGCTCATATACTATTGAATACATGCATGAATATAATAGGTATAAAACACTATGTCCAATCCCTTATACCCCCAGGTCCTTTCACCCCTGTTTTTGAGTTCCTCGACACCACATTGATTTCCTTGGCGAGTCTTGTGGACAACGTACCGATAACTTTGGAAAATAGATTTAGCACTCTAGCAGAAGAGTGCGAAGTGATCAGGTTGGACATTGACAGTATCCTTGTCAATGCTACGAATTGCGAAACTCCAGTCACTGAGTGTCACGACCTAGTAGTGTTCAGTGAGCCGAATGTAGAAATATTCGTCCCGAAAAAAGTAACTATGAAAAGTTCTCCCCATACAAGGAGGAAAAGTAAGCGGAAAATCACCCCAAGTAAGTGTTTCCCCTAATCTCGTTATGATTAAGATAGCTTGTTGGAACATTCGTGGTCTCAATGGCCCCGAAAAACAAAGGGAAGTTAGTAGTTTAATTGGTGAAAATAAGATTACTTGTATTGGTTTACTGGAAACTAAAATTTCAGTTGAAAATAAGGATAGAATTTGTAATTCTATAGCTCCTACTTGGAGGTTTGTGGATAATTTTGACTTGGCTCCTAATGGTCGAGTGCTTGTTGGGTGGGATTCAAATGTGTGGAACCTCACTGTTTTGTCAAAAAATAATCAATGTCTGTCTTGCTACTTGTCTGCTGTTGATGATTCGGTTCACGCTAATGTCACTTTTGTATATAGTTGTAGCTTGGTGGATGATAGACGTATTTTGTGGAATTATTTGACTAGTAACTAAAATATTTGGAGCACGATTTCCTGGATGGTTTTGGGGGATTTTAATGCTCTCCGATTCCCTAACGACAACAAAGGGGGACGAAATATTTGGGGGCCAAAGTCGACGAGGCTTGAACTTATCTTGGTAATCTGCAAGAGCGTTTGGATTCAGGGAGACCTGATGATATTCGTGTGTCTATCAATTTAGCCAAAGAAAATCTTAAACTACTTCTTGTTAATGAAGAAAATGAAAAACGTCAAAAAAAGTCGAATACAATGGTTAAAGGAAGGGAACCACAACACCGCTTATTTTCACCATTGTGTCAATAAAAGAAACAACCGGAATCGCATTACTTCTGTCAAGATTGATGAGGATAATACGGTTTCCGATTATCTGGGGGTTAAAAAGGCCGTCGTAGACTATTTTACCTCATTACTTGGCCGACGTTCCTCTACACCTTATCCTGGACAAGAAACATTGAAACTCATTACTTGTACTAAAATTTCAGAACGCATGTCCGAAACTCTTTCAAAATCTGTAACCGACAAAGAAATAGTAGATTGTATGCTCGGTTTACATCTTAACAAGGCCCCGAATCCATATGGTTTTAACGCCATGTTTTTTCGATCTACTTGGCATATTGTGGGAAATGACGTTAAAGAGGCCCTCAAAGAGTTTTTTCGGTCCTGCTGCTCTCTTCTTAAACAACCAAATGCTACCATAATCGCACATGTTCCTAAACGCCCTAATCTGTCTATGTTAAAAGATTATCATCCCATTTCTTGTTGCAATACAATATATAAGTGCATTTCGAAAATTTTAGCCAATAGGCTAATACAGATTCTCCCAGATATGGTCGATGATAATCAATCGGCTTTTATTCAAGGTAGAAGGATAAGTGATAATATTTTCTTAGCACAAGTACTCTTACACGGTTATCACCTTCAAGGGGGGTCTCCTCGAATGGCACTTAAAGTTGATATTATGAAGGCGTACGATTCCGTTCGTTGGGTGCTTGTTTGGGATGTCCTTCACGTAATGGGTTTTCCGTTAAAATTTATTAGGTGGGTTAAAGAATGCGTGACTTCAACTACATATTCTGTATCCTTAAACGGAAGTTTAAAGGGTTATTTTAAAGGGGCTAAAGGGTTAAGGAAAGACGACCCTATCTTATCGTATTTATTCATACTTTGTATGAATGTCCTATCTTCTATCCTTGTTACTCTCACCTCCTCTCCCGATTTTGGTTTTCATTGAAGATGTAAGAAGCTTAAGTTAGTCCACATTTGCTTCGCCGACGATCTTTTTCTCTTCTTGAATAGTGACTTATCTTCGGCCTCAACACTAGCATCGGCATTAAAAGATTTTGGTAGCTTCTCCGGTTTGGTCCCAAATTACGAGAAGAGTGAACTATTCATGGCCGGTGTGGAGGAAACTATGGGTATGGAAATTTCGAGTTTAGTGGGTTTTAGCATTGGGTCTTTGCCTATCAAGTATCTTGGGGTTCCTCTAATTTCCTCTAGGCTAAAATCTGGAGATTATGCGGTTCTTGTTGATCGTATCACAAATACAGTGACTTCGTGGATCGGAAAATTCCTCGCTTTTGTAGGCCGACTTCAACTTCTACAATCCGTTTTATTAAGTATTCAATCCTATTGGAGCTCTCACTTTATTCTCTTTGAAAAAGTGGTTAATTCTATTGAAAGTATATTTCGTAACTTTCTTTGGTCGGGGACCGACTTGAATACACACAAGGCTAAGGTAGCATGGTCTAAGGTGGCGTGTCCAACTTCGAAAGGTGGTTTGGGGATAAAACAAAAAAGATTGGAATAGACCATTCATGGGAAAACATCTTTGGTTCCTTATTGACCCTACTCACTCCTCTCTTTGGAAACGTTGGGTCATAATTCATCTAATTTCAGGACGTGACATTTGGACAATCCTGGTTCCTTCTCAATGTCCTTGGTCTTGGTGGAACATTTTACATCTTCGGGAATTGCTAAAATAAAAAATTATGGGCGTTTGTGTGGTTTGTGTGGTCTGTGTGAGTGTGATGTGTGTGTGTAAAGTGATTCCCGTCCCCACTACTTATGTTTTCTCTAATAATGTTCAACAAAACTTTGGTGCAAACTCTTCCATTCCTGTGAATAATATTTCTACCCTTTTTGTCCTGCTTCCGTCTCCAGCTCCAAAAGTTTTCTGGAAACCAGATCCTACTTATGGTTATTCCGTTAAGTCCGCATGGGATTTTATACGCAAAAAAAGTGAGGCGGTCTCTTGGCACCACGTGGTGTGGGCAAGAATCTCCCCTCCAAAATGTAACTTCATATTTTGGTTAGCCGTTTTGAATAGACTTTCAACTTTTGATCGCCTTCAAAAAATGGGGCTTGTAGAATTAATGGATGTCCGCTTTGTCAAAAAAATACGGAAAGTGTAAACCATTTATTTTTTCAATGTGAGTTTTCTAGAAGAGTGTGGACTATCGGTTGTTCAAAATCTGGATTTATGGGCTCGTGTGTGACTTGTAACAAGTGGGTTAATAATTGGTCTAGTGAAGTTTTCAAAGAAAAATCGGCCTCTGCTACACTAGGAAAGTGTTTACTTGCATCGACGGTATATAGTTTGTGGTGGGAACGCAATGCTAAAATTAACGAAGGAAGGGCGTCTAGTCCCGGACAACTTTTTAGAATCATTGAGTTTTATGTTATTAGTAGCATGAACAAGTTAAGTAATGTTACTAACAATCGTAGAAATATGTTTATTAGTAGACATTGGAAGCTTAGCGCGAACTTTGTTGGCGATTATATTTCATAGCTTATCATGTAATGTAATTTCTTGTAATCATTTTAAAAAAAACACTCTGTACAGATGATTATTATTCACGTAGTTTAGTTATGCACTATGTATATATAACAAATTACATTTGATAACGTAGCTTAAGTTTCATTTTTAACATTTAACGGAAGGCAGTTGAATGTTAATTGTTATGTCTAATCGAACCATAATGTATGTTACTCAAATTACTCATTGTAGCTGCATGAAATGATTTACCAAAATTGCATAAAGAAGAATTGAAAGTCAAATATTGTATATTGAGATTATAAAAAATTTGTTTCAATTAATTTATCATCATCAAATATATAACAAAAGATTTAATTATACCTAAAATCGTTTTATTCCAAAACATAACCGGCTTGGTATAATTCCTGCTGCTAGTGCTAGACTCAAAGGAATATACTGTAAGAAATAACTCAAGACATCATTGATTTTGCTTTTTCAGCTTAGCGAAACTAAGTTTTCATTCCATCTTATTCCACACAAAGGTAATTAATCTTGTCTTTGGCTAATTAATGGAACTAAAGGGGCCTATCGGCTAGTTCTTGAACCGACTATGGCAAAAGTTTTGAATACTTGTTGGGAAAAGAGGGTTGACGGGTAAAACTTTAGGCCAGCACTTGTTATCGAAATCACTAAAAGCTTTGCAACATTGAGGGCCAAGGACTTTCAGTTGACCGTTTAGCATCGAAAAAGTGACTTCCTCCATACAACTTTGGACGCTTTTGAGAGCTGCTAAGCATTCAGGGGGCGAAGGGATGATGTAAGGAACGGCTTCTTCGATGAGAGAGAGGACTTGGAAAGAGAGAGCAGGAGATGCCAAGAGTGAGAAACAAATGGCGGAAAGTACCACGATACTCATTGTGTTGTTACGTGCCATTCCTCTTGCGGAAGAGTTTGAAATTGGTATGCTTTGCTATGGTTGTGAGTGGTGAGATTATTGAGTGAAATTTGTGAAGTAGTGTATTTCCTTTTTATAGTAGTTTTGGATGAGGATGTTATTGAAACTGTTGCTTACGTTTCCAATTCATGTATTGCCTTTTATTACAAATAGTCTCAATGTGCGTCTAACCAAGTTAATTAACATATCTAACTGAGTTAATTAACATTCTCAAGCGGTTTGCTTGTATTAAATATTGATTTAGTTTGCTATAGTTCTTCTCTGTTGGGGAAACTTATATGAGCTCATTTATTGGAGAAACATTAATTGAGAATAAAGTGTCGTATGACTCTGTTTTTATGAGTCCGAATTTTCTTCAAACCGGTTTTGAGAAATTTCGGACATTTTATGTGGGGGTGTTACATGAAAGTTGTGTAGGATTTAGAGGAGAAAAAGGTTGTATGAAGGAAACTTAAAATTTCTTATATATGAACATAAGTTCGAATCAAAGTGGGAATGGAAGGCTATAACTTCAGACTTGCTAAGGAAATTTAATTTAAAGAGTTTGTAAGACACGATTAGAATAGGTCAACAAATGAAAATTTGAAGAAGGGTATGAATGTGGGTGAGGGGCTAACGTCTACTGCTTCGGGTGTACAGTTAAAAGTTCATGTCAAATAGTTAAGCGTCACATGTCACTATTTAATCAGTTTTGCACACTACGTAAGAAAGATGACATGATACACCGGGTATACCCAAACTTGTTTGAAAGGGAAAATATACCGCTTTTACGTATACATATACCCTTTCAACACAAATTCAAAAGATAAGTTTTTTTCTTACTTATATCACTATCTCTAACTTCTATTACTATATATTTATGTTTTGAAAATAATCTTTTACCTTATTCTACATTTTTTTTTATACAATTCTTTCTATTCATAGATATGTAAATTAAAAGAACCTTTAAACATAAAAAAATTGAACAAGAGTTATAGTCAAGAGAGATGTTTTGATATGTTTTTTTTATCTATATCTTGTAATTTTAGATTGACCTCGAGTGAATAAAATATTATATGACTGGTTTTTTTATTTGTGTTATAAATAATATGTTCACGTGGTGTTTCATCTTCTTTGATTTGATATTATGTTAATTTTTATCATTTTCTATCTGTCTTTCTTTTTTTAGAAACCTTAGATTTAGATGAAATAATATTATAAGTTGAGAAATTTTATTATTCAAAGTATGTACCACGAAACATCCATAAGAACAACAGAGGAAAAAATAAGTATAAATGCAAATGTCGACACGAGTACAAACCCCTTCGTAAAGAACTCTTCCATGCAAACACGTGTCTTTATGTCATTGGAGTATTTATTAGAAATTACCCAGACTTTGATTAAAATTTGGTATTACAAAACATGGTTAGGAATTCAGCATTATATTTATTAATCACTCCCGGAGCCGTTAGTTTGGAATGAAACAACAAATAGTGCAGAAATGGAGCACACTCTTATTTTATTTTAAAAATTAAATTATATTGTTAATTAGATGAAGTTATCTCTTTTAGTCATGTATAGTTTCCCCTAAGTTATATGTCTAGAAAATAGAAAAAATACTTTTCCTTTGTATTACGTGCTTATATAAAGATAGGAGATAATTTTCACTACAAAATAATGTTTGATTTAGTGAGAGTCAAAAGCTGTCGCAAGCCTGTCGCAAATTTAAAATGCTGTCACAAATCTATCGCAAATTGACTAAACTGTCACAAAACCGTAACAAAAACCGTCGTTAATAAGCTCGTAACAAAAAATACCGTCACTAATCCCGTCGCTATTTGTGTATTTTTTTGTAGTGTTTGTGTATGGGAAATGCTAACAAATTCCCCTTAAGCATGGTTAAGCATATATAACATTTGTTTAAAATTGTTTATTATAGTAATGCATTAATTCATGGAATTTTCTTATTTAAGTAATTTAAATGGTGGTGGGTTTGGTATACTAATACATTCATGGAATTTCCTTATTTAAGTAAATTGAATATATAAAAATAGTAATATTATAATATATGATATGAATGCAACCAATATTTGTATTAAATAAAACTTGATTATAAAATTATATTCAATGGTTACACGTTGTCCCCAGATCCCTTGTTAGCAAAACCACTTTCTTATTAGTAAGAAAATATTTTCTTTACATTGTCTTCTTTTATTTCTATAAGTAAACGTCAAAATTAAAAAACGACACTCCAAAAAAACGGTTCATGTGATTTCTAAAGTTTTAGAATCCAATGTGTGTGGATAAAAATGATACCAAACTTTTGTGTTTGTATATTCACAACTAGCTGCATAACTGTTAGCACCTTAGTGCTTGGCTACTTTGCCTAGCGGGTTTATGAGTCATGGTTGGTTTATGAAGTCGTTGGCTAATCCTTGGCGTGTAAGAGCGTCAAAGAAATCTGTTTCAATATGGTTTGAACGTTTGGCAGAATTGAAAGCAAGGGAACAGCTGTTCGGATATGGTTTCGATTGCTGGTCGGTTTGGTTGGCTAAGAGGATTGTTGATGAAGATCAACGTGGCTGCTTGGTTCGAGATGGTTTAGCTGCTGCTGGGGAGTCTCCTAAATGCGGGAGAACTTTCGAAAAGTAGCGAGAAACATTAGTTTGAACTTTGGAGAGAAACTTCCAACTAAAGAAACTGCCTCATGATGTTAGTGGGTCTTGTAAGCTGCCATGTAACCACCAAGCACGAAATTATAAGTGTTTGTGGGTTTTATTCATTCACTTGGTCAGCGATTAAGTGTTGAAAATGCATAGAACGAATCCTTTGTATTATTTACGGTAATAAAAGAAAAGTTGGCTGCGGCCGTATGTGTGTGTGTTCATTTATGTTTACATACGTTTTATTCTGTCCATATACTTGTTTTAACCATCATTATTATCGTTGCGTATTGAGTGTGATCTCTTGAGTGAAACACGAGTGAATTGCGAGGCATACATGAGTGAACGAGAGGCAAAAACGAGTGAACGAGCGAGTCGTTGTTTGGCTGAACAAACAGGCGGTTAATGTGGGCTTTAATCCCAGTTTGTGCCATCACTTGGTTGGTTTTCGAAAACGAAAAATTAACCCTGTGACAACTGGTATCAGAGCGCGGTTGCGATGACTGACCTCTCAACGCGAGCGAAAGTGGCGTGCATTGAGGCTGTATTGGGTTGCGATCTCACAGATGAGGACGCGGTTCCATTGATGGACAGGTTTTTGCAACTGTCGGAGACGGTTACAAATGTTAGTTTGATGCTGGCGGAAATGCAAGATAAATTACAAACGCTGGTTGTTGATTTCGCCCAAAACTCTGCCCAAATGGCAGTTGGTGCGAATAATGTGAAGGACGAAATTAATATTCTGCGGAAGGCTGTTGTTGGCAGTTCTAGTTCGAATACAGAGGGAGGAACGAAACAACGGTATCGAGTGCCTGAACCGAAAACATTTGATGGAATGTGTAGTGCCAAAGATCTGGAAAATTTCCTTTGGGATATGGAGCAATACTTTACTGCTGCTCATATGCCAGAGGAGGAACGTGTCTCCTTTACGTCGATGTACTTGACTGGAGATGCAAAACTTTGGTGGCGAACACAGACTGATGTTGTGACGGAAGATGGAAGACCCTTTATTGCTTCGTGGGAGGCTTTGAAAACAGAACTGAATGACCAATTCCTTCCAACGAATAGTGCATGGGTTGCACGGGATGCGTTAAAGAAACTAAAACAGAATGGAACTGTTCGGGACTATGTAAAGGAATTCAGTAGCATTATGTTGGACATACGCGACATGTCCGACTCCGATAAATTTTTCAATTTCATGAGTGGCCTACAACCATGGGCCCAATTGGAATTGAGACGCTTGGCGGTGAAGGATCTGCCCAACGTCATTGCTGCCGCTGATGGCCTGTTGGATTTTAAACTAACTCGAAATTATGAGTCCTATTGGAAATCGAAAAAGGAGAAATATAACAAAGACAAGAATAAGAAAGACAAGTTTAAAAAGAAGGCTGATTACGATGGTGGTAAATGGAAGGGTGGGAACGAACAAGACAAGGGGAAAAATAAGGCATCCATGTCTTATACGAGTGGCTATTTTATTTGCGGAGGCCCTCATCTTGCCAAAGCCTGCCCGAAAAAGGAAAAGTTGAACGCGTTGGTTGCGGATGATATTGGTGATGATTCGACTATGGTGATGAATCCTTTGCAACTGTTGAACGCCTTGCACGCGGGTAACACTGATCTAAGGACCGGATTGATGTATGTTTCAATTGTGATTAACGGAAAATCGGTTAGTGCTATGGTTGATAGCGGTGTGACACATAACTTTGTGGCTGAACGTGTTGTGACTTTGCTATCTCTTTCGGTAACGAAAATGCTGAATAAGATTAAGGCTGTGAATTCTAAGGCACGGGCTATAACGGGGATATCGAAGACGGTTGGTGTAACGATGGGTTCTCGGAAAGGAAATCTGGATTTTATGGTTGTTCCCTTAGACGACTTCGATGTTATACTCGGTAACGACTTCTTGGTGAATACTAAAGTTGCTGTTGTTCCCCACTTACGTGGTGTGTTGTTCTTAGACGAGACCAGTCCTGGTTTTGTAACTGCTTTTCCACATGAGGGTGAGTCGAAAAAGGGCTCGACTATGTTGTCCGCGTTGCAAATAAAATCTGGTTTGAAGAAGGGTGCTGAGACCTATCTTGCGGCTTTGATCGAGATCAAACCTGATCTGATCGTGGAAATTCTGGATAATGTGGCTGAAGTGCTATAGGAATTTGCTGATGTTATGCCAAACGAATTGCATAAAACGCTGCCGCCAAGGCGGAACATTGATCATAAGATCGAATTGGTTCCGGGTGCTAGGCCTCCAGCGAAGTCACCCTATCGAATGAAACCCTTAGAGTTGGCTGAACTACGAAAACAACTTCACGATTTGGTAGAATCTGGTTTTGTTCAGCCCTTTAAGGCCCTTTATGGAGCTCCTGTTTTGTTCCAGAAAAAGCAAGACGGTTCTATGCGGATGTGTGTGGACTATCGCGCATTGAACAAGGTTACAATAAAGAACAAGTATCCTATTCCTTTGATTGCTGATTTGTTTGATCGATTGGCAAAGGCGTCTTACTTTACTAAACTGGACTTAAGGTCGAGGTATTGGCAGGTTCGTATCGCGGAAGGGGATGAAGGAAAAACGACGTGTGTAACGAGTTATGGTTCATACGAATTTCTGGTTATGCCATTCGGTTTAACCAACGCCCCTGCTACGTTTTGCAACTTAATGAATGATGTGTTCCACGATGTGGTGGATAAGTTCGTTGTGGTTTACTTAGATGATATTGTGGTGTACTCAGAAACGTTAGAGGATCACATAAAACATCTAAGGCTGGTCTTTACGAAACTAAGGGATAATAGTTTGTTCATGAAGAAGGAAAAGTACGAGTTTGTTCAGCAGGAGATTATGTTTCTTGGCCATCGAATTAGCCAAGGGCTGGTCCGAATGGATGAGAAAAAGGTTCAAGCGATACTCGATTGGGATTCTCCTAAAAAGGTCCCTGAGTTACGTTTGTTCCTTGGGCTGGCGAATTACTATCGAAAGTTTATTAAAAGGTATTCGAAGATCGTTGCACCGCTAACTGATTTGCTAAATAAGGGAAAAGTATGGGATTGGTGTACTCGATGCCAAACTGCGTTTGCTAAGTTAAAGGCTGCGGTGTTGACTGAACCGGTGTTACAGCTGCCCGACTTCGAACTTCTTTTTGAAGTACACACTGATGCGTCCGATAAGGCGATTGGTGGTGTATTGGTTCAAGAGGGACATCCCGTTGCATTCGAAAGTAGAAAGCTGAATCCTGCAGAACAAAATTACTCGCCACATGAGAAATAAATGGTTGATGTTGTGCATTGCTTGGGTACTTGGCGAGTGTATTTGTTGGGTATGACGTTCGTGGTTCGAACCGACAATGTGGCGAACACTTTCTTCAAAACTCAGAAAAAGTTGTCGCTGAAACAAGCACGTTGGCAAGAGTTCCTAGCTGAATATGACTTTGATTGGCAACATAAACCTAGCAAACAAAACCTTGTGGCTGATGCGCTAAGTCATAAGGGTGTGACTGAACAATTGTGTGTCGTTGCCCAGATCCAAAGCGATATGATTACGCGTGTTCGTGAAGCTGCTGAAAACGACAAGTTTTATCAACAACTTGTTGGACAGGTTAAGTGTTGGCCCGCGTGCTAACCTTAGAGGGGGGGGGGGTGAATAAGGTTTTGGCGATTTTCGCCTAATTAAAATTCTAAGAAACTAACCACCCAACTAATGCAATTCTAAGCTTAAGCGTTATAACAAGAGTTAAAGAATTGCTAGAATTACTTAACGCAAACAAGAAAATAAGCAATAAAATAAGTTGCGTAAAGTAAAAGTAAGGGAAAGGAATTGACACCGCGATTTATAGAGGTTCGGCAAACGCGCCTACGTCCTCTCCTCGGTACTACCGAGTATTTCACTAAAAATCTTCTTGCGGATATTACAAATCCTATTTAGCTTAATCAATCGATTGGCTCACCCTCTACCCGAGGTTCCTAACTCTTGATACAAGTGCAAGCGTACACGTCTAATGAGTCAATGACTCCCCCTCAATTTATGAGTACCCGAATGAAAAACCTAGAGTTTTTAAGCTTCACTTACTTACAAAGCCTCTACCCGTTCACTCGCTCACAATTGAGTTTATAAAACACTCGATACAAATTTAGTTACAAAAATGTAACTTCGCTCACGATTCTAATTGCTTCTTAAAAAGCTAATTGGTGAGTTGTTGATGATGATCGAGCTTGAATCTCCTTTTCTTTGATTTCCCTCTTTCTCGAATATATTCACCAAAAATGGTGATTTTTGGGTTTTTATGAGATAGGTTGAAGGATGTTAATAGATATTGTAATAGATGATTTAGGAGAGAGATTGGGGTGGTTTATATAACAGCAAAGTCTGTTTTTCTGGGTTATGACCGTTGAAGATATAACAGCTCTTTTCCAGAATAAGCTGAAAAGCTGTTTTCGAAAACTGCAGAAAACGATCGGTCGTTTTCTACAGTCGATCGGTCGTTTTACAGAAAACGATCGGTCGTTTTTATACTGGACTCACTGGAAGAAATTGGATCAAAAACGATCGGTCGTTTTTGTCCAGTCGATCGGTCGACTGTAATCCTGGTCCCGTAAATCTTCGAATGCTCATAACTCCTTCGTTTTAGCTCCGATTTTGGTTCCGCTTGAACCTATGGATTCGTTTTCGAATGCTCTATCATTTAAAGACCTGAAATATACGTTTTCTATTTTTGGACAAGACAAGCATTATATCATCGAAATCGTAAAATCATTAAACGCATAATCAAAGTAATAATCAAAATCATTATTGAACTCTATGTTCAACATTAAGGAAGGGATTGTTAAAATATTCTGGTTGGAAGATGGTTTATTGTATGCTTCGGGCGATCGTTTGTATGTGCCTACGGGGGAACTGAGACGCTGTTTGTTGAGGGAAACCCACGATGTTAAGTGGGCGGGTCATCCTGGAAATGAACGTACGTTAGCCTTACTTTCACGAGGGTACTACTGGCCAAAAATTAGTGATGACGTTGAGTTGTATGTGAAAACTTGTTTGGTTTGTCAACAAGACAAACTCGAAAAGAAGAAGGAGGCGGGCTTGCTACAGCCCCTACCTCCACCAATAAGGCCATGGGTTTCGGTTTCTATGCATTTTATTGGGGGATTGCCGGAAGTAAAGGGTTGTTCGACAATCTTGGTTGTGGTTGATCGGTTCTCTAAGTATGTTGTATTTGTGGCTGCACCGACTATTTGTACTACAGAAGTGACGGCTGATTTGTTTCATCGATTCGTTATCAAATACTTTGGTGTACCTGAGGATATTGTGAGTGATCGAGATGCTCGGTTTACTGGCAGGTTCTGGACTGAGATATTCAGAATGTTTGGTTCGGAATTAAAGTTCTCAACAGCGAACCATCCACAAACGGATGGACAAATTGAAAGGATCAATGGGTTACTGGAAGAATACTTGCGTCACTATGTGACGACGAGCCACAAGAATTGGGTGGAGTTGCTCGACGTTGGACAGTTTTGTTATAACATCCATCATTCGTCAGCAACGAACCAATCTCCTTTCGAGTTAGCGTTGGGATATCAACCCCTAACGCCGCACGAAGTGGCTAAACAATCTGGAAAAAAACGATGTCCAGAGGCTTATCGATTCGCTAGGAACAAGCAGGAATTATACGAGGAGGCTCGGGATAGTTTGGCTAAAGCTGCGAGTCGAATGAAAAAGTATGTGGACAAAGGTCGAAGGGCTTTGGAATTCCAAGTGGGGGACAAGGTTTGGTTGAAACTTACTCCACATATATGGAAGAAAATATCGGCTAAGAAGGTACATCGAGGGCTGGTTCCAAAGTACGACGGGCCGTTTGAAGTAGTGAAAAGAGTAGAGGCAGTTGCTTATAGGTTAAAGCTGCCAGAAAGGTTGAAGGTTCACCCCACCTTTCAGGTGAGTTATTTGAAACCGTTTGTTGAAGATGAACAACATCCGGAACGAAACACAGTGTCGAGGGCTCCACCAACAATACAAAAACAGCTTTTGTATGCGGTTGAGAAAATTCTGGATCGAAAGGAATTGGGCCAAAGCAAGAAGAACAGACGTGTTAAGTATCTTGTTAAGTGGCACGATAGACCGGATTCAGAAAATTCTTGGGAGCGCGATACGACTTTGTGGGAGTTCGAAAAACAAATTGAGGACTTTCTTAATGCCACTCCATCGAGGACAATTGAGACTTCGGGTGGGGTGTTTTGTTAGCACCTTAGTGCTTGGCTACTTTGGCTAGCGGGTTTATGAGTCATATGGTTGGTTTATGAAGTCGTTGGCTAATCATTGGCGTGTAGGAGCGTCAAAGAAATCTGGTTCAATATGGTTTGAACGTTTGGCAGAATTGAAAGCAAGGGAACAGCTGTTCGGATATGGTTTCGATTGCTAGTCGCTTTGGTTGGCTAAGAGGATTGTTGATGAAGATCAACGTGGCTGCTTGGTTCGAGATGGTTTAGCTACTGCTGGGGAGTCTCCTAAGTGCGGGAGAACTTTCAAAAAGTAGCGGGAAACATTAGTTTGAACTTTGGGCAGCAACTTCTAACTAAAGAAACTGCCCCATGATGTTAGTGGGTCTTGTAAACTGCCATGTAACCACCAAGCACGAAATTATAAGTGTTGGTGGGTTTTATTCATTCACTTGGTCAGCGATTAAGTGTTGAAAATGCATAGAACGAATCCTTTGTATTATTTACGGTAATAAAACAAAGGTTGGCTGCGGCCGTATGTGTGTGTGTTCATTTACGTTTACATACGTTTTATTCTGTCCATATACTTGTCTTAACCATCATTATTATCGCTGCATATTAAGTGTGATCTCTTGAGTGAAACACGAATGAATTGCGAGGCATACACGAGTGAACGAGAGGCAAACACGAGTGAATGAGCGAGTCGTTGTTTGGCTGAACAAACAGCCAGTTAACGTGGGCTTTAACCCCGTTTGTGCCATCACTTGGTTGGTTTTCGAAAACGAAAAATTAACCCTGTGACAATAACCATATTTAAATTTTAAGCTTAAGAATTATAAACAATATTTTTAGATGCAATCAAATTTTATCTCACAATGGTAACTTTTCGGGATAAAAATAATCTTTTAAATAAAAAAATAAAATTTTTGTCACCAAATCTAACTTTTAGGCACATAATTTGAAGAAAAAAATTGTCTACAAAAACAAACTCATACGAACATAAGAAAACAATTAAAATTTGTCTCCAAATAATTTTTGAGACGAAATTAAATTGTTCCTTATATCCGTATGAGATTGTTTTTGGAGACAATTTTTTTTTTTCAAATTATGTACCTAAAAATTAGATTTGTGTGCAAAAAATTTATGTTTGTGTCTAAAATATTGTTTTTACCTCGAAAAATTAATATTTGAAGACAAATTTGATTGTTTCTAAAAAAGTTATCCCTAATTCTTAAATTTGCTGTAGTGTTTTCTCTCGGAAAATTTACAAATGAAATCAGAAGGTTTTCCTCAATTTATATCATTATATTATAATAAGTTAATTCAAGTCAAATGAGACTGTTCAATTTAGTCATTTTTTTAAAAAATACTCATACACCTTTATATTAATTACAATAATAGCATACTCACATAAAAATGTAAAAATTAAAAACTAATAAAACTATTTATCACTCTTTAACAACCAAATATTTTTTTAAATCTTAAATTATGTTTTTTTTTTTATATTATCCATATATTTATATCGTAACTATACTTATTTTCTATATTTTTATTGCATTACGCGCCGCACACGCAACGCGTGTGGCACGATTACTAGTACATATATAAAATAGCTGCATAGACAATATTAACTTTGCTTTGAATTTATTATAATGGCAAAATAAATTAAGTTTCTATAACTATGGTCATTTATTAAACTAAATTTAAAATCCAATAAATTGGCCAATTATGTAATGACAAACCGTTTCAGTATTTTTATTCTAATGTAAACATACTTAAGCCAACACATAAATTACAATTAAAGCGACCGTTTCCAAACAAATCCCCACCTAAACCTACTATAAAAAGAACTACAACACTTTACAAAGTTCACTCAATTCCCTCCCAACCGAAGCAATACATACTCATTTCCAACTTTTAATTTCTACACCCAAAGAATGGCACGTAACAATGCTATGAACGTCATGGTAATTTCTCTCCTTTTTTTCTCACTCTTAGCTTCTCCTGCTCTCTGTTTCATGGAAGCCATTCCCTACCTCCTACCTACGCTCCCTGAGTGCTTAACCTCTCTCAAAGGCGTCCAAAGTTGCATGGAAGAGGCTGTACTTTCGGTGCTAAATGGTCAGTTGAAAGTCATTGGTCCCCAGTGCTGCAAGGCCTTTAGTGCTTTCGATAACAAGTGTTGGCCTAAAGCTTTGCCAGTAGACCCTCTTTACACCCCGGTTATTCAGAACTTTTGCAACTCTACTAAATTCAAAAACTAGGTCAATGCTTCAGTTGTCCATAGAGGTGTGGTTACACGGAATAAGATTGAGATCATAAATATTAAGTTGGTTTGTTTGGTGTGAAAAAATCATGGAATTGAATAAGAGTTGAAATTAATTAAGTGGATGTTACCTGGTATATAAGGTTCTCATTTTCAGTCAAAAGTGAAGTTTAATGTTCGTTCTTTAATTGGTGTGGTGTTTTATGAAGTAATATATGGAGTAGAAAAGTTTGCTCACTTTTCCATGCTATTGTTAACACTTGGCTAACAAAAATACAGTTTGGTTTACACTAAGGTACTTTGTTGTGGATGAGCTTCCACCAAACCAACCCATATCTTTTCCTTTTTGTATTTCATCCGATTTTTTTTTTAACTTTGGCATGATCGATAAATTAAGCAAAGCAATGATAAATAAACATTTGTTGTTTTATCCGTAGATTGTTTTTGAATCGCTGAGATAAATAATATACCCGAAAAGATGTCTATTTATCTAAACTAATAATTTAAAAACTTAATTAGTAATATCTACTTAAGCTAGCATATTCTATTGGGGCAACCATCATATGACTCGGTTCATTGGTAGTCGGTCACATTTTAATAAGATTTTTGTTCGTAACTCACTATTCTCATCAGATTTTTAAGTGTAAATCATCTTAATAATTCAGAAAACTGGTTTAAGCTGTCTTTTTTACACTTTAATATTTTTGTTTACTTAATAATTCAAACAAACACTAAAAAATATAAAAATAAAACAGTTTTTAAGTTCTTTTTTTTTACACTTTAATATCTTTTAAAAAGATATTATATTATATTTTTGCTTAAAAACAGCTTTTAAGCTTTTTTTTACATTTTAATATCTTTCAAAAATGTATAATAAGTTATTTTTCAAACTTAAAAAGAGTTTAAAAACACATTTTAATCTATTTTTTATTGGACCGACGGATTAGAATTTAAAAAAAGTTAGACCCATAACCTTCACTAAAAAAAAATCTCATAAAATATGACTTAACATAATTATCTTCAAATTGAACTAGAAAGATCATATTTATCAACTCTAATAAATGTAGTACTAATATATATTACAATTACCAAAAGAAAATACTTCTTACTTTAACCTTGGGTTTGTAAGAATTGGCAGAAGAGAGAGAGAGACAGGGGCGATGAAAGCTTAAAAAAATAAAATGGACAATCATGTTCATGTTATACCCCAAAATGGTATCAAAATCCGCTCTTCTAATCCGCAAATCTTAGTGAAACCTGCACCGGACAACACCTCATTTACGGAGATTCTTTGTAAGCAAAAAAATCCAATCTTTATTCAAAAAAAAATCTCAAAACATAGAGGTGAGACTGCAGTTAGATTCTCACATGAAGAGGTAATTTTACTCTCAGATTCTTACAAATATTGCCTAATTGAAAATTTTACTCATGGGAGACCTAAGATTGAGTTTATTGAGTAATTTTTGAAATCAATGGGATTAAAAGAAGATTTCTCAGTAGGCTTCATAGATCATAAGCATATTTTATTAAAATTTCTCCATTAGGAGGATTTTATTCGAATATGGTCGGAAAAAGTTTGCTTTGTTCTACGAAAATCAAGGAGGGTTTTTAGATGGACATTCGATTTTAAACCCGGTTTTGAGCCAACTATTACAACGGGTATTAGTCTACCGTTGCTACCAATTCATCTCTACAATAAATTGAGTCTCTATGCTATTGCAAGTGTTTTTGGTTTACCACTAAAGTTTGACGAGCCTACGGCTAATCTTTCAAGACCAAATGTAGTAAGAATATGCATTCAAATTGATTTGGGTAAGGAACTTGTTCATAGGGTATATATAGATTGGGTATGGATATGAGAATCAAGAAGAGGGTTTTTGGCAAACATGTGTGTATGATAAGCTACCAGATTTTTGTACCCACTGCAATAGAATTGGTCATAAGTGAGATGACTGCAAAGTGTTCGACAAAATGTGCCACTCAGATTTAGCTAGAGTAAAGGTCCGAAAGCCACACACGGAAGAAAGAGTGAACTTTCACCTAAATCATACAAGCAGAAACAAAGTTAAAAGAAATGTGTTACACTATAAACAAAAATGGATCAAGAAATCCGTGAAGAAATCAAAGTATACAACCAATGTGCAACATACTCCTAGATCTAATGAGGAACATAGTAGAGGTATTCCTTATATTGAGAGTGATGTAGTATCAATAGATTTGCAAGATGGCAAGGAGGAAGATTCCATTATACATGACATTCTTGATGCAAAAATTGAAACTTCTTTTCAAACTAATACTCTAGAAAAAGGGCATTACAGAGTTTTATTATCTAGCAAAGTGGAAACTTTAAATTATTTTGGATCACTGCAGGACCTAGAACAATAAGTAAATGAAGAAGAAGATAGAGAAATAGCACACTTAAATAGAGTGAATGTTGGCAGTGAATTTGATGTATCGACACAAGTATTCAGCAGAGAGCAAGAACATAACGAAGATGATTTTGAGGCTGATCAAACACTATTTCTACGGTCACAAGGGCTAACCAATTTTGCAAAAGCTTGCACACTAGATCAAATGAAATTACCACATGAGACATACTGTGAGGCCATTCCTTCGAAAATTTGTATTAAAGACCCAAATACCTTACAAGCCATTCAATTTGAAAATATGTCTAAAGATCTAGATGAAGAAAATCATTAACTTCATGTGAAGCATGATTCGAACCCCTCAAAAATTGAGCATCAAATCCATAATGAAGACGAGTTGGTAAGGAATATCAGTGTAAGAAACACTAAAAATGTGAAGCTTATAGAAGGTTGTTCTAAGTCATGTAGTGAAAAAAATAATATGGAAATGGAGAATCTGCAACTAACTATATTAATCCATGCAAGCAAACAGTGCAAAACAAACAGATCACTAAAGGGCTAATAAATATAAATGAAAGTGAATTAGTTGTTGATCTCCACTCATCCAATTGGGAAACAGAAGTGGACGAAAAAAAAGAAACAATCAAATTATGGGGAATATAGAAGTTGCTAATTTAGATATTGAGTGATAAGCGTATAAATTTCGAAGAATAGATCTGCTTAAAGGGCTATTATACGACATGATCTCTAGAATTTGTTCAATTACCTATTCACATAGATCTGGAGGTCGAATTCCCATAGATCATCAAAAGTTTGTCATATTCCTTTTGCGGCAATGAAAAACTCTGTTTTCTCTCTCTTCTATGGATATAATCGCAGTTAGATGGTGTAAAGATGGGACAGAAAACAAAGAGGTGGAGTTTTGGCCGAACATCACATATTTATAATCCATTTCCAGTTCTCATTTTTCACCCACATAACACAATGAGAAATCAGTCCCACATACAACACAAGTTGTCCGGCCCAACCCTCGGTTGTATGAAATGAGCTTGTTAGATAGCATCAAGAAAGGCAAAATCAGACTAAAACATTCTGAACACACAATTCGTCATTTTTCAGAAATTGTAATTCGTGAATGGTTCTTACCATCCAATGCTTCTTACTAATTCATTCCAGGTCAACGATTTGCTAAATGAGTTCTCCATCATTCAACAACACAAAAGCCTTATTTCAGGACTTAAAATTCATTATGATAATATTTCTTACTTTATTGGGCACCAACAAATAACTTTATTTCTTGGACAGGGTAAAAGAGACAAACTACGAATACTGTGATACCGTTCACTTACTACGAAGAACGGGCAAAAGTAAAATAATCCATATATATATATGTGTGTGTGTGTGTGTGTGTGGACTTGCATGTTTTGACAGTCTTCAAATTGCCTTTAATTCTTCTCGTTTCTTTCAGTTGGTTCACCCCCTAGTCAGTTTGGTCTACCATTTGGACGGCCCTCGAGTATAAGACCGCGGGAGTTTTGACTAGAAATGTGTCTATTATGGTTTAGTTTATTTGTCTTTATTGTATGATTAAAAAAAATAGAGCCTCATGAGGTTTATCGTTTTAACTTTTAAGTTTTAATGAAACTCTTACCAAGCTAAGAAAAGCAGGCTTAATATGTTATTCAAGACTGCTACAGTGGATAAAGAATTGCACTGCAATCAGGAACGGAGCCAGAATTTCGGTTGAGCAGGTACACAATACAATGGATATATATCTTATTTTTTAGATATGATAAGCGTTTTGCAAATGATGTTTCCAATTCTCCAATATTCTTCACTGATTGGTTAAATTGAACGATGACAATAAAGAATCAATTATATTTTAATAAATTCAGACCATTTAGTTTATTGATATTTAGTACAACTATAAAAATGTACTGCTGGTTTTAAATTTCAATATTTATGAAGATTTTGCGAAATTATACAATGTTTTTAGATTTTTTTTTGTGTAAAAATGAAAACAAAATGTTCTTATCACAACATATAATACACAGATAATAGTACCAATGTAATATTTTTACCAAAAAGTCAAAATATGATAATTTCTCCTAGATTCAAACCAACAAGCAAACACCACGTCAAATCTTCTGGTTTTAACACTGAACTATTATGTTACATTAGACTTTGATTAACAATTACATATAAAATAATAATTTTCAAATTTCAGTGGGGGCTACAGCCCCCACTGGGCATACATTGGCTCCGTCCCTGACTGCAATCGGATTAAGATACATCGGTCCATATGCACAACGTTTAAAAAATGCATGCTATCCCTTTTTTTCCAATCTAATACATTTTTGCCGTTGCGTATTGTTCGGAATCTGATCCATACTGTATTGCAGCAACTCTTTATCATGCTAAAATTACCGGTTGTCAATTTCAGATCAAGTACTACCGTTTACTTTTTCAAAAAAGCTGCATAATATTTTTAAACAAAAATTGAATGAAAAAGTTGTTAACTTTTAAAATATTATTGGATAATATTTTTTTCAAATGAAACTAAGATGTGAATATACTGTCAGAATATACTCTAGAGAGAGAAATGCGATTTCTATGAGACATGGAGTGGGAGAGGGCCACCACACCCCTCCACCCCCTTCCCACAGCCTTTCTCTGGCCTTCCTCGTCACTCTTTTAATGATGGTATATAACTCAACTCTTAGAGTATTCTCAACAGTATAGTTGAAATTCTCTATATCTATAACTTTATATAATAACTTGACAAAATGGTACTCATCAATGCATATATAGTCTTAAAATTTTTAGAAAGATATAATTATATGGGATTCTCTCTACATGTAGAGAGGTTTTGAATAAAATTATAGGACATTTATTATTATTTTATTTCTCGAAATAAGTGCATCTCCTCTCCTTTGCTCACTTTTCCCTTTACTCTCTCTCACTAAAAGTTAATATTCAGTTTCATACTTCTGTGATATCTTCCCCTTACATGATGCATGACCCTTCCCTCTCCTTTCTGTAACCGTACTCATGATGGGTCCGTCACCCTCTCCCCTCGTCCAAGTTTTTTCGAGTTTCTTCTCTGACCTCCTCTATTCATACATACATACATATATTATATATTTTTATATATGCAGGTATGAAATTATTCAGTTGAAACCCAAATCGAATTAGACGATCATTAATATAGAATCGAAAGTCATAAAAAACAAAGAAGGGTTTGAGATGAGACTTCAATTGGTGATGAATCCAAGTGTAGAATCATTAGGGATTTGGGACTTAGATGATAGTGAAGAGAAGAACAGTTTGAAGATTCCAAAAAAATAATATTATTCCAAACTTATAAATGACTGTTGTGCAACATTCTTCAATATAGTTTTATATAGCTATATAACCTTAAAAATATAGAAAAAAGTTATATACAGATGAGAATGCTCTTAATATTTTTCGATTTGAATATGAGCCATAATTAGTCATCTTTTTTCAAATTCTAACATAGGTCTGAATATAGATCTCTTACTCAATATTTTCTCCAAATTTTCAATATATATCATCAATTTGACCGATTTTACTATCAATTTGAATACAAGTCCTAAATTTCAAAATTTTCCGTAATTAAATCATAAATCTATACCTTAGAGGGGGGGTGAATAAGATTTTTGGCGTTTTTCGTCTAATTAAAATTAAGTGCAACTAACACCCCAACTAACGCAATTCTAAGCTTAAGTGTTTAATAAACATTAATGAAATGCTAGACTTACTACTCGTTAGCAAAGAATAAGCAATAATAAGATATGCGTAAAGTAAAAGTTAAGGAAAGAAATTGACACCACGATTTATAGAGGTTCGGCAAATCGGCCTACGTCCTCTCCTCGGTATTCAAGCTACCGAGTATTTCACTAAAAATCTTCTTTTCGATTTTACAAATCCTACCGAGCTCATCAATCGATTCGCTCACCCTCTACCCGAGGTTCCTACTCTTGATACAAGTGCAGGCGAACACGTTTACGAGTCGACGACTCCCCCTCAATCTATGAGTACCTAAGTGTTTAACCTAGAACTTTTAACCAACACTTTGGCTTAAAAGGTTCTACCCAAACACTCACTCATAAATGAGCTTATAACTTGCTCTTTACAAATTTATCGAAAATAAGACAACACTCACAATTTGATTGCTTCTAAATAAGCTAATTTGTGATATTTAATTATGCTTGATCTTGATTTGAGCTTATATTGCTTTCTCTTCGATTTCCCTCTTTTTCGAGCTTTTTCTCAACAATGGAGAATTTAGATGTTTTTGATGAATAGAGGTTGAAGGATTGATTGGTTGTGATTGGGGTGTGTTTATAAGACCAGAAAAGTCTGTTTTATCAATTATGACCGTTGGGTAGATGGTTGAGGGTTTTATCCAGAGGTTAAAGCTACTTATTCAAAAAAGCTAAAAAGTTGTTTCTGAATTCGGCTGAAAAACGATCGGTCGTTTTCTTCAGTCGATCGGTCATTTTTGAAATCTGCAAAAAACGATCGGTCATTTTTTACAGTCGACCGGTCGTTTTTATAACGACCTCTGTGGAAGAATTTGGACCAAAACGATCGGTCGTTTTCTCGCAATTTTCGGTTTACTTCGAATGCTCGTAACTACTTCGTTTTAGCTCCGATTCTGGTTCCGCTTGAACTTTTGGCTTCGTTATCGAATGCTCTATCTTTCTAACGTCCTGAAATATATATTTTCTATTTTTGTAAAAGACAAATCATTATATCATCGAAATAGAGAAATCGTAAAATCATTAAAACATAATCAAACTTATAATCAAAATCAATTATTGAACTCATGGTTCAACAATTCTAATGTGATATATATCAAACTTATAAATGACTGTTGTGCAACATTCTTCAATATAGTTTTATATAGCTATATAACCTTAAAGATATAAAAAAAAGTTATATACACATATGAGAATGCTCTTAATATTTTTCGATTTGAATATGAGCCATAATTAGTCATCTTTTTTCAAATTCTAACATAGGTCTGAATATAGATCTCTTACTCAATATTTTCTCCAAATTTTCAATATATATCATCAATTTGACCGATTTTACTATCAATTTGAATACAAGTCCTAAATTTCAAAATTTTCCCAAATTAAATCATATATCTATATCTGAAATTGACCATTACTCGACTCCATTTCAATCTTAACCTAGATCCGGGACTGATTTCATTGCCCAACCCTTAATTTTTGAATTTAGTCAATATTTTGTCGAATTAGTTACTTATGCTTATCGAGCCGTTTTTAAGGCTAAGACGGATGCCGCTAGCCGAAAATAATTAGAGCATAGACTATGTTTATTATTCAGATTAATAATCTTTTATCATTGAATTCGGCAGAGTTCGAGATTCAAAATCAAGTTGTTTTTATGGTTAAAGCATAGGTGTCGTGAGCAAATCAAAGCATGATCACGGGTCATATTGTTTAGCCTTTTTGGCTCGCTTTCTTTCTTATGGCAAGATTACATAGTTTATAATAAGACGATTTGTTGGTTCTTATTCAAAGTTTGAGTTTTTTTGGTGTGATTGTATTATTGAGCTTTGGAGATGGTCATGTGACGGAACTAGTCTTCTTTTGGGGAGAAAACGTATAAGTTTTGCCGCTAAACCCGATCCTTATTGAGATATTCGTAGTCATCAATGATTCATAGAAGTTGGTGATAGCAGGGACTTGTAAATGTTCCCAATTGAGTTGTATCTAGTTCTGAACTATGATAGTGCATTGTAGTTTGAATTTACTACTCGTATTAGAGAATGTTTTGGTTGTAAGGGACAATTGGTCGGTTTCTTTCTCTGTTATTTGTTTATTTAGTGAAGAGTGTGGTTAGTTCAGTTTCGTTTTATAGGGTTTTTATCATCTTTTTTTATGTATGGTCCCCTTGATTCTAAACTTTTCTAAAGAATTAGGAGAATCCGACTTGTATTTATCTACTCATTAATGAAATTTCTTTCTTTACAGGAAAAAAAAAATGTGCTTGAAACTTCCTCCGCTGGAGCTTTTTAGATGCCTGGGACTTATATGTTCTTAATTCTTATCACGTCAAAACATATGAACTTTGTTCATAATATTCAGAACTGTGTTTATTTTGGTTTTCTTTCAGCAGATTATTAGAAATGATAAAATGAATGGGCACAATAAATGAGCTCTTAAGTTTCCTCAAAAGAATAACTATAGTAAACGTCAGTTTTTTTTACCGAATTATCTAAATCAATATTTAATGCAAGTAAACCGGTTGAGAATGTTAACTCGGTTAAATGCACAATGAGACTTGTTGCATTAAATGGCAATACATGAAATGGAAACGTAACCAACAGTTTCAAAAAAATCCCCATCCAAAACTACTATAAAAGGAAATACACCACTTCACAAATTTCACTCAACCAGTCACCACCAATGCAAAGCATACTAATTTCCAGCTCTTTCCTTCCAAAATGGCACGTAACAGTATCATGGTACTTTCCGCCATTTGTTTCTCGCTCTTGACATCCCCCGCTCTCTCTTTCCCCACCCTCTCTATGCTCGAAGAAGCCATTCCCTACATCTTCCCTTCGCTTCCTGAATGCCTAACAGCTCTCAAAAGCGTTCAAAGTTGTATGGAGGAAGTCACACTTTCTGTGCTAAACGGTCAACTTAAAGCCCTCGGCCCTCAATGTTGCAAAGCTTTTAGTGATGTCGATAACAAGTGCTGGCCTAAAGTTTTACCAGTGAACCCTCTTCCCCCCCCCCCCAAGTATTCAAAACTTTTGCCATGGTCGATTCAAAAACTAGCCGATATAGTTGGTCCCTTTATTTTCCATTAATTAGCCAGAGACGGAATTAGTTACTTTTGTGTGGATATGGAATGAAAATTTTGTTAACCAAAATTCTCCTTCATCAAAAATCACTGTAACAATTAAGAACATATAAGTCCCAGGCATCTAAAAAGCAAAATGCCTAATTTCTTTTCCCAAAACATAACCCCCCCTCATATAATTCCTACTGGAATTAAATTGTTAACCAAAATTCTCCTACATCAAAAATCACTGTAACTAATTCTTATTCTTCTTATTGGATACCAAACCTGGCAAGTTTGTTGTAACTACAACGCGAGCTGAGATGCTCTTTCTACTATCTCTTTCCTCTCTCAAGTTGAAACATTGTGATCAACTCGCATGAGCACAAGTTCAGATGTAGTAAATAATCAATGGGATAACATACATGAAAATTGAATCCAAGAAAATCGGCTGTTGCTTAAACGTTGAGTTTGTTTACGATTGCTAGATTAATGATTAAGACTAAAAGGGCATTATAAGTGGTTGTTTGTCATGTTAGAGACTCGATTCCTCTTAGTTCTGTGGCTGTAGAAAACTAAATAATGCGTTTAAAAAATAAAATAAAAGCTGACGAGGCCATTTTTACTAAGGTTTAACTCTTTTCAATTAAGCACACAAAAAAGAGCAAGATTTTACGTTAATACTACTAGTCAACAAATTCAGTTGAGCAATAATACAACTACAGAGAAGAAAAATGACAAGAAAACGTGAAAATAATGAATTGCCTACGATTAAATGTCGGATTTCAACAAGATTGTCCACAAAAATTGTAAACTTGTTTTTTTTCTCTCACTATTTTCCTCTGCCTAAGCTCTGAATATATACGGAGGAGATTTTTTCTAAATTGGCCTACTGCCGCACAGAAATTTCTATTTTAGCATACTTTATTAATAAATTGCAAAATTGGCCTACTCTATCTCGCTTTTCGGATCAGCAAGATAGAATTTAATATAATACCCCATTTTCCTACTTTTTTAAACACTCGTAATTTGCTCGTTCGGACTCCGAATCGACTTCCGTTTGAACAGTTGGCTTCATTATTGAGTACTCTATCATTTTAAGTCCTAAAATATACATTTTATCTTTTTTGAAAAGATCAAACATGTTATAGTTTTGGTGAGTAAATGTCGAGCGAAAAATTCGCTATAGTTTTGCTTAAAAATGGATCATCGCCACAAATAAAATTAAAAATATGATCAACCCAATAATTTACATCTAATACCAACAAACAACACCAATACCGCAATAATAACATTTAATATGATGAACACAACAATAATAACACGTAATATGAACAAAATAACCATTCGAACAAACCATTCAACATAAAATAATAAATAAAATTAAACATTAACATCTACTCACGAGACGACCAACTGCTCTTTTCCATTTTTGAGACATACCATTTTACAAAATAACTTAATCATCATCGTTTGATATTGCAGTACTTTAAATACGATGATAATTAAGTTATTTTGTAAAATGGTATGTCTCAAAAATGAAAAAGAGCAGTTGGTCGTCTCGTGAGTAGATGTTAATGTTTAATTTTATTTATTATTTTATGTTGAATGGTTTGTTCGAATTGTTATTTTGTTCATATTACGTGTTATTATTGTTGTGTTCATCATATTAAATGTTATTATTGCGGTATTGATGTTGTTTGTTGGTATTAGATGTAAATTATTGGGTTGATCATTTTTTTAATTTTATTTGTGGCGATGATCCATTTTTAAGCAAAACTATACCTAATTTTTCGCTCGACATTTACTCACCAAAACTATAACATGTTTGATCTTTTCAAAAAAGAGAAAATGTATATTTCAGGACTTAAAATGATAGAGCACTCAATAATGAAGTCAACGGTTCAAACGGAAGTCAATTCGGAGTCCGAATGAGCAAATTACGAGTGTTTCAAAAAGCATATTATATTAAATTCTATCTCGCTGATCCGAAAAGCGAAATAGAGTAGACTCTATCTCGCTGATCCGAAAAGCGAGATAGACTAGGCCAATTTTGCAATTTATTAATAAAATATGCTAAAATAGTAATTTTTGTGCGACAGTAGGCCAATTTAGAAAAAATATCTATACGGAGCCCAGGGGGTTATTCAGAACTTTTTCCATCCAGATTCAAGAACTAGATCAATTTTCCAGCTGTTTGTGGAAATGTGATTAAATGTGTTGTAGTTATGTCTTCTACTTTGCACGGAATAAGATCGAGATAATAAATATTAAGTTGGTCAATGTTTGGTGTGAAAAAACATGGAATCGAATAAGAGTTGGAATCAAGTGCAAGTGATGTTGCCTGTTATAGTACTATTATAACTGTAGAAGGTACTCATTTTCAGTCAAAAGTGAATTTTAATGTTGTTCTTTAATGGGATACAAATTTACATGAAAATGGCAAATATACATAAAAATTAAAATAACACTAATCATACTAACCATTGTTAAAAAAGTATCAAAGGAAGAATAGAATAAAAACGGCAATTCAAAATAAAAATCTAAATAACCAATACAAGATTTTATTGGGCACATCACATGCACATTGACAATACAATATTTTATCATATTGATAAAGCATGATTTTTGATGGGTTGCGATATGCTTTTCAACGATAATAATATGAATAAAAGACAATAATTATTGGGCACTTCTCTGATCTTTATTATTGCTCGGTTTTACAACTTGCTCGGATTACAATATCTTACTGCACTTGTGCTCGGTATTACAACTTGCTCTTAATCTTGGTCTTTCTTTTGATCTTCGGTATTCGGTTCTTTATCTTGCTCGGTATGTTTTTTAGTGTGGTAAGTTCTGACAAGTTTTTCTCTTTTCTCTCCTTCTCTCTATATTTTTTTGATAGATTTTAGGGGGGTCCTTGTTTTAGTGAGGGTACTTGGATATTTATAGGCAAATGTGCCTCACAGGATGTTGACAAATGTCTCCATCTAATGCGTCACCTCATGGGCTTTTCCACTGTGGACCTTTGCTAATTGGGCTAAGACCTTTATAAACAATGGCCTGTTAGGAAAACACTTTTAGACCATGGTATTTTGGGATTTAAGCATTGGGTACCCTCTAATAATGTGTGGGTCAATTCATACCCGAATAGGCATATTCGGGTCTAATTTTTGTATTCTATCAAGTGCTCCCTAACTTCGTCGATGTGGTCTCCACGTCGAGGGAGTCATGCTCGGTCTTGCAAAGACGTTACTTCGGTTTTGCTATTCCCAACATTTCATTGAGAAGCACAATGGGTGTATGACTATTCCATGGGGTCCATTTAAAGTTATTAAGAAGTGCTATCCTGATATCTTGCTTCGAGGAGAATCTTTGACCTTCTCCACATTTATCTACTATAAAAGTGAGTGCCTCATCCATAACTATCTACTTTATTACCACTTTGCCTGTGACACAATGGCTTCTCCTCATGGTTCTACTAGTGACAACTCTCCAGAATACGTTACTTACTTAGAGAACGAAGTCAAGAAAGCTCGCACTGTGAAGAGGAAATTGGCTGTCGTGACAAAAAAGTTGTCTGATATGGACGCGGCTCATCACGTGATGATGGCCGATCTGGATTGGGCCTTTGAACGGATAAAGAGGCTCAAGGCTACTCTGGATAAGCAAAGGGCAGCAAAAAGGGCTTATAAGCTTGCCTTCAAGGAGCTGCATGCTCGGTCCAAACCGGGGTCGGATGACGTTGAAGCAGGCTCTTCCTCGGACTAATTAGCTCTTGTAACTTCTTTTGTCTTGGGTGTCATCACCAAGTTGTAACCGAATTATTGAAATTAATAAATATTTCCTTATCCTCATTCTTTTCTGTTTATTTCTTAATACCTCATTGGATGACGTGATTGGACTGGAACTGTTGTTAGTTAGCCATAAATGTCCTTGGAAAGTTCAAGAGGGTTGTCTTTCTTCGAGATGACCTTTGATCTATCCCTTATTTCTCCTTATAAAAGGGGGATGTATCTGCTCTCTTTCTATAATTCAATCTTTTATAACAAACCAATGACTTCTCCCAACGGAACTAGTGGTGACAATCTTCCTGAGTACATTGCTAGGAGGTTAGGAAAGCGCGTATTCTTGAGAGGAGGGTGGCCTCTTTGACAATGGAAGCTTGTCATGCTATTGAAATGGACGAGCGATTGGACGCCCTAGAGAGTGAATATCAGAGGTCCTTGATCGACAACATTTGGGCGCGTGCTCGTATTAAGGAGTTTGAGGCCTCTAGGGACAGGCATGTGGCGTCCAAGAGGGCTTACAAATTTGCCCTCAAGGAAGTGTATGCTCGATCCAAGAAGAGGCCGGATGATGAAGCAGGACCTTCTGCTAAATAATTCTCTTTTCTTGTAATTTCTTTTTGTTGACTGGCCCCTTGTTATGGAGTTCCAACAATCAATAAAGATTCTTCTTTTTCTTGTTCTTATCTTGTTTTATTTTTCCAATACAATTTCTTTCTACTGCGCACGTGTGTGGCTTCATTAATGGGGTTTTCTTGAGCCTTGTGCTTGACCTTATCCACTGGGTTTTCTCGAGCCCAGTGCAAAGAATCTTATTTAATATCCTTGAGATTGTTGCACTTCCCTATATGGACACGTGTGTAACTCTTTTTCCCATATCTATTAAAATAATGGCACGAATCCAAGAGTCTCTTTTGAACAGTCACGTCTCTTTTAATGCACATGCTTCTTTAAACCTTTTCTGGCTAACGGTTGCGATTCTTCACTTCATGCCTTCATCAATTTATCTATAAATACCCCCTTTGAAGCTTGTCTTTCTTCATAATCTCATCATACATTCTCTGCTTTATATATACTTATTTTGTATATTGCTATGGCTTTCCCATTTCCAATTATGCATTGACCTTGCAAGTGGAAGCTTTTAATGCCTCTTATGGCAATGCACTGAAGTTATTAAGAGATGCTGAGGTGGAGTAAGCAATAATGCATGGTCATCATAAGGAGATGGTGAGGGAGTTCACTTGGCTGAGGGCCGAGCTGGATTACTGCAGACGCGCTCATCAATCTTTAATCGATGAGAACAAAGTTCTGAGGAGGAATTCTTCGCTTCAAGATGCTGAAATATCCGCAGGGCCCTCTCATCGATACCGACCAACTTCGCCCTAATAATTTCTTTTTGCTTTATTTTCTTGCACTCTTCTTCTTTTTCTGTTTTATATTTTGTTCTCTCACACCTTTGAGGACTTTCTTCTTTTTCTTTTTCTTCTGTCTTATGTTTCTTTTCTTCGTACTTCTCTTTTTATTTTATGCTTCTTTTCTTCGTATTTCTTGTTCGTCGGGCTCTTCGATATAGTCGATCTTCTTTGGAAGTTGTCCTCTGATGTAACAGACTTTCTTCTTTTGATGTTGTCCTCTGATGTAACAGATTTTCTTTTGATGTTGTCATCTGATGTAATGAACGCATGTGTATCCCATCTTTATTAATGAAATATATATTTGCATCTTCTATTGTTCTTCTCTTTATGTTGCGTTTGTGGTTTGTCACTTTTTAGAATGTTGGATCTTCGAATATCTTGTTACTTTTATTTTTTGCCGTACTGTAGCCATGTGATATCTGAGGCATGGCAGATTGGTCAAAGATGCATGTTCCCAAGCATTGTCAGATGATGCCATACTATTTTTGCTCTATAAATACCCTTTCGTCTTTTCTTTATGATGTATCATTTTTCATAAACTTGCGTTTGCTTCTCCCTCATCCCCCATCTCCTTCTGTAGTATAACAACTTTTCAGAATGTCCGAGCCCGTGGTGAGATATCATGCTCAGATGAAGGACTTGGATGCTGAGGTATCTCGGGTCCATCATCGAATGGCTAGGCTTGAGAAGGAGTATGGTGTCCTGGCTTTGAGTTTGTTCAACTCACACCCCGAGGAGACCATTAAGTGGACTGAGATCTCGGCCTTGAGTCGTCAGCTCGACCATTTGTTGTCGCATAGAACCATCTAGCCAACTCTTGGTATGAGGCTGAGGAGATTTGGGACCAAGCCCAGGATGAGTTTGACAACTCTCCTGAAGGTCTAGCTAGCATGACGGTTAAGAATGATCGGCTTAAGGAGCATATCTCTGTCCTTATTAGGGAGAATGTCGACCTTGCCAGTGAGAATGAGTGTCTGGTCGTCATGAATGACTCATACCAAGCTCGGTTAGAGTGCTCTGCTCGGGTGGCCTTTTCTCCGTCTGGCAGTTCGGTTTTCCCGCCCAACGATCCTTAATTTAATTGGGCCCGTTTTTTGATGTGTTTTTCCTACTTTGGAATTTGTATTTTCTTTTCTGCCTTTGAACTGTTGCACCTTTTCGTATTTCGTGCCTTTTTTGTATTGTGAACTGTTCCAATGCCTCGTACTTTGTATCTTTTCGTATTTCGTGCCCTTCGATTCCTTATAAATGTTCCCTATTCTTTGCATTTCATTATTAACCCTTCCTTTCTCTCTCCTATTTTATAATTTTTGTTTCTTCTAACTTGCTTTTATCTGAGATGGCTCCCATCACTAGGTCTGCTGCAAAAAAGAAAGCCCTTCCTGAAGAGGAGCCTACTTTTATGCTACCCTGTCCCCCTGGTTTTGAGGACTTGACTCCTCTTCAGTTGAAAGAGACTGAGATGTCGTGGCTGAAAGCCGATCTTAAGTGTGCTCAGACTGAACTCCGGAGGTTTAAACAATATTGGGACGAGGAGGGTACTGCTCGTTTTGAAGCCGAGCAGAAATGCAAGTCTTACGCTTTGCAACAAGCTGAGATTGGTATTTCTCGCTTGATCAAGGAAAGGGACCATCTCAAAGAGCTCCTGGCGAAGAGGGATGCCGAGGAAGGTGGTAGTTCTAGGGTTCAAAAATAAAGAAGTATTCTGTCTTCCTTTAGAGGGTGCCAATGTGGAATGGTTTTTGTAGTGATGATGTTTTTTCTTTTTGGCTTGATTGAATCCGTTGTAATTAGTTGTTTTCCCCCTTGTGGACGAATAAAAGTGCTTTGTTACCCGCTTTCCTTTCCTTGCATTTTTTTTTTTGATATCTTTTCCTCGGTTATCCCCCCGAAGAGCGTTGCTAGGCTTGAGGCTGGAGTGCCGTCGAGCTAGGAATGGTCTTCGTTTATCTTGTTCGGTGTTCTTGTGGTAATAAATACTGTTTGGCGTCAAGGAACTTTGTACGGGATGCATCCTCGGTGGTAATTATTGTTCCACATTGCTTGTATTAAAATTGGTAGTGTATGTTGGAAGCTTTTCATGGTGGGGTCAACAGGCTGTTTATATAGGTTCAATGATGTGAACTGCATGGGTTAGTGGACTAAGCTTTTGACGTGGCAAGATCTGGAGCGTTGAAATTCGAAATATCTATGAGTGTTTGACTTTTCTGTGGCTGAAAAGAGGGAAACCTCTGTGACACGAAAGCACGGTTAATATTTTATTCCATTTATTGCAGCTCCACTCCCTTATCTTCCTACGTAATTCTTTTTGATCTTATCTTTCTCCCATAATCTCCCCACCTTTTCTCTCTCTAGGGTTTGTCCTTCTTTCTAGAAAATATCTGCAGTTCTCGTTTCTTTAAGAGAAAATAACTCCAGAGCTGTACTCTCCCTACGATAATGACTGTAAGTGCACCCCTTATCACCGGAATCTTTTATATGCTTCTTTGCGTATTTGATTAATTGATTAATCGTTCGTAGTATGTCTTCTACTGAGTTGTCTGTATCCCAATATAGGTTTTTATCGATATGTTGTTGTTGGTTTTTCTGTATGGTATTGGAATTTTCTGTTGGGTTATGTGGTTAAGCTTAGGTTGTATGTACTTGCTGGGTTCTTTGGTATTAGTGGGGTTGGTGGATTATCAGTATTGGATTGGTATTATCTGTTTTGGATTTTGTGGTTGTTTATGTTGATTGGAAACTGTTTATTGGTGGTGTTGGATTTCTGGTGTGGTTTATGTATGGTACGTTTTGCTGTATGGGGTGTACTAATGGGGTGTTTTTGTTGTTATGTCAGGATTATTTTTCTCAATGCTTGGCCCAACTCGGCCAGTTTAACGAAGTAGATTTTAAAAATGAGCAGGAATACCTGACAACGTGCATGTTCGTCCTCCGAGGACCGTGGAGGAGACGCATGGGCACGTGGCCGCTACTGACGTAGCCCTTCGGTCAGAGTCCCTCTTGACCTGTGGGTTGAAGCTCCCTCTCTCAGAGTGGATGGTCTCCTTCTTTGAGGCCTTCCAAATCGCTCCTTGCCAACTCGGCCTGAACACTTACCGTATACTCAACGGTATAAAGAAGCTGTCGGAATTGGCGAATGTGCTCGTGGAACTGAAGGATGTGCTGGGCATCTATGGTTTTCATTTTGAAGTGCGGAGCTCGTACTTGAAGTCGGTGCGTTCGTTTACCCGACTTGTGATTGATCTGCCCGACACGAACAAGGAACACAACCTTGGTCTCGTGATTGTGTCTGGGAATTGGTGTCCTCCTGGTCGCCAGATTCCTGCTCCCTTTGAGGCTGCTCCCCAGTTGCCTATCCTCGATGCTCCCAATCTGGATGCTCTTGTAGCTCTATGGAGTTGGTGGGGGCCTGGTTCCACCAAGGAGGCAGATTGCCATGCTGCTCCCAAGCTGTTGGGATATGCTGCTAAGGCGGGGAATAGGTGCGCCAATGCGCCTGTAATCCCGAAAGAAACGGTGGCTGAGTTTCTTTTGGTTGTAAAACCCCGCGTCCTAGCTCTGAGTAAGAAGTCTGCTCGACGACGATCAGCTGATCCTCGTGAGGGGCCTGCTAAAAAGGCGCAGGTCACCGAGTCGTCAAAGAGCGATTTGGTGTCGGGGGAAGGCACGGACATGGAGGTGACTCAAGCTTCCCCTGTATCAGCCTTCTCCCCCGAGGACAAGACACCTCAATCCGAGGGGAGCTTAGAGGGGGGAGAGTCGTCTCCCTCAAAGGAGAGCTCAATCATGCCAGTCCCCATCGGGGACAAGGTATCTGCAGCCACGGTACGTAGAATTTGTCTATGGTAGTTGTAATTTTGTTTTCCCTTCTTTATCTGGTATTTGTGTTTCAGTCTTTGATGTCTCTGTTGGCTACGCTTGCCCTGGCCCGGTCGATGGGCGTTGTTTTGTTTCAGGGGTCGTTCAGTGATTTGTTCGACTATGTGAACCTGAGCATGGGCATGGAAGAGGATACGCTGACTCTTCCTACTGTATCACCACCGGAAGAGGGTGGAAAAGGTGGTCGAGGATAAGACCCTGAGACTGGGAGGGTGGAAATGGAAGCGGCGGATGCCGATAAGGATGTTGAGGTCGCCGACACAGAGGTGGAGGTGTCTGGTGAGAAGGGGGCCGAGGAGGGGGGCGAAGGAAGTGCTGTAAAGGTGGAGGTGGACGGGGTGGCTATGACCCGTTACATTGATAGGTGCGGCGGGCATCTGTTGGGACAACCGCGAGCATTGAGGATGGGGTATACTGCTCTTATGCCTCTCGTATATAAGGATGTGGAGGATATGGTTGCTCGGCCAACGGTGACGGCCATCGAGCAGGTCAACGCTGACGTCCTCCGGGTATGCCATATTTCTGTAATATTGTATTTGTGACGTCTTTGTTGGTATCTTATGTGATCTTGTTGTAGGCATCTCTGGGCACCGTTGAGCTGAGGGATCGGTTTACTGCGCTGGAGACCGAGAATGAGCAGTTAGTGGCCGAGCACAAGCTAATGGAGGAACATCATTTTGTCGAGGTTGATAAGAGCACTCATATGGCTGAGGAGAATGCGAAGCTGGCTGAGGAGAATATGCGACTGCACGAGGAGAATATGCGTCTGCTCGAGGAGAATAAGGACGTGGTCACTGAGAAGGGGGTTATGGCCGAGGCTAAGGATCGGGTGGAGGCAGAAAAGAAAATGTTGGAGGACCGGGTAGTCTCGTTGGAGGCTGGTCGAGCAGAGGATCGGGACCAGTTCACCAAGTCGTCAATTTCTATGCATATGCGTGTCATGTCCGGGCATTGAATATGGTGAGGGTGCCCTTTACTGATCGTGCCTGGTCGGGCTTGATTTATCCGGTCCGGGGTGCTGCACCTCCTATGCCCAAAGATTGGGCTAACATTCAAGATGAGGAGATGCCTCGCATGCCGGGGCAATCGTCCTCTTCTGCGCCCCGACCACACTCTGGGTCAGGCTCTTCAACTCCCCTAGCGGTGACTCCTCAGGGATCTTCCATCCCTCGGTCTTCTCCCCCTCAAGTTGATCCTTGATCTGGCGTTTTTTGTAAATGTTAGCTGATGTAGATATTGTTTTAGAGCCCGGTTTGTGGGACGTTGTAGAAACAGAAATTCTTTTGGGAAAGTTTATAATATTTTTGCTCCGCCGTCATTTGGCTTTGTTTATCACTTTCGGTATTGCTTATTTGTTGTTGGTAGTCTTCGTGTGTTTGAAGGTCGTGAAAATCATGTCAGGTACCGGTTAACCCTCTAGCCATGGTGGTATGGTCCCGACCAAGTGGTAGTGTAGGTGATCGGTTAGGTAGTTCCGAGAAGCCTAGTTCTTCTCATACTGTCGAACTAAATTCTGCGCATCGTGAGATTACGGAGTTAAAAGCCCTTATCTTGGACTAATCTACTCGGTTACACAAATTGGGTGAGAAGTTCAGCAAGAAGACCGCCCACTATACGATAAACAAGGGAAAGGCGAAGGGACTTCTCGGCGCACTTCGGCGGTCTCGGGACGAAGCCCGGGGCCGGGTAACGAGCTTAAACTTGGTGTTAGGGGCTGTTTATGAGGATACCGACTTCTTGCTATCCTTCGTCAAGGCATATTGGGCCCGAGGTCGTGCACTAGAAGTGTATGAGCATGTGAAAGGGAGGCGTAGCGTTACCCGAGCAGTGCGTATGGTCGATGCTATGGTCGGGGTAACGGAGACCACGGCTGCCTTGAACCGCTTGGATGCTACTGTGAAAGATCGTTTGGGGACGCAAATAGTCTCGCTGCGAGACATTCATTTTGCTGATGCTTTAGAAACCTCGGCTTCTGTCGATGGCTTATCTGACTCATTTAGTTTAAGAGTAGCTTGTACTGATTTTTCTCTTACAATTTATATGCTTAAGTATTCTTTATTCCGATTTCCTGTTCTCTTTCTTTTTGACGAATATTCATGTCTTCTCCCCCCTTCTATTATTATTTTTTTATAGGCACCTGCTACTACGTCACACCAGGCTGGTTCTCCAGGCCTTATTAGTCCGGGGCAGGGACCTACTGGTGCTTCCCGGGATGAGGCCTCATCTGGTGTGGCTAGTGAAGTGCGGGCTAACTGGCTCTATATTGATCCGATGGGCAAGAACGACAAATTGCATGATCAATGTGACCGACTTAAGGAGAAGTTGAAAACTCAAGCGGCGTCTTTTCGTGAGTATGTTTGACGTGTCAAGTATGTTGTTGAAGTTCAGGAGCGTCGTTTAGACCGCTACTAGCGTTTAAAAAATAAGTATTTCGGTAAATTGAGTTCCTTGGTATTAAAAGCCAATGTGTTGGTGAAGTACTTCTGTGCGTCCCGAGCTAGATATGATGCCTCGGCGGCCGTTGGCCAAGTGTGATCGCGGCCTTTGGACGACGTGCATCGAAAGAAGGTCATCGAAGCGCACGAGCGTGCGAAGGGGAAGGAGTTCTCCCTTCAGCTGGAAGTGGTGCAAAGCGTTGGTGTTAATACGACCAACTTCGATTGGCTTATTTCCGAGGAACGTTTTGAGGGTCAGGATACCGATGAGGACACGGCGACTGATGACGAAGAGGTTATACTCGGTCATTTACCGTCGTGCTCCTCCTGTAGTAGCTCGTCGTAGGTTATTTTCTTTATTTTTATAGTATTGTTGCCTCCGTAATGCGGGCTAGCCCCATTTGCTTCATTTCTTTATTCCTGTTTTGGACATTGTCATTGCCTCGCGGATATTTCATTGATCGAATTGATTTTCATTTGTTTTCTTTGCTTGGTACTTTGTCACCTCCGTAATGCGGGCTTGAACTATTCTTTGCTCTTTTTGTTGATCCTTACTTACTGAATGAGCGGGTACCAGCATATGTGCCTTTTTCGTTTACGTGTACCTGCCTTCTGTACGTCGAAGTACTTGTTCGGGACTTAAATCCTGTTGCCTCCGGTACGTTGGAGGACTTAAGTATTCCTAGGCACTTTCTTAGACATGCCATCTTGGGAATTTCACATGCCTCCGGTACGTTGGAGGACTTTAGTATTCCTAGGCCTTTTCTTAGACATGCCATGTTGGGAATTTCACATACCTCCGGTACGTTGGAGGACTTTAGTATTCCTAGGCATTTTCTTAGACATGCCATGTTCGGAATTTCACTTCAGTATTCCTAGGCACTTTCTTAGACATGCCATGTTCGGAATTTCATAGTATTTCTAGGCACTTTCTTAGACATACCATGTTCGAAATTTCAATTCAGTATTCCTAGGCACTTTCTTAGACATGCCATGTTCGGAATTTCATAATATTCCTAGGCACTTTCTTAGACATGCCATGTTCGGAATTTCATTTCAGTATTCCTAGCCACTTTCTTAGACATGCCATGTTCGGAATTTCATAGTATTCCTAGGCACTTTCTTAGACATACCATATTCAGAATTTCATAGTATTCCTAGGCACTTTCTTAGACATGCCATGTTCGGAATTTCATTTCAGTATTCCTAGGCACTTTCTTAGACATGCCATGTTGGGAATTAGTAATATGCCTCCGGTACGTTGGAGGACTTAAGTTTTCCTAGGCACTTTCTTAGACATGCCATGTTGGGAATTAGTAATATGCCTCCGGTACGTTGGAGGACTTGTTAGACAGTATGACAAAATATCTCATGTAAAAATTTATTTACAAAGAGGTAAAGTATCACCTGGAGTGTGAGATTGGTTTATACGTAGTACTTCTTGAGATTAGCCACATTCCAAGAATTTTTCCCTCCCCTGCTATTGTCGAATAGAACACTTTTGATCTTGTAGGTCACCGGGCTAGTTTTTTTAACGATTTCGTATGGTCCTTCCCAGTTAGGACTAAGTTTGACATGTATCTCATTGCGTGTATAGGAAGTTACGCGTCGTAGCACCAGTTCTCCTACCATGAATTCTTTGGATCCCTTCACCCTCTTGTCATATGTTTGCTTTACGCTTTGTTGGTACTTTGCTAGGGTTAGGGCTGCTATCTCTCTTTTTTCATCCAAAAGGTCGAGTTCTTCCCTCATTCTTTGTTCATTGTTTCCCTGTTCGACTAATGTTGTTCTTAGTGTGGGTAGGCCGATTTCCGTTGGTATGACGGCTTCGACACCGTAGGCTAACTTGAACGGGGTTTCCTTTGTGCCCGTCTTCGGCGTAGTTTGGCATGACCATAAGACGTTAAGTAGTCACTCAGGCCATCTCCCCTTCGCTTGTTCTAGGGTTGTCTTTATGCCATCTAGGACAGTTCGGTTTGATACCTCTGCTTGGCCGTTACCCTGTGGGTATGTTGGAGTCGAATAGAACTTTCGGATACCAAGTTCTTCGTACCAAAGCTGTAGATTGGCATCCTTGAACTGGGTACCGTTGTCTGCGACGATGGCGTATGGTATACCGAACCTAGTGATGATGTGCTCCCAAATGAACTGTTTGACATTGCTGGCTTTAATTTCTCGGAGAGGTTTAGCCTCGACCCATTTGGTGAAGTAGTCCGTCGCTACGATCAAATATTCAACGCTGCCGGGTGCTTTGGGAAGCTTCCCAACTAGATCAATTGCCCATTGGGCAAATGGCCATGGTGCCGATACCGGGGTCATCATAGACGATGGGAGTCGAGGTATTTTGGCGAATCGTTGGCACTTGACGCATTTTTGAACGTAGACGTAGACGTCTCTCTTGATATAGGGCCACCAATATCCCTGCGTGATTGTCTTATTAGCGAGGGACCTTCCTTTGATGTGTGCTCCGTATGATCCTTCGTGGATCTCTTCCAAGACTTGCTGTTACAGCTCGGCACGGACGCACAGAAGGTGGGGTCCTCGGAAACTTGACTTGTACAGTTTGTCATCCTCGGATAGCCAGAACCGATGAGCTTTTCTTATGATCTTCAGCGCTTTTATCTTGTATGCCGGGAGCGTTCCGTTTCGCAGATAATGGATCATGTCGTCCATCCACCCTAGCTCGTATTGTATTGACGTTACTCGATCTATTCTTCTGGTGATGCTCGGGGTTTCTAGAAGTTCCACTGTGATTGACCGAGTGTTGGCTAATGTTAATGTCGAGGCTAGGGTAGCCAAGGCGTCGACATGTGCGTTTTCGGTGCGATTGATTCTTATTAACTCACACCGCTCGAATGTGGCCATTAAGCTCTGGACTTTCTGTTGGTAGAGGATCATTCTGTCGTCCTTGGCCTGGTATTCGCCGATGGCTTGATTGATGATCAGCATGGATTCTGAACTAGCAGTTAAGTGGGAGCATCCGAGGGACCGGGCAATAAGCATGTCGTTGATCATGGCTTCATACTCTGCCTCATTGTTGGTAGCTCGGAAGCCCAGTTTGATGTTTTTCTCTATGACTGCGCCCTCCCTAGACTTGAGGACGATTCCTGCTCCTGATCCGTCCTTGGTTGCTGATCCATCGACATGTATTTGCCAGTGTGACTGAGGGGATATGGTCAATGGCTCGTCATATCCTTCGGTGAACTCTGCAACGAAGTCGGTCAAGACCTATCCCTTTATGGCATGTCGGGGGGCGAATTTGATGTGAAACTGGGATAGCTCGACCCCCCAGGCCGCAACCCGACCGCTTATGTCCGTCCGTCGAAGGGACTCCTTGATGTGGAGCTTCATGTAAACTTAGACGTGGTGAGCTATGAAGTAGTGTGGAAACTTTCTGGTAGCAACGACCAATGCCAGGCATAGCTTTTCCAACGGTAGATACCGTGTTTCAGCTTCAACCAAAGTTTTGCTGACGAGGTAGATCGGGAATTGTTCTCGACCTTCTTCTCTTAGGATGACTGCGCTCACAGCTGTAGTGGAAACTGCTAGGTATCATGCCAGAATATCTCCTTTGTTCGGCCTTACTAGCAGTGGCAGCGTCCTTAAGTACTCTTTGAGGTTGTTGAATGAAGCTTCACACTCCGGGTCCCATACAATTTTTTTTATCCTTTTTAAGTGATTCAAAAAATGGTCGTCCTTTGTCGGCGGATCGACTGATGAACCTGCTCAGTGCGGCCATCATTCCCGTGAGCTCTTGCACCTGCTTCTTATTCTTGGGTGTTGTTAAGTTCCGCAGAGCTGTGATCTGGTCGGGATTAGTCTCTATTCCTCTCCGGCTGACCATATGGCCCAAAAATTCCCTTTGCTAATGTCGAACGCGCATTTGCTTGCGTTGAGCTTCAGTTTGTGCTCGCCCAATGTTTGGAAAACGTCTTTAATGTCTTGGAGGTGCGATGTGTCCCTTTCGCTCTTGACGACCATGTCGTCGATGTATACCTCCATTGTCTTCCCAATATGCTTCTGGCATACGTTCGTTATCATCATCTGGTATGTGGCTCCCGTATTGCGTAAGCCGAACGGCATAACCGTATAGCAATAGTTTCCCAAAGGCGATATGAAAGACGTCTTTTCTTGATCCTCATGGGCGAGGGGGATTTGATGATACCCCAAGTACGCGTCGAGTAAGGTCATCCGTTCTGCGCCCGCTGTTGCATCCACCAGTTGATCAATCCTTGGAAGGGGGAACGGGTCACTCGGGCAGGCTTTGTTCAGATTGGTGAAGTCTATACAGACTCTTTCCTTCCCGTTCTTCTTAGGGACGACGACCGGATTGGACAACCACTTTGGGTAGAACACTTCCCTTATAGCTCCGGCTTCCAACAGCTTTCGGACCTCCGCAATTATAGTCGTTCTGTGCTGGACAGATACTTTCCTGCTCCTCTGAGCTATTGGCTTATACTCGGGGTTAACACTCAGGTGGTGGCATGCTGTTTTCGGGTCTAGGTCGGGCATGTCTTTGGGGCTCCAGGCGAATTTATCGATGTTATTGAAGAGGAAAGTTTCCAACTCCTTGGATTCCTCTTCGGGAAGGTTCTCGCCAATGAGGAATTAGTGCTCCTCGTCCATTCCCGGGATGTATACCTTTTTGAGCTTCTCTCCTACCTGCTCATCCACCACCCTTTCCTTGTTGGCAATTTGATCCACCAACTTCTTTGTACTTGTGGGTTGCTCCACGACGACCAGCTGTCTTTTCAGAGCAGCGGTGATGTCTTCACAGCGTCGCGAGTCCTCTTGACATCCTCGGGCGGTCTCGATCTCACCCCTAGCATTAGGATATTTCACCTTCTGGTGGTATGTCGAAGGTATGGCCCGTATGGCATGAAGCCAGGAACGGCCCAAGATCGCATTGTGGCCTGAATGGTCATTGACCACCAAGAATTCCACAGGGACTGATACGGATCCCGTCGTAACATTCAGGACGATCTTTCCCAATGGTTTAGTCATCTCGGAAATGAATCCAATTAGTGTGACGTCGGTGGGCTGTAGATCTTACAGCTTGAGCTCCATCTTGTCGAAGAGCTCTTTATACATGATGTCACAAGAAGCTCCTTGGTCGACAAGCACTCTGCTGACCGTGTCAATGCCGATTTTGACACGTAGATTAATGGCGTCCCCATGGGGGTATATCACCCCTTCCTCGTCGAGATCCGAGAAGGAAATTAGCGGGTGCCGCTGCGGCATGCATTGTCGCTTAGAGGTCGACGCTTGTGATGCCTTGGCGACTTGGCCAAAGTGCGCCAGTTGTCTTTATTGGGATCGCTCGCCTCCCGTGGTCTTTGGACTTGACAAATGCACTACGTTGATCGTTTTGCCCTGTCGGTTGTCGGATCCCTCGATGGCCAGCTGTTTGCCTTTGTTCCCATCGCCTTTGATGAATTTGTTGAGGCATCAGGCGTCACCCCACATGTTCATCTTCCACTGTAGATTGCGGCAGTGCTCTGTGAGGTGGTCGTGATCCTCATGATAGGCGCAGAAGAGTTTGGAGTCTCTCAGATTAGGGGGGTAGCGAACGGGGTCTGGTCGGGAATACCAGCTTTCTCTGCATATATCCTTAAGGATATCTTCGGCAGACAGGTTGAAAGTGTATCGCAGCTCGACCGGCTCGAAGTTCTTCCGGCGTTCCCTTTCAAGGAACCGATCTTGTTGAAGCGGTTTGGGTGGCATTGGGTAGGTGATTCGGAGTGGCTTAGGCTCGGGTTCTCGTGGTCGTTCTACCCTTTGCTGGACCTCGGGTCCCTTGCCCCGTTTGGTCGGGTTGACTACTTCCCCCTGGTTGTTCTTCCCTCTCTTACGGTCTACCTGTGCTTCTCGGACCGTCTCTCTTCTTGGTAGAGTTCGGTTGAGGAGGCGCATTTCCTCATTTTTATCGGTGACGTGGGTGCAATAGGCAAGCAGAGCCTCAGTGGTCGGGAAACTCTTGCCGATGAACTTCCTTCTCGCCCAATAGCCGCTGGGGATAGAGTTGATGAAGTTTTGGATGGCAATGTTGTTGGCGTACTGCGGAATCTGGTTTGCCACGTCGATGAAACGTATGCAGTAGTCATTGAGTCGTTCATTTGGCAGCATCGCCATTTTGAGAAGGGTGTCGATGTTGACCTTCTTCTTCCGATGAGCAGCATATCGAGTGGAGTATGCTCGGAGCAGCTCCGTCCAGCTTCCTATGGACCCCCGTGGTAGACTATGATACCACGACGAAGCCTCTTGGCCCAAGCTGTTCTTGAAAAATTTGCACATCAGTGCAGTATCATCGCTCCAAAGCTCCATTCTTGTTTTGTAGTGGCGCAGATAATCGATTGGGCAGCTTGTTCCATCATATAGCCTGAATTCGGGGATGATAAACCAAACAGGACATTGACAATACAATATTTTATCATATTGATAAAGCATGATCTTTGATGGGTTGCGATATGCTTTTCAATGATAATAATATGAATAAAAGACAATAATTATTGGGCACTTCTCTGATCTTTATTATTGCTCGGTTTTACAACTTGCTCGGATTACAATATCTTACTGCACTTGTACTCGGTATTACAACTTGCTCTTAATCTTGGTCTTTCTTTTGATCTTCGGTATTCGGTTCTGTATCTTGCTCGGTATGTTTTCTAGTGTGGTAAGTTCTGACAAGTTTTTCTCTTCTCTCCTTCTCTCTATATTTTTTTGATAGATTTTAGGGGGTCTTTGTTTTAGTGAGGGTACTTGGATATTTATATACAAATGTGTCTCACATGATGTTGACAAATGTCTTCATCTCATGCGTCACCTCATGGGCTTTTTCACTGTGAACATTTGTTAATTGGGCTAAGACCTTTATAAGCAATGGCCTGTTAGGAAAACACTTTTAGACCATGAGATTTTGGGATTTAAGCATTGGGTATACTTTAATAATGTGTGGGTCGATTCATACCCGAATAGGCATATTCGGTCTAATTTTTGTGTTCTATCACATATAATCAAAAGTTCTTGCGGAGCCAAGATTTCTCTTCAAGAGGGAAAAGGCTAATATAAAAATAAGTTTTAAAACCATGTCAAGAAGAGAACCCCTCTAGTCTAAAATAACTTGAATCGTGCTTGAGAAATATTGTAAAAACTAAAATGTAAACACAAAAGATGAGCAACATTTATATTATTTCAATAAACGCTAATTAAACAGTGAACGTTAGAGTCCTCTTTAATTAACTAGAAGTCTAGAATGAGGCATCTCTAAAGTTTAATCACCTGCTAAATAACAAAAAACCATACTACCACTTAATATCAAGCTCTTATTCAGTTCCATCACTAAACTTCTAGACCAACAATTAAACCAACTAAATTGTAACTAAATTAGTTTTTTCTCTCAATCTTTTTCAGGCAAACGGTGGTCACGATTCGTCACGTCTTCTTTGCTAATAAACAAAACTGAAAAAAATATTCAGCTAGTTCTTGAACCAAGAGTTGCAGAAATGCTGAATGGCTGGTGGATAAAGAGGGTCTATGGGTAAAATCTTGGGCCAGCACTTGTAATCGAAATCACTAAAGGCACTACAACATTGAGGACCATGAACTTTTAACTGACCCTTTAGCACTGAAAGTAAAACCTCGTCAACGCAACCTTGGACAGTTGTGAGAGCCGTTAAGCACTCGGGGATCTAAGGGAGGAGGTAGGGGACGATATCGAGGAAAGAGATAGCAGGGGAAGCTAGGAGCGAGAAACAAATGGCAGAAACAACGATAATGTTCATCAGACTGTTACGCGGCATTTTATTTTATTTATGGTGCTGAAAGAGTTGATGTTTTGCTTCGGTACGGTTAGAGAGTACGTTGAGAGTTTTTGTAAAATATGCAGTTCTTCTTATAGTAGTTTTTGGTAGTGATATTGTCGAAACGGTTGCATTTAGTTTAATTCAATCCGTTGGTTTTCTAATTCTTCTATAGGGTATGGTTTTCTGGTCTTTTAAGTTTTATGTCATGGGTAGCGGTTTCACTTTGCTTAATGCATTGATTTGAGCAGTTAATTTCCGGTCTAAGACTTGTTAAGTTGTTTTATTTTACTCCAGTAATTTTAAACAAATAAACAAAGCTCATAAAAGGTTGAACTTATTCAGCATGAAATGATAATTTTTAAGCCAAATCAAAGAAAACTCACCTTTTAAATAGGTCAACAAATTTCAGACTTGCACTGTAACTTATTTGCATAAATAAATGCACAATGCAGTTAATTAGTTTTTACAGTTATGCTTATAACTTTTTTACAAAAATAGTTTCTACAAATAACACGTTAAAGTATATAAAAAAAACAACTATCGCCTAGTTTTTTGAAAGGTTTCCTCATAAACTCATGCCAAGAGAAGTTGGAGACGAAGCTACTTCCTTATAGTTAATAGACACCAAGTATCAATGTTCTTATGTTATGGTTGGCCTTTTATCATCGGGTTTATTTGTGTGTTGGCACCCTAATGGTGTTTTTTTTGAGTTAACCCGTATTGAGTACTTAAATGCCTTCTTATACATCTTCTGGTCCCAAAGTGCATGTGCCTGCTTAACAATATTTCAATGCCTTTTCGTTGGTTGTCGGAGAATTTATTACTTTATTATATTATGTCATCCTATGTTTTTTGATTTGTTTGTCCGGAGTGGATTATTTGTTAGTTTTCTTGAGTTAGCGGCTTTCTGACGTCTTGTGGATTTGTATTATTCTATTTTACTTAGTCCCTTGGAGTCTGTTACAGTGATAGTGAACTCTGTATTTCCGTCCATTATTATTAATAATAATGAGCATGTTAAAAAAAATAAATTATCAATGTTTTTTTTATTTTGCACGAGTACTTAAGTAGGATGTCCTTATCGACATTTTTTTTTGTGTACGTACCCACTGATTGAGGGGTCGACGCGGGCTAAGTAGTGTGGGATCCTTCCGGTCATAATATCTTAATTCGTTATTTCTTCTTCAATTAAAAGACTATTAGCATCTTTTTACATCATTTTTAATTAATTGTTACTCCTTTTAAACCTAAATGGTTTTCCACCGGAATTCATTATCAATAAAGAAGAATTTGGCATTCGAATATCTAAACTATTATTGCTATTTTTCTCTATGAATCTTTGTCACAGTGCGATTCCTCCAATGTTGGTATTAGAACATTTAGGTTATCAAATTTACTAGCTATATCATGTCACTTCCCAACGATTAAATCTCCAAAGTGCGATAAATACTTTTTTTCTTGCATTTTAAGATATATATCTATATACATTATCTCAATAATTATTAATTTAATTATTGGAATCTCAATTTATTTATTCAAAGAAAAAAATAGAAAATTGTATAATTTCCATAAATAATTTGGAAAATAGATTTTTAAACTCGTAAAATTTGCTCAAGAAATAAATTTATCAAAAATACATTTCATTTTTTTTGGAATGATCATAAAGTTAAAAAAATATATATATCAAAACGAGCAAGGTGACCAAGAAGATAACCAAGTTAACGCGAACTATTATGTCTAAAGTAACATGTGCACGAGAATTGTACTGTAGTAATTAAGTGGTTCTGAAAACGCATCAAGAAATAAAGAACCAACGTTGCTTTCCTCTTTGATTCGAAATAAAGTTAAATTAATAAGTAAGAGCAATAGTATAACAGAAATACCATTAATTAGTAGACTTTAAGGCGCCATTAAATGGTAAAGCAAGAAACTAACATGTCAAACTGAAAAAAGTTTGACAACAACTTTAATTTAGAACTGCAATGTCTTTTGCTGAATAACTTAATAGCAGAACATCTTTTGTTTTCTGTCGTTTTAGACCCGGAAAAATCAAGGTACCTAATATCGAACCAGATAAGTCTCTCCATTTCGAAAGAACTGCTGTGACATTCTCAAATCTCAACTAATCAATTAAAATATACATCATATGAAACCTAAAATTACACTTTCCAGCAATGAATGGATCCATAATAATTAATGGTTCCTCCATGTAGCGAACTGGGTATGTTCTCCTTATGGTTTCTGCCCAAGAATAAACAAGATCACGCTATACAGCTTCAGGTAACTAGTATTGATTGCTATACTTATTACACAAATATAAGAACACTGAAAACCACCCTACGGCTCACATCCACGTCGAACTAGCTTCAACACTTTCCTTGCATCAGCTTCCGTAGTATTTGCATGATCATATTCTGAAAAAAACTTGGTATGTGTCTTCTTTAAGAGTTCAAGAGCAGCCGCCAACGTCCCATCACACTCGTTCTCACCAATTTTGGAAGAAAAATACTTGTATTTTTTAATTCGTATCAAATTCTTCTTTTGATCTGGCCACTCTCTCTTTTTATCATCTAGTATAAGCACAGCTCTCTCGTGTGCCATCACCACATCGAGCCCCTTCTGATGTGCCTTAGTGAAATCTTCTCTCGCAATCACCCGAGAACCAAAATAAACACCTTTTGGATCTAGCACACTCGCTATCGTATTAGCATAACATCGATTACCCCTCGTATATATATACATCTTGAAATTTTTATTTGCTTCTTCAAGGAAGTCGCGTGTGTAGGGCCTCAATTTCGTTACCCTATTAAGCAAACTTAAGTGGAATATGTCTCCTTTTAGTGAATTATCAGCTTGGTCAAGAAAAGCATGCATCTCGTCCGAATCAAGCTTCTGTACCGGGATCGAATGGAGTAATGTGTGATCCAGATCGAGGACTAGAAAAAGCTTTCTCTCGCGTAGTAAATTTGTCGTGGCAACACTTTTTGTTTCAGCTATTTCCTCTTTAGAAAACCTCATGTCTTTAACCATGTAGTCTAACCGAATAGAGGAAGCGTATGCGGATATGATTTCAGCATCGTCGTCTACCTTGCGCCCACACCATATACATTCGCCCTTGATAAAAACAGGATGTGCGCATGCAACTATAGGCCTGTAAGGATTGAATGTATTATAATTGACTCTTGGATGCTTGATACTCTTGATAACCGTATAATCAGCGACTCTTGGACGCTTGGGACCCTTGATAACCATATAATCAGAGACTCTCGGACGTTTGGTACTCTTGATAACCATATAATCAGCGACTCTTTGACGCTTGGGACCCTTGATAACCATATAATCAGCGACTCTCGGATGTTTGGTACTCTTGATAATACACTTGTTGATATCATGATTATGATTTGAGGTAGAAAAATCATATTCAGGGATTGTAGAACGAGATACAGAATTTGTAGAACTAGACACGATAACTAATCTCATCTCTAACGCAACTATTTAGAGCAAAGTATAAATAATTAGAGACTAGTAGCTTATGTAGAATTGAAGACAAACCGTTCTTGAAGAACTTGGAAGTGGTATTATGAAGATTTTGGGGAAGCTGTTGTAAACAATTATGTGAAGTTATAAAGAGAGAATGAGTTACAAGATGTAGAAATAAGGTTTTCAGTCGGCCTGTGATGTTAGTACAGATTACTTAAAACACTAGATAATTATTAATCTGGTAGAAATATTGAATACTTGCTTGGATTGCAAGTTTGAGACATGACCTGATGTGTTTTAGTATGAGTAGTCTTCATAAGTTTGTTAAGATTGGGATGAAATTCATTAGGTTTTACACTTTTACCTTCTATTTGTATAATAACCCTAGATAATTATTAATCTGGTAGAAATATTGAATACTTGCTTGGATTGCAAGTTTGAGACATGACCTGATGTGTTTTAGTATGAGTAGTCTCATAAGTTTGTTAAGATTGGGATGAAATTCATTAGGTTTTACACTTTTACCTTCTATTTGTATAATAACCCTAGATAATTATTAATCTGGTAGAAATATTGAATACTTGCTTGGATTGCAAGTTTGAGACATGACCTGATGTGTTTTAGTATGAGTAGTCTTCATAAGTTTGTTAAGATTGTGATGACATTCATTTGGTTTTACACTTTTACCTTCTATCATGACCTGATGTGTTTTAGTACGAGTAGTCTTCGTAAGTTTATGAAGGTAAATCTTAACAAACCACCTGGGAGGGGTCTTTAGTTAAGCATACGCTATGCCTATTATATTAATAAAAACATGTTCTAAAAAGTTAAATTATTATAAACATACGTTTAATTAATAATTAATAAAAAATAAAAAAACTCATTCCTCCCTCCCTATCTCTTTCCTCTCTCCTACTCTCACTCTCTCTCCGATCTCTCTCTCCTCCTTCTTCTCCTTCTCTCCGATCTCTCTCTTCTGCTCCTTCTCGCTCTTTCTAATCTCTTCTCATTTCTCTCTTTTTTCAATGTCTCTCTGCTTCTCTCTCTCTTTCCGATCTTTCTTTCTTTCTGCTCATCTCTCTCTCTGATTTCTCTATTCGATGGAGATTAAAACAGAGACATTCGTCGAACTGGATGGTGAGAGTATAGAGCGAGATCGAAAACTCGAGGTTGATGCCGACGGAGATGCGATCGTCGAAAGAGAGCCACACGACGATGACATGGTAGTTCGAGATCGGAGAACGGATAAGGGTTGGATTTATTAACTAGTGTATAAGATTAAAAAATAAGCGTATGAATTTCGTGAATTGAGTGTATGAAGTTAAAAATTATAGATATGAATTTATGTAAATAAGTATATGAATTCTGTAAATTGGGGTATGAACTTTACGAGTTAGGGTATGAACTTTTGGAAGAAGTGTATGAACTTTTGAAATAAGAATATGAAAATATACGAACTTTTGAAATAATGGTATGAACTTTTGAAATAATGGTATGAACTTTTGGAATAAAGATATGAAATATACAAATTATGGTATAAACTTTTGGGTATGTTTTTCTTAATTAAAAATATTTGGATATGTTTTTATTAATTTAGTTTCAAAAGTAGTATGTTTTGTTAATTTATTATTAGTAAGAATGAAGCCAACACAAACAGTAAAACAAACAATTACTTCTAGATCTGTAGGATAGGAAATAAAATGTGGAAGAGGTGTCAAATACCCCTTTTACTAAAACTGAGTATTAGAAAGTTATACTTTTAATATATCAAACTATCTGCTTTTAAGATTTGGATACGTACCTTTCAAATTTTTTAATTTAGATATCACACTATAATAACTTTTCAATTTAGATAACACAGTCTAAATTAATCACAGAATCATGTCACGTGACATTTGACAAACGTTAATTTGATAGGGTAATTTGACAATTTTGCACAAAAATATGTCATCCTAGAAAAGTGTTTCCCTCAATTTCACACATAACAAAATTTTGGATTATGTGCTAATTTTTGTTATGTATGAAATCGGGAGAAAAGTTTTTCTAAGATGACATATTTTTGTGCAAAAATTGTCAAATTAGTCTCTCAAATTAACGTTTGTCAAATGTCACGTGACATGATTCCGTAATTAATTTAAACGGTGGTACCTAAATTGAAAATTTCTTATAATGTGGTATCCAAATTGAAAAATTTTAAATGTGGATATAAAAATCGTTAACAGAACTAGTGCTGGACATATTTTTTCCCGAAAGTTATATTATTTCTGAACAAACTAATCCTTCAATGGGTAACTAGCTATCATGGCAATACCGCAAAAGTGCCCTTTGAATTTGCAACACTTCTTTTAAGTTTTAATAAAACAACTTTCACCCCAGCTACTCCCCCATGAGTTTTTGACAATCCAATATTTTTATTCATTTTTTTCTCCATACCCAACAGCAGCCACCCCATAATTTAGACTTGTTCCGCAATTTTCTTCCGAAAATTTCCCTCCACCATACAGCTGAAACTCGTAGCCACCAGCATCGATGGCCACTGACACTCGGTGGTTAGCCACTGCTTTCTGAAGGCTGATTTCGTCATTTGAAGGAACATTTTTGTACCCACTAATAGTCGCACTTAATATCGATGTTTTGGTTTTGTTGCAATCGTTGTTTCTTCCTATATAAGGGTAGTCTTCTTCTGTAGTGATGCCACATTGTTTTGTATAACCACCATTACAGCCTTCATTACCGGACTTAGTATCACAATCAATAAGCTCTTGCTCGGACATTAGTTTGCCTGTTTTAATCTGGGTAATGGCGTAATGCCCTCAGTCGCTGCAATGGCTGAAAAGGCCTAACAACTACATGCAAGACGATTATTGTATTATTTTTTTATGATTTTTTAGATTTCTCTTGACAGAATTAGACATATTAATATGAATTAAATAAAACAAACAATAATGTTTACCACACTCACCCTGATCTTTCACTGGAGTTGCCGTGCCCGCTTATTCTCCTATCTTTACTTTTTGGCATATATTTACATGCCTCATATTCAAAGTAATTCCCCTTACTTATTCTTTCCCACTAGTAATTGAACCAAGTAAAAGTATTTAAATTCTTCATTAGTCATATCCGCGAATTTGTTATCGACTAGTTTGATCGATAAATTACGCAAATTGAACTGATCAATATATTGAACAATATTTGATTGGTAATCCCAAAACGACGTTCCGGCCCATTCGTTTCTGTCACTGTATATACGTCTGTGTTGCTTTAGTCACTCTTCGTATCGATCTCTCCCTCATAGGCATGATATTGTATTTCATTGGCTTATCACCGTCTGAGTGTAAGCATTTCGGTATCAATAGTATGATTAAAACCAAAATATCTAAGGACAAACTCTGCATCACAAAGAATCATGTTAGGTTGCTGTTTTGGTTTTTGGTTTTTTGTTTTTGTTATATGTTTTTTCTTGTTGATTTATTCTTATTATATACCGTATCCAAGTTAATGTATTCGACACTAAATAAACTCTTGGCTGGTGAAGTCCTCATCTTAAATGCTGCAACTTTTCAGCGTCTTTAAGTCTATGTCAGGGTTTTAGAGATATGCATGCATGATACGGTGTTTTCTGTGTTTGATTTCACGACTTCTAGCAAAAACAGTTTGAGAGATAAGTAATGCTAGTATCAACAGAGCTATTCGCTGACGGGTTAATAAATTGTAGTTAGGTTTTGAAAATATAAATATAATCATAAAATATAAATTGATCAATAGTATTTTCCTATTATTTTATAAAACTTGATAAATCTGTTTTTTCCCTTTAATTATACCAACTTTAAACCACTCGCATCAGTTCCCTTATATCACAAATTTAGCTTAAATATGATCAGATTGTTCTAAAATTTTATAACCATTAGTTTTCTTATGTTTTAACTTAAATATACATGAACTCAAATATAAGTGATCAATATATTCTCTTATAATTAAAATAATAATTTATCTCTCTTATTTTTCTCTTATTCTCTCTCTTTTATTTGTACTTTTCACATATAAATTAATAAAAATAACAAAAATATAAGTTGTATATTTGTGATAGAGAAATTTATAAAAAATCTCATAATTTGTATAAAGCAAAACGTTTCCTTATAAGTTGTAAAAGTGTACTTTTTACTTTAAATACGCGAAAACTTGTAAGTTATTTAATGTGCTTGCTCTAGTAAATTAATTTTGGTTGAAAAAAATTGATAGAAATATATTAAAATATAGTAATATTTAGTAATGATAATAAATTTGATACGAAAACTGAAAAATGTATAAAGTTAAATTGTTAATATAAAAGTGATCTAATTACCTTAAATATAAGGAAACGTGTAAGAAAACTGCTGCGTTTGCTCTTATTTGGTTTGAAGTTGCAAACATAACAGCTAATATCTACACCACAAAACTGAGTGTACCTTAATCACATTAGTTTATACAGCCTGACCTGCTCTAAATCGACACAGTAACTCATTTCATCTCTATCTTGATGCAAACTAGTGTCAAACAAAAATGCTAAATAACTGTTGGCTCTCCAGGCTTGGAAGGAGAATAATCTGCTTTCGTCCATGGTAGATATGAGATATGCAGAAGCTCTGCTAATGGTAATATTTGAAAATGCCGAACTGTAGCTAAAGAGTCTTTGCCAGAGCTTTGCTAAAGCATGCACAATTGCGAATGTTTCAGCATAAATAGCAGAAGCTTTCTGAGATTTTGAGAAAAAGTGTTTCTTTTATACCTCAACAAGTACAATCATGTTTTTTTAACTTTGAAGAGAGCTTGATATTTTCTAAAACGGTTAGTGCACACACATTTGACAGAAACGAGAGAAGTAGCTACATAGACTGCACAAAGAGATTAAAGTAATAAAATATTTTCCGTTTAGGCCATTCATAAAATATGAAAGATCTACAACATATCTACCAGACCAAAATGCGAAACCAACTATACACTCAATGATTCTTCTAGGAGATTACTAAGGGTACAGAGAAGAATAACTATAAGCGGGGACAGAAAATTATTACAACAATAACACGTATGGTTAGTGAACTGCTAAATTCGATTTCTACAAGGTGTAAGGAAAGATAATATATCACCCGTGTAGTGCTTCATTATGGACAATTAAAATCTCGTCCCGCTATCAATCTTCTTTTGAGAAGCTTTGAGGTTTACTGCTTGCAAATACCAACCATACAACTGTTCCAGTAAGGTAGAAGAAGATCGATGGTGCAAATAAAGATATCTGCATATAAGAAAGTGAAATTAAATATAGCATTGTTAATAAAGAGGGGTGATCATTGTGGCCTATGATAAATAAAACAATCCTGAAATTCACAAGTCTGGTAATATATAACTGAAAATATCTGCATATTACAAGAGTGATTTTCACCATAGCATATGACAATATACAAGAGTGATATTTGATAATGGCCCTATGGAAACAAATAAGATTGAAGAGAATATAATAATCTATGATATCGACAATGGTACATACACAAAGGACACTACACTCACTACAGAAGAGTGAGAAAATTTAAAGAAGAGGGGGAGGAGGAACTTTTGCTATGTACTTTGACATCAGCAAGAAGCAAATCACGAAATGGAAACTCAAAATGATCTTTGTTAGTTAGGATAAACATAGTATTACTGAACAGATGATATGTATCAGTTGAATATTGTTCTTTCTTCTTTATAACATGGAGTCCTAAGAAATGGACCTCAGGCAACGGGACCCCTACCCTTCTGTTTGTTAACTATCATTATTATTTATTACAATAATGCATAGGCTCGATTGTTAAATGATAAATAACGTTGAAGTTTTCTTCCAATGGTTTGCCGGTTTGTCCTTAGCAGTAGAAAGCACAATCAAAAAGCTTTACTTTTTATTAATGTGTGTGAATTGTACTACTGTTATGTTTTCCTCAGGTAGATTGTCAATCCAATTGACATTCCACACTTTCAAGACATGCTCAACTCATTTGGCTCATTTCAATTGGTTTGTTCACTTCACTGAGTAAGAAAAAGTGAAATACTTTTTTTCTGAAACGGCAGATGGAGAAGGGAACTTACACTCCACGAGTGAGTTGAATCAAGAAGATAACCAGTCAGAGCTACACCAACGATTCCAGGTACAGCCCCAAAGGTGTTAGTAATTCCCTACAGAAGGAAAAGAAACAGTGTGCTTTCAAATGAAGCTGTATCTAGTAACTTAAATGCTCTAGTCAATTGCAACAATGAACACCCTCAAGTTAAATACTCTTGGCATTATACATTGTTGTGAAATTGTCAAACAAGAACATGTTTTCATAAGGCGAAGACAAATAATTTTCATCAAAATAACAATATAATTAGTTAATAATCATATTACTAAAACAGTATTGGAATAGATTGGTAAAAGTAATAAGCAAATTAATAAGCCTATCGCCAACATCACAACAGTCCGGACCTTATTTTTGGTTAGGTGCGTACACGATGAAAGAATTTTAAGGGTTTTATATAAACCAGTGTTTTAAAAAGCGCGCTATAGTTCGCGAAATAGCGTTTTTCGGCCGAAAAACGCTATGATAAATCGCTATTTGGATGGAAAACGCTAAATTCGCGCTATAAGAACGCTATTTACGCTATAGCAGACGCTATTTACGCTATAGCGGGTGCAGTCCAAGTTTTTTTTTTGTTTTTTTTGTTTTTTTTTTTTATTTTTGGTCAAAATTTTAATGAAATTATTGGAGGCTAAAGAGAATCAAACCCCAAAACTCTTGCAAACAAAATAAATGCTCGGACATCTCAACTACAATCATTTTGTGATTATTAGTTACAACTTTTTATATATATTTAGTTAATTTTTATTAGATGTTCTGAATTTAATGCTATATTTATATGTATTCAGGCAAAAAAAAAGTACACCGCAAAGCGCTATGTAGCAACGCTATTTGCGCTTTTAGCGTTTCTCTCGAAAAAACGCTACGGTAACGATAACGCTATTTAAAACATTGATATAAACTTACCAAAAGTATGCTTGCGTATTCAGGAGAAATATCTTGATGTGTACAATATAAACCTGCATTACATGTAAAAAAAAAAATCAAAAACGAAGATGTCATAAGAACTTGGTTTAGCTTCAGAATACCATTGACATAAATAAATTTGTTTAGTACCTGACAAAGCAAAGCTTGAAAGTGCCAGGCCACCAGTGAGGATCACCACCATCTCCCATGGTGGCAAGCCAAGATTCAAAGAAGATAATATCATGCAAGTCGCAGGAGACAAAAATGCTATGGTTTGGCATAGTTTTCTCACCTTCATGAAGCACAAATTTAACCATGAACATTAAGTCTAAACAAATTTATTGTTTATATCAAGATATAGCTATTAAAAGACAGTTTGTACTAAAAACACAAAATATCAGCACATGGGTCTTCAGCCAGGAGTTAAAGTTGAGCTAATCTTGAGAATGTTTGTTCCATAAGATCTGGATTGTATGCACGGAAAATTACTGTAGCAATAGAATACTTAGCCACAAGAATACAGCTAGTTCCCCAGCACATTTGTCCGGTAAAATTTGGTAACACTCGCCCATGACTTTTAATAAGCAAAGAATCACAAAAACTTTTTAATTGCAAGAATATATGGGCATCCTTTCAAGTTTTCTTCTACCCCAATTAAGAGATTTTATTAAAGGAGGCTATGTACCATAGTCGTTTCAACTCCATTAGAAATCAAATTGTCGGCTAATTGTGCTGCAATGCTAGTAACAAATATAGAAGCCAATGGAGGTAGCACGGACACCTGAGAAAGAGAAGTACAGAATAAAAAAATGCATCGTGAGAAACAAAATGATCTGATACCTTGACTTCATTTTGTAGTTTTTTTCGAATAAATGACTCATTGAGGTTACACTCGGAAAAGCAAGAAAATAATTTAAAGTTGACCCATGGAAACCAGGAAACTAAGGTGTGTTCTGTTTCCCTAATCAGAAAAATAAGTGATTGGTGGATTGGTTACAAGAATTAAGAATATAATGTTTGTGATTTTTTTTTAAAATCTCCCCAGCTTAGAGACAAAGAAGTAACTTTGTTTTGGTTCTGAAAGAAAACTTTTTTAAAGAATTTGTGTAAGTTCCATTTTTTTTTAAGTCTGTAACAATAACAATTTAGAGCAGTAAACAGGTGACACCTTAGAGATTACAACCAAAACAAACGCAATGCCTCTATCTGAGAAGCCATAATTAAAGTGAATTCGATTTATGTATTCTCTGTCTAATCAGAAATGGTGATTAAGAACTGACAACATAAGAAACTCGGAACCTACCCATGCAGCTTCTGTGAGATTAAGGTCCAATTCCTCACTGCAGGAGAAATATGTTTACTAGTCAATATTTATCATATAGCACGGGAAGGAACAGGTGATATTTAACATTTTAACTTATGATCCAGATCTAATTTTGTAAAAAGACAGCTACCACATAACTTGTGTTCGAGGTTTAACACATGGTAATCTCTTAGATCCGTTATACATCATAAACATACCTGAAGAAGGTGGGCAGCCATGAGAGACACGTATAGTGACCCCAACTTCCGCAAAAATGAGCATATATCATCGCCCACACAGCCTTGCTTTTAAAAAAAGATTTCCATGGAACATCCTATGAACACAAATACCATGTTAATCGAGCAAATATCAAAGAAACAAAACGCACTCATTTAAAGCATCCAAAGACAAATAATGGTGAAACGCACAATACATTCTGTATAAAACAAAAAGGGAAATGAATCCACAAGGCCAAACACTAAGATCCCAATAACGTTCATTGCTCTTACAAAGTATTTCACAAGATCCAAGAAGGGGGAAAATCATACAAGACGGATATATGAAAAGGGGTTTCCCGTTAAATACGTTTAAGGCGTACCTTTAATGAACTGCTCAACTCTGGCAATGAAGCATTCTGAGATTTCTTCTCAGGCAAATAATTAATGGCTGTAAAGATTAAAAACTACTAAGTAAGATCACTTCAGGTGTCAAGGAGATATTTGTCGCTATTCATTCATGACCATAGAAAAAGTTGTATAAAGTACAAAGCCACGTGCTAAAAGCAAAATAGACGGTGCATATAAGACACTAGTTTACCTTTCAAGTTCAACAGGAAATTCAAAGATAAGCTTAACTGAAGAAAGAATATCCGGAGAGAAAAGATATAATAGCTTACATGAAACAGTTGTTGCACTTTCCCCTTCCAGAAATTGAAACCCTGAAAACCTTGATGATTAAGAAGCAGTAACATCAGCAAAGAAACCCAAAAAAAAACTTCTTATTAGTACATTGAGCTACAAAAATAAATAAGCATTGATCTTGAATTACCATAAAAGACAGATTCTGCTTACAGAAAAAATAATAATAAAACGTTGTACGTACACGATAAGAGAATTTAATTATACCCAAGACTAGAAACAAACCAAAGTGACAGGATGAACACTTCAAAAAAAAACGTCAGTTTAACATGATGAACAGCAGTAGTAAAGCTACTCACCAGGCTATCCCCAAAAGACCGAACAAATAGAATACAGACTCCCATCCAAAATTTTGTATGAGTGGTGGAGCCAAAAGAAGCCTGCATTTTCTCTCGGCGTTAGAAGATGCACACTTTTAATTAAATAGCACGAAATAGTAAAATTCAGTGCTAAGAACAGTCTTGAATAGAAGAACAACAAACTTATTTCGTTTACAACATAAATCATCTATAGAATATCGTAAGAACTGCACATTCAAATGTTTAGATTTTATGCGTGAGACTTGTTTCATTTAAATGAGCACATACCCGGCAACACTTCCGACACTTAAACCACCAAAAACAAATGATACTGCTCTTGATCGCTCTTCCACTGGTATTGACCTGCACAAAGAGGAGGGCGCATAGATCTCAAATAAGTGGATGATTTACATAGGATGTTGCAGATAATAATAGGAACAAACTATAAACTTTTTAATAGGGAGGACTAAGTTAAATATCCATCTCCCAGTGATTTTGGAATCATGTACATTTGTCTGATTGTCCTTTAACCAGTATGGTAGACTTAAATACAAGTGAACATAATTCTCATAACTTTTATTCACAAATGAATTATCCCTATCTTTAGCTGATGCATCTGTACCAACAAAATGTAACACGTCTTCTTCAAAACTTTGGCACAAATTACTACAACTCACTTCCTTTCCTAACAAAGATTTTAATCCATACTGTTTTACAAATAAGGGTATCAAATTTTCTTCATGGTATCACTCTCATCCCCCAAGAAACTTCAAATTCTAATCATAGACTTCGTACCTTTCACTATATATCTACCTCAAGACTCATCCGAATTCCGACCTCACCTTTCTTCAACGGACACATGCCGCAATATTGCATGGCCTGTCACAATGTTAAGACTTCTTTCGTTTCTTTCATGTCATAAAGTGATCATATGAGAGTAATGTTCTTCATTTTAAGTTTTTAACAAACTCCTAAAATCTATTTTAATTTTCTCTGCAACAACAACATAGAGTAACTTCCCACCCAAGAGAAAAACCAATAATAATGTCATACTTCACTTAAATTATATTTTATATTGACCACACAAAATACTCAAAATCCAAATCCTCTACATCTAGTATTAAATGCTAAATAAGTCATCATTTATAGTTTCTTATAATGTCTTTTACATGTAAGCAAATATACCAAAATTATCATTCAATATTGTTTTCCTAGAGCTTTCGGTAAAAGTTCTATCCAAGCCTTCACTCTCACTTTATGATCTTGCACAAATAGAACAAAGTACGTAAAAGAGATCTCTTCTTAAGCCTGTGTGGAAATTACTTGATACCCATTGCAACGATAGAAACTCAATGTATTGTTAGAGTAGTTGCAACCTAAAGATGAAGTTTCATTAATTATAACTTTGCTGTGTTTCTTTTACAAGCAAAGGTCCGCGGCGACTCAATTTAACAGAGCATAAAAGATACCATAACAAAATTTTAATAGTATTTGATTGACATGCCTCTAAAGTACTTTTCAATCTCAAACGTGCCTGGCAATCAGATCAGTTGCTGCAGATGGGGAAACACCTTCACCAATGCCTACCTGCATTAGAATAATTTTAAATAAAAAAGAACAGATGAGATGGTACAAAAAGATGACAGTATACAACTTTTGACCCAAAAAAGTAAAAGAAGCTATCGAACTACGAAATATCAAAGACCAACAACAGAGTAAATAAGAAGCACTTGAGACAAACTTACTAATATTCTAGACAAAACCAGTGCGGGCATATATCCAGCAAGAAGAGGAACAAGTGCTGTGGCAATAGACCAAGTCAACACTCCAAATTCAAGTGTTCTCCTGCATCATCAGTATGGAGTAAAAATAATCAAAAAAAAAACAAGGTCTACAAGCATCAATATAAATAACAATATATTATCAAAAGGTGAGCACTGATAAGTTGTTATGGCTATAGCTCGCAAAAATCTCAGATGCAATCACTTTTAGTGTCGCCTACTTTATACTGGGTTGGATTTTACTTCTCAGAAGCTGCAAAAAGAACAATTATATTACAAGTGTAAATCACAGACAACATAGACCTAGAAGAACTGACCTTCCACCAAATATCTTTGCAAGCCAACCACCAGGCAACTGACTTAATGCATAGCCCCAGAAGAAAGACGATTGTACTAATCCAGCTGTCGAAGAGTTCCATCCAAATTGATGCGACATTGGAATTATTGCAATACTCAAATTGACCTATGAAGAGTATGTTAACCAAATTAAACACCGTCAAAGAACACATCCACAACTAACTTTCGACGTGAAGTTTTACCTTTTCAAAAGATGGAAATAGAAATTTGCTTGCAAAAATTAATATAGTTCATAGGTGTCAAGCAAGTTAGCAACTAAGTAATTGAGGATTATGGACAAATCAACCATTTGCCATAGTATGTATTGCACCCCACTGCTTATAATTAAAAGATATATCTATATATATATATATATATATATATATATATATCAAAGTTCAAATTTATTAGAGAAAAGGTTCAGAGTTACTTCGTTACACACAGGAAGCTAACAGAACAGCCTTTTTTTCTCTTAAGCAGTAGTCCTGCATAACTTAGTAATTTTCTCCAATAAAAATTATTCTCGCCCTTTTCCGTTAAATATATTATTTAATATTTGTACCAAGATTTAAACAAAATAGTTTAAGCTACATTTTTCTTGATACTGATTTAATCAAGGTTCTTATATATACTTCAAGCTAAAAAAAAATCTAATCTTGTTTCGATAATTATTACTATTATTTTTTCAGCAACAACAAGAATCAACCAGAAAATAGAAAACCATAGGCGGAGCTATAGGGGGGCCGGGGGTTGCCATTGCAAACATCGCAATTTACAATATGCTTTTTTTTCCTATAGGGAATTTTAAAATTTTCATAAATAAGATGTTTTGCAGCCCCACGGAGGAACATTTTGTATTTAGCAACCCAAGAATATAAAAGCTGGCTCGGTGCGTAAAATAAGGCTTAGGCAACTAGGTCGGCCCTGCTAATTAATTACTCCTTCCTTTCTATATTAAGTGTCCACCATGGAAAACAATCCATTTCAGCATGCTAAATTTTGGCAAGCCAATTGCGAAAATGACTTATTTTAAAAATCATTCACATAGCTAAACTGTACGGATTTCAGGATGTGAAAGTCGTACGTACGGTCCAACTATGAGAATAAATTTCAAAATGGTAATTTTTGCAGTTTACGGACCAATATTTTGCATCCAGAAATCTTCAGGTACTGGACATCTAATATGGAACCGAGGAAATTTTTAGACTACAGTTCAGTCCTGTCTACTTTAACTCCCTACTTGTAAAATTAGTAGTGGGAACTTCACAATAAAAAATGATTCAGGAGCAATACATACATACATGAGTAAATATCCTTCACTATTTTATAGTGATATCACCCAATCACACCAAGTACTGCCTCCGCCTCCGTCTCAAAATAACAGTCCAATTAATTTTCTAATCCGTCTCAAAATAATAGTCCAGTTTTCTTTTAAAGATTTTTTACTCCTTTTATATATCCTTATTTAATTTATTAGCTTTGTAATCAACAAATACATTTATCGATGGCAATTTCGCGGGTTTCAACCCGACCCGACCCGCCGCAGGTCGGGTAAAAGTGCAATTCTATTCAGGTCGGGTTTAAATGGGTAAAAGTGCAACTTAAAAAGTGCAAGTTAACACTCTCCCACTTCTATCTCTCTCATATACATTAAACTCTCTCTCCTATAATAATAGAGAACATACGTTTAAATGGGTAAAAATGCAACTTAAAAAGTGCAACTTAAAAAGTGCAACTTAACACTCTCTCTCTCTTCTCTCTCATGTAAATTAAACTCTCTTTTCTATAGTTTAAATAGGTAAAAGTGCAACTTAAAAAGTGCAATTTAAGACACTCTCTCTCCTCTCTCCCTCATATACATAACATACATTTCGGTGGGTTTATTAAAAAAAATCTTATATACAATTAATTTATTAATTAATGAAACTATATTTATGGTAATGTGAATGAAATTTATTCATGTTAATTAATGACTAATATCTTATCGTCTTTATTTATAGAAGGATTTATGGGAAACCAAATCATCATATCAATAATATACATTTATATTACATTTTTACATATTGCACTGTTTTAATTCACGAAATTAATGAGCCGGAAGTAATTCAACAAACATGGAAATGTCAAACAGAATAATGCAAAATTTAAATCCGTAAATTAATGTGAAAGAGTATTTAACGTCACATTAGTATTTTTATATTATATTTCTAAATCAAATGAGTTTTACTCTACCAAACAAATTTTCTTTGAAATATTTTACATTTATGAGGTTTATTTTTTAAAAAAGGAAAAAATATATTTTTTAAAAACGGGTCAAATGGGTAAAAGTGTGAGTTTGTTCTCGGGTCGGGTTAAAACCCGCGAAATTGCCATCCCTAATCATAGTACATCAGTCATACCATCATTAAATGCCAAGATATGAGCAAATGTGGCAAACATTTTTTTTAATATACATAAACTAATTTTCTAACCTAAGTGGATTATTATTATTATAGAACGAGGGATTCATATATTGGTAAATTCTAATAAGGACCACTTAAATCTAAAACACTAAATTACTTATTGGTAGTGGCAGAACTAAGATTAGAACATGAAAAGTACTGAAATACACGTGTATCTTAATCACAAGGGGTGCTGAAATGCTACAATTATCAGCTTTTCCGGTAAAATACATGAGAAAAGTTTGGGCTTTTCTTAAGACGGAATGTTGTAGTCCATTATAGCCTACTCTGACTATTGGCCTCCATGTTCACCCCGAATTTTTCTATAGATACAAATACTTATATATATAATATAACACTACCTTATCCATGTTGCAGATGACGAAGGCGACGGAGGTGTGGTACTGATAACTTATATATAACTCTACGCCCCGAATTTGTCCATACATACAGATACTTATATATAAAACACTAAATTACTATTGACGTGGCGAAACTAGGATCAGAACATGAAAAGGACTGAAATACACATGTATCTTTATTTGTATTTGCGAGGGGTGCTGAAATGCTACAATCATCAACTTTTCAGTAAAATACATGAGAAAAGTTCGGGTTTTGGTAAAAAACCGGGATCATGTAGTCACTTTTAGAATGCCCCTAGTTTCTCTACGCCCCAAATTTCTCCATACATACAAAAAATACTCATATATACTCCCTGCGTCCCGAAATAAGTGTACGCTTTGAAAACTGTTATATTTAAGCATTTTAAACCAATTCCACTTAAAATTCAACAAAAATTATCAAAACATCAAAACTTTCAAACAAAAACTATTTCTTGCTTAAAAAATAAGATTATAAGTGTAAATTTTATATGATTTAACAACCAGAAAGAGAGATATTTCAAATAATGAAAAAGAGAATTTTACTAAATTAAGGAAAGTGGACACTTGTTTTGGGACGTTCCAAAATGGAAATCACTAAGCAGTACACTTGTTTATTTTGGAACGGAGGGAGTATATAACATAAAATACAGTAAAATACATCAAAGTTCGGGTTTTTCATAAAAAATGGGATGATGAAGTCACTTTTAACATGCTCCTAGTTCCTCTATGCCCCAAATTTGTTCATACATACAAATACTTATATATACACCCTCTGTCCTGAAATAAGCGTACGCTATGAAAACTGTGATATTTACGGATTCGAACCAATTCCACTCAAAATTCAACAAAAAATTATCAAAATTTTCAAACAAATACTATTTCTTACTTAGAAGATAATATTATAAATTTTACTAAAAAGGAAAAGTGTGACACTTATTTTGGGACGTCCCATTAGAATTTCACAACCCATCTCTCTCCCTATCTCAAAAATGGCAAAACTCGCTGACAACATAGACAGCTCAATAAAAAATTATTCGTGTGCTGAAATGCTACAATCATCAACTTTTCGGGTTTGTAGTAACTTTTAGCTTACTGTCAGGTCCTCCCTTAGCTATTGCCTGGCCTCTATGTTGGCCCATAATTTTTCCATACATACAAATACATATATAGTGAAACATGAAATATGAAATTTTCGAGTTTGTAGCAATTTTTAGTTTACTACCAGCACCCTCATATCACGAAATGCATGTCATCTTTTCATGTATTCTACTGAAAAGTTGACGATTATAGCCTTTCATCGCCCCCGTAATTACAAAATAGTATATACATATAATTCAGCCAACCCACGTCTAAATCCTAGTTCCGCCACTGCATATACATATAAAATACAAACATATATAAATATATATATATATATAACACTACCTTATCCATATTGCAGACGACATAGGCAAGGGAGGTGGTACCGATAAGCTTATACCTCAAAGGCAAATTCTTCCAACTAATAAACCCTAACTTCTCCTCCACGTCATCACCCTCGCTCTCCTCTATCCTTAAACCCTTTAACACAGCTTTCTCACTATTCTCTCTCTCTTTAATGCTACAACATGCTCTAAACCTGCCCATCCTTGTTTTTGCACTAAATGGAAATATTAAGTGACGTGGTGAGTCGTGGGTTAGTGAGAATAAAAGTCCAGTTAAGATTTTGACTCCGTCCGAAAACAATAGTCCAGTTTACCTTTTAACCATAATTTTTACTTTTTAACCCTTAAACATAGTCTATGTCTACATATACCGCCAACTCGGAAGCTTTTTGTTCAATTTCTCGTGGCATAAAATTCTCATAAGTACGCGTCAAACATTTAATATTTTTTACTAGTTGTTTAACCAGTTTTAGCCTAAAAATTAAGTTAGGGGGCAATTTTGGAAGAACATACTTTCGTAACTACATTAACCAACTATTTTAAACCACGTGAAAACACTAACAGTATAATTTTATTAAAAAAGAGGGAGTATAAAATAATAAAAACTACCTTATCCATGTTGCAGACGACAAAGGCAAGAGAGGTGGTACCGATAAGCTTATATCTCAAAGGCAGATTGTTCCAACTAATAAACCCTAACTTCTCCTCCACGTCATCATCTTCTCTCTCATCTATCCTTAAACCTTTTAAAACAACTTTCTCACTATTCTCTCTCTCTTTAATGCTACAACATGCTCTAAACCTGCTCATTCTTGTTTTTGTATTAAATGGGAATATTATGTGATGTGGAGAGAGATAATTTGAGTTGTGGGTTAGTGAGAATAGAGATGTGTTTGTTCTTAGTGTGAGTTTCGCCATTGTTGAGTTAGAGAGAGAGAGAGAGAGAGAGAGATGGTGTTGTGAAGTTATATGTGGCTCTTAATATAAGGCTCTGTTTTGCACTTCTGATTGGGGGGAAAATAAAAACTGTTCACTCCCTTTACTCTTTTATTTTAACATTCTAGTATCTCATCTTTATATTTTATCAATTTGGGTCCAACTTACCGATTTGCGTTCAATTCAATAGCATAAATCCACAAAATTGCACTCAATATGTAGTGAGAGAATGCGACTTAAAATGCGTTGGTTAGGATACCAAATTAAAGAATTTTAAAAGTTGGTTATTAAATTGATAAACTAAATAACTTTTTCGCCTTTTGATAGTGGTATTGTAGTTTGTATATAGTTATGTTGAAATACAAGTAAGACCAATGGTATTTAAACTTGATAAATCTAGTCCCATACATTTTGAAGAAAGTGTAGATCAGTAAGCCATTAATATGGATCTTAAGTAGGGTCAGACCTTCGTTTCCCGATTCCGTTCCTCAACTGGCAACTATGGGTCAGAGCCCGTGTAAACGAAAATATTGTCAATCAATTCCCTTGGTATTTCTGCAATCAAAAACTATACGTTCCCGATTTTTATATCTTTAGTAGTGCTATTAGCTTTTTCTCAGTTTAACAAACAAAAGCATTCAATAGAAATAACACAGAATGTTTCTCTGGAAGAAACTAATCTTAAGTAATTTTAGTTGTAATCAATATCCATGTACAAGAGACTCTGTTAGTGTTACCAACACAAAAGATTATAAAGGTTTTAAAAAAACACAAGTGTGTAACAAAACAAAAATTCAATTAATAATTTGACCTTCAATTTAAAGTTAATGTTCAAAGAATAAGGGGAAATCTATGTAAATAACCGGACCTTTAATTGTGACTTGTGAGAAATGTGAGAAAAAAAGGAGAGCGTTGGAGGATATGAAATGTCCACGGGAGCAGAGGACCTTGTGGCTTTCAATTAACGAATTTCTTCTCCTAACAATTCAAATAGACTACGTTACGTATTCCACTATTCCCCACTAGGGTATCCACAATGTAAATATAAATATTACTAAAATAACATGGGACGGATAGATAGGTAGTTGCGATTCCGGATTCACTGTCTGATCTTTATGCGTTCAAAAACATCACTAATGCTTAATAATGTAGATTCGAACCTGACGGAATCATACGGTTTGGTTTGAAACAAAAAGGTTGAGAAAGAACAAAAAAGAATTACATGACCAAACTGGATTCTCGACAGTCTGACGGATTTAAAATACATGATTAACACACTGGCACGGGATGAACCAGTACAGCCTATTGTTCTCAATCATGTTTCGAAAGTTGTTGCATTTTTCCTTATTCTCCGGCACAAATTAAGTAGTTTAGAAGAATTTCTTTCTGGAGCGACATAAACTAAATTTCAGAAAAAACTAAGTAGATGTAAGAAGTTTCTTTCTGGATCAAACGCATACACATAATTGTCTTTCAAATTTTGCTACATTAAAAGCTATCAGTGTGGCCAGTACTGAAAATGGTTTCAGCAAAGGCAATAAAGTAGTAAACCAAAACAGACCTCATTCAGAAATATACAAACAAAAAAGTCAATAAACAACAAATATGATAACTGAACATTTCCAGGTGACAACGAAAGAATCAACAGCTTCATTCTGCCATAGTAGAGCTAAACTACAAAGTTACCCTTACCCAAAAATGAAGATTGTAAGCTAAGCATACCGCAAAACTGCCTTCTAGTACGATCAAATCAAAACCAAGAGCCAAATGCCACAGCACACCACAGCACCTTCAAAAAAAACATACAAACCAACATACTAGTTAAAAATTCACAGACACTTTAAAAGAAAAGGAGCATTAACCTCTTTTGTGTAACTAAGTTTATGATCAAAGCACGAAGTTTTACTGCTACCCCTTTTGACAACACTGCTAAATGACCAACCTACTAAATGGAAACTCATATGAATCATCAAAATTTATATACATAATCAGCCCTACTTTACATGATTGGATCATTCTTAGCAATTAACATATGGATCTAACAGCAGCCTTATGATTTTTTTTAATTCTTCCCTACATTAGTATTTTCTCTTTGTAATAGATAAAAGAAGAAAAACAACAGTAAAACAACCAGAGATTACCATGATAAAGGATTTTGTAAAAAAGAAATACGTTTCTATGTTCTTTAGTAATTTAGCTCCCTTCTCCTGAATGGATGGTCATTTGCTAATTACATCATAACCCAAAGTGAACAACCAACTGTAGACTACTCTTTTCTCCTAACCTCTGGACATGGCTAGAAGAAAAATAAGTGCCATCTCAACCTTAATTGTATCTTAAAGTCCACTTCGCAAAGTACCACAGATATTTGCATAAAAAATAATTAATAGCAACAGACATGTGTCAATTTCTTACCAGATTCACATGCCAAATGTGGCATTATACTGAAATTTCTGGTCCTTCGCAATCTCAGAAGATGAAACAAGTGCACCCCCATTCTGTAAAACCTCAAACCACACCAATCTCTCATTTGAAACTGCCTACGATTCTTCTGACTTACCAAAAAGTTGCTGTCTTAAAACACCGTGCAGACGCCCAAACAACTCCATCTTCAGCGACTCAAATGCTAAATCCAAAAGCTCTAACTGCTCCATAGAATTTTTATTATACATGAATAACCCATAAAACAAATCAAAGCTATCACTCCCTGTATTCTCCACCAAATTCAACAATTTCTCATACCCTTTTGAATCAATTGGAGTAGCTTCCAAACCTAGCTTCTTCAAGATCCTCCCAACTGTATGTGTAATGAACTGTGACCCAGCAGCATACAAATCATGCTCCGCACAAGACATTTCCACCATCTCACATTTTTCGCTTTTAAAAATATCAAGAAATTTCTCACACCTCATAACCCTGGACTCTTCCTCCCCAATCCTAACCTTTTCATACACAAATGGAAGGCCTTCCCAACCGCTTTTACCACTCTCGGGACCAAACATGGGATGTGTGCACAAGATATCAAATCCCATTGGCAAGTTTTGTAAAAACAAATTTCTCGGAAATTCTTTCACTGATAATACATCAACAAATAAGGTACTACGCTTTAGTCTTTGGAAAGGCAAAGAACATAAGACCTTCTCTGTCGATGTAACTGAGGTTGAAATTAGGACTACATCTGGGTGTTGCTCACAAAGATCATCAATATCGGAGAAGTATATGACACCTAAGCTTTTGGCTATAGCAGAATAATCTGAGCGAGAATAGGCAAAGACGACATGTTGCTGTTGTACTAAAGTTTTAGCAAGAAATTGGCCAAAATTTCCAAAACCGATAATCGCGATCTTAAGCTTGCATAAAAGTTTTGTTTCCTGCCGGTGAAGGAGGCGAGATGGAGAGAAAGAGAAAAAGTTATTTGTATTCTTTACATTCTCGTTTGGTAATGGTAATGCTACCCCATTCATAGGTACATTTGACAACTCTTCTTCCATTTGATCAAACTGCTGCTTTCTTAAAACCTCGTGCAGATGCCCAAACAACTCCTTCTTCAAAGACTCAAACGCCATGTCTAAAAGTTCCAACTGCTCCATAGAATTTTTATTATACAAAAATAAACCATAGTACAAATCAAAGCTATCACTCGCCGTATTCTCCACTAAATTCAGCAATGCAGCATACCCTTTGGTACTAACTGGAGTTTTTTCTAATCTCAGCTTTTCCAAAATCCTCCCAACCGTATGTGTTATAAACTGCGACCCAGCGGCGTGTTGATCGTGCTCTTCACAAGACATTTCAACCATTTTACACCCTTCTTTTCTAAAAACATCTAAAAATTTCTCACACCTTGAAACCCTAGATTCTTCTCTACCAATTCTGACCTTGTCATACACGAATGACAACCCGTTCCAACCATTTTTACCACTTTCAGGACCAAACATGGGATGCGTACACAAAATGTCGAATTCATTGGGCAATGTTTGTGTAAACAAGTCTCTAGGAAATTCTTTCACCGACAATACATCAACAAATAAAGTACTACGCTTTAATCTTGGTAGGGGCAATGATTGGAGGACTTGCTCTGTTGAAAAAATTGAGGTGGAAATTAGGATTACCTGCGAGTAAAAAAGCATCCCTATAACACATGTAATTAAATTATAACAAGAAATTTTATCATGATGGAAAAATTTTACTCATGTGAAATTGGGTAGGCAGTTATATAACAGTATGGTAGTTTCTAAAGTTAGGTATATCCTCTAGTCTTGGTAAACTCAACAAGATAAACAAAATCAGGTTTGTTTATGTTGGTACCCAAAGACTTATCCCATAGTCTAATTTATAGCAATACTGACATAATATTTCAACATCCAACTAGCTTCTAAATCAAGAAAGGAAGGTGTTATTTATAAAGATACCAAATAAAACATCTCAAATTTTCTATGCAACTCAATGCAGAACTGTCATTTCCTCCTTGGCCTCCATGAAATTCCTCAGTACTGCAGAAATGTCATTTTACAACACTATGCCAGTACAATCACTTCTACATTGAACTATATTCAAAGAAGATAATTAAAGAAGACCCGAAAATATAATCGCAATCCAGTCAGAACTAAAATATTTTCCATTGTTGTCACCACCCACGAAAGGGCTCAAAGCTACAAACAGTGCATTTCTTCCCATGTACTTGTTTACCATGTACTACTTTGTTCTAGTTAAAATGTTCGTAACATACAACTCCATTCCTTCCCATTTCAAATTTACTAGTTCCGCCACTGATCATGAAAATACATAATTTCAAATCCCAATTTCCCCTAACTAATATTATTCAATCACCTCCGCATCTTCAGAGAAGAACGAGAAATCTAAGGTTTTGTTTCTCTTATTATTCGAGTAAACAATAAGAGAACCCTATCAAGTAGTCCTTCCTACATTCCATACGAAAAGCAAACCATTTTAAGATACAACTTTTGTTGTACCTAAATTAATGATATGATCACTTTTAAATTGGTCATGTTAGCAATTTACACAAATTTACCATGCAAAATATTCCAGTCAGAACTATTAAAAATATATATACATCACAATTCTCTAATACAAAATGCCTCAAAAACCACAAAAATGCCAGTTAAACTCATTACTACATTATCATTAACATGACAAATTATTTAGTCCCCCTAGAGGACAAATGAAGTGGTCCTCTATACCATTCATAATACAACATTTGTAACTTTTAGCCATGTCACTTGTTCTTTACACATGGATCACCACCTATTTCACTCTCTCCCCTTGTGGGGCCATCCCACTCACATGTTCATTAATACCTCACTAATTAGGCCATAAACTTCTCAATTCTTATCACTTAGTCACGATAACTGTAAATTTGACCAATTTTTTTCACACAGATAAATATCCATTCTTCTCCATTTAAAAATTAAAACATATCCTTAAATAAATATTTATTTAGTTAGTAACGGGAAAGAAGAAACAATGCATAAACGAAAATTGTCAAGACAACTCCCAGTAAAGTTACAAAAAAATGGTCTAAATTCACAAAAATAGAAATGGTATTTAATTACTTCCCATTTAAATTAGTCAAGTTTTTATTTAATCATTTATCAAATAATCTCAAATTTAATATTACATATTTTTATATTTATTACAATAATTATATATGTAACAAAATTATGTATATTTTAATTTAGAAAACAACCATAAAGTTATATATACATATTTAAAAAAAAGTATAGTCTATAAATTATGAAATTTGTCAAGAATAGATAATTTAGGAGCTACCAACACTAGAGTACCACACGATTGCAATTAGTAACAACTATTGCATCTGGACGAGTTCTTCCGCCTCAAAACTGGTGGAATTATGTCTCTAAATATCTTTTTAGACAAAATAATCCCCTTATGTTGGCACTTGATTGTTTTCAGAGACCAATTTTTTTTTATGTTTTTCATCTCCAACTTTAGGGACAAAACATTTGGTCACTAAATTTATTATTTAGATTTCTAACTTTTGTCTCCCAAACTTTTTTTTTAGTGTCTATCTATTATATATTTCTTTTTCTCCTTAAAATAACTGGATTCGAGATATTTAAAAAAATGATATGTTCTAATAAATGGATAGAAAATAAAAAAGAGATAAAAAAAAATTGTAATTTTTTGAATGTATATGAAATTATCGTATCACCATTTGTTACTAATCACCATTTGTTACTAAAGATACTTCTTCAAGTAGTGTAGTAACTTAAAAAAAGGAGCAAAAACGTTAGAGTGAAAGATAAGTTTACATTGAATTTGGTGAGTGTTAATGTATATATTGACCCACATAGGTTATAGAAAGGGAGAGAGAAAATCATTGGGGCATTAATTAATATGAGGTAAAACTAAAAATACACATGTAACTTAATGAAAGGATTGGAGGACCACTTAACTCCTCCTCCCTGAGGACTAAATAATTTGTCACATAAAGTGCTTTATTTATAATGTATTTTAATTAAAATCTTCACAATATACCACTTCTGCCCCCATGATAAAATCAAATATCCACAGAGAATTCCATCCCCTCCAAAATTCACATTCCCACTGATCATACACAAACACACCCTATTTCCCCTAATTAAAAGTAGTATTAGTTGTCATAATTCTCTAACACCAGCCAACGGAACGCCTCAAAAACGACAGAAATCTACGTCAAACTCAGCATTGTCACTACTCATTACCACATCATCATAAACATACATGAAATATTGTATTTATAATGTATTTTAATTAAAATCTTCATACTATACCACTTCAGCCCATAACATAAACTAAAAATATCCACGTAGAATTCCATCCCCTACAACATTCACATTCCCACTAATTATGCCTATTTCGCGTCCAAAATCTATATTTATAATGTATTCTAATTAAAATCTTCATTAAGATACCACTTCACCCCATAACATAAACTAAAATATCCACATAGAATCACATCCCCTCCAACATTCACATTCCCACCAATCACACATAAACACACATAATTATGCCTATTTCCCCTAATTAAAATCACTGTATTAAAAAAAAACACTTCGTAGTAAATAAATAAAAAAGCTCAATTCAAAGCTCCCTTCAAAGTTGAAGAAGCTCCTTTGTCTGCCTTTTTGGCCAGTAAAAGCACACCTTTTACGCATTCACCGTAGCTCTTGCAAAAACACTTTAGCTAAGATTTCACTTTTTATAACAATGATTAAAAGTAGTAGTATTAAATAACATCAGGATGGCGTTCGCAGAGATCATCAGCCAACGAAACTCCTCAAAAACCACAAAAATGACTGTCAAACTGACAGCATTGTCATTACCACATCATCATAAACATGCATTAAGTATTTCATATACATAATGTATTTAGTTAGAAGCTTCAAACTATACCATCCCCTCCAACATTCACAATCCCACTGATCATAAGGAAAAGGGGAGTGTCATTTTTCCTTAATACCAGCCCACGAAACGCTTCAAAACCCACAAAAATGTCTCTCAAACTCACAGCATTGTTATCACCACATCATCATTAACATACATAAAGTCCTTGTTTTGTAATATATCTTAATTAAAATCCTCATTAAAATACCACTTCAGCCCCCATACGTCCATAACATAAACTAACATATCCACAGAATTACATCCCCTCCAACATTCACATTCCCACTGATCATACATAAACGCACATAATTATGCCTATTTCCCCTAATTAAGTATTCAGGCAGAATCATCGTACAAAAAAACATACTTAATATCCAAAACCCACATTTTCAATTCTTATTTAAGATTTGGTACATATCAACGTAGCATCGGTTAGCATCAAAATTAAAAACAAAGAGTAAATGAAGTAGCTTTTTACCTAAGTTTGAAAGAGATTTTAACCATGGGTTTTTGATAATTAAGTATCAAATTATGTACTAAATGATCATTTACCTCAGGTGGCGTTCGCAAAGGTAATTAGCATCTGAATAAAAACGATACGCCCAAAGTCTAATAAAACAGAAAGTCAATTATGAAAGGTCATAATTATGCCTATTTCCCCTAATTAAAAGCACTTTTTTGTTAAAAATCGTGCTTCCTAGTAAAAAAGCTCAATTCAAAGATTAAAAAAAGCTTCAAATGCTTTAGCTAAGATTTCACTTTCTAAAACAATGATTAAAACTAGTATTTAACAACCTCAGGGTGTCGTGTTCACAGAAGTCAACAGCATCCGAAAGGAGCGACACTCCAAGTGCCTTCGCCATGTCAGAGTAATCTCCATTCGAGTACCCGAGCACGGTGTGACCCTGCCGTACAAGGGTTTTCGCCACAAACTGCCTGAAGTTGCCGAACCCGATTACAGCCACCTTGAGCCTGGTCGACTTCGCAAGCTCGTCAGAGAATCTGGGGTCGTAGTCGAAGCATTGGGCGGCGCCAAGGGCCCAAATAGAGAGGGTGAGAGTATTTTATTCATAATGTATTTTAATTTGAATCTTCATTATATACCACCCCTCCAACATTCACATGACATAACTATCCCTAATTCACCAATAAAAATAAAAATAAATAGGAAAAATAGGGGGAAATCAAAAAAAAAAATAACAACAAATCAGAAAAATCAGAAAAAATAAAATAAAACCGGAAAAAAAATTATATAACATATAAAGCCGGAAAAGCTTAAAAAAAGTCAGAAACCTGGAAAAAAAACCTAAAAAAAGGTATTAAAAAAACAAGTAAAATCCAAAATAACTAAAAAAAGTATAATAACTTGGGGTGGCGTTCGCAGAGGTCATCAGCATCCGAAAAGAACGCTACGCCCAAACTCTTCGCCACGTCAGCATAATCCCTCCTCGAGTATGCAAGCACGGTGTGACCCTGCCGTATCAGGGTTTTCGCCAGAAACTGCCCAAAGTTTCCGAACCCAACTACGGCGACCTTGAGTTTGGTGGATTTGATGAGAACGTCGGAGGCTTTGGATTCACAGTCGAAGAATTAGGCGGCGGCGAGAGCTCGGATAGAGAGGGAGAGAGAGTATTTTATTCATAATGTATTTTAATTTAATTCTTCATTATATACCATCCCCTCCAACATTCACACAACTATCCCATCCTAATTGACCAATAAAAACAAAATTATAAAAAACTAGGGGGAAATAAATAAAAATTCCGAGAAATAAAAAAAAATTAAAAAATGCCGGAAAAGATAAAAAAAATATATCAGAAGCCTGGAAAAAACCGGGAAAATGCTAAAAATAACAAGGAAAAATACGGGAAAATCAAAAACATAAAACAAAAAATCCGATAAATAAAAAAAACATAAAAGGCCGGAATAGATAAAAAAAATATATAAGAAACCTGAAAAATAGTATTAAAAAAAATATAAAAAAAAGTAAAATCCAGAATGACTAAAAAAGTATAATAACCTCGGGGTGGCGTTCGCAGAGGTCATCAGCATCGGAATAAAATGACACGCCTAACGCCTTCGCCACATCAGCATAATCCCTCCTGGAGTAAGCGAGCACGGTGTGACCCTGCCGTACGAGGGTTTTTGCAAGAAACTGGCCAAAGTTACCAAACCCGACAACAGCGACCTTGAGTTTGGTGGATTTTGAAAGATCTACAGAGAGTTTGGACTCATAGTCGAAGGACTGGGTGGCATCAAGGGCGGTGATAGAGAGGGAGAAGCGGTGGCGTCGGGGGAAGGAGAGAGAATGAGGGGGATATGTATGCATGTATGTATATAGCTTTGTGGTGGTGGGTGGGGTGTGAAGAGATGTGAGAGAAGATATAGACATTGTTGTGATATGTATGTTTAGATTTTTACTTGTTCAGGTTCAGGGCTTTTGTTCTTTTATACTCACTACTTTTTTTTTTTTGTGATTAATTGTTTTTTTGGGCTTTCTATGTTATTAATACTAAAAAAAAAACATCAAAAAATAATATTGCAAATTTTACAGTTTTTTAGTATGAACACTTTAGGGGGGGAAAATTGATCAGTAAAATAAACAATAAAACGTGAAATGGAGGGGATCTCACGGTGACTGTGCGTCTTTTCCATTTTTTTATGATGTATAAAATTAATTTAGATTCAACATGTAAGTAGAATGAGTTTTTAGATGAAAATTGATCTCTTTCGTATATAAATGTGTTTAATTTTACTTTATTGTCGTTTAATTCGTCTATATATGTATATATATTTGTGTTTGGCTTTTGACTTGTCTAGTGTTCACGGAATAGTTACACGTTAACTTTGATTTTAGAGAAATAGGGTTTTCGTTTTATGGTTTATCTTATTTTAGGAGCATATTTTTGAATTTTAATATTCTTTTAACATTATTTCCACACCAAAAAAATTACAGATTAACTTTCCGTTTCCCGTTTTGTTTTGTTTTCAGATTCGGTTTCCTCTACTAGGAGTTGTTGTTTCGGGGTTTCATTATTTTCTATTGCTAATTGTCAACAATGCACGAGTTTTCTTCTACACATTTCAATACCTGGTGATATTGTAGGTGTCCAATTTATTTACTCTTTCTTATCATTTTCGACTTAGTATATAGAGCATATGCTCGAGTATGGGTGAGCAAGAACGGAACCAAACCTGTTGACCAATTGACCTTAACCAAACCGATAAGCTTTTGGTTTGGTTCGACTTATTAATTCGGAAAAAGTTAAACAGTTCGTTTTATGGTTTCAACAGGTATGAAATCAAGCGAAAACACACCCAACGAATTACATATATGTATCCATAAACAGGAGTTCCTTAAGAATTCCTTCTTGATAAATGACAAATGCGGCATTGTCATCATATTGCGTTGTCGACTTATCGTACCATTCTGGCGGTAAATTCTTTGTAAGGTTGTATAATTAGAGCTATGACCACTTTGTATCTTTCTATGGTCATATTTGGTGGTGCTTCTTTAACACCGCAACAGCAATAGCATCATCGATATAACTAGTGATGGAGCCGGAAATTTAAACCAGGAGGATCAAAATATTGACAAAATAAAAAAAGTTAAAATTAAGAAAAACGAAAATGTAAAAGGTCAAATATTGTTACTTAATTTACAATCGACTCATACATTCATCAATATCTTGGAAGCGATGCATAATAACATTGTTCGACAAACTTTCAAATGTATCATTTTCATTTTTCAATATAAACTACTAAATCATATAAATAAGAAAAAACCCAATAAAGTTAACTATTTAAGTAAGTTACAAAATGAAACAACAATTTTATTGGAAATAAACTAAAATAAGTCAAACAGTAAGTTTAACCAACTTAATTTATATGTGTAAATAACAAGTTAGACATTCTGTAAACAACATACTAAACAACTAACTAATTTAAAAACCACAACTGATTTATACATGTTCCATTAGCAATTTATTTTAATAAAAAACTAACTAAAATTTTCATAAATTTATACAGTAACTAGTTTTTTCTAATAAAAAACTATTAAAAAGTTTCATAACAGATATAATCAATAAAACTAGTTAAATAGTTAAAGAATAAAAAAGAAAGACTAAGAAAGAGTAAAAAACAGTTGTCTCTCCAACTTAATTTGTGTTGAGAATAACAGATATAACTTGTCATTGTATAAGGGATTGAGTTTAATTTTTGTTAGTGTTAAAGTCCGCTTATATATATAGAGAATTTTGTGTATGTATTACAAACTTTCTATTTAAATGAAATGTTAATTTTGTAATTAACTTAATACCCCATAGCTAATTTGATAAATTTTATATGAAAATCAGGAGGATCAGCAGTTCCGCCCATCGATATAAGCATATCGGCGGTCATCGGCTACGATGATTCAAATAGACATCAGTTCCCATGCCCTACTGTTCCCGTGATCTACTGTGATCTTTTTAAAAAAATTAAAAAAATGCAATTTTCATTTCTGGAATTTATTTTCTTTGATTAGACATTGTTATCGTAAAATAATAAATTGAATTTTGATTGGCATTTTGCACGCTACTATTCAAATTGCCTGTTTTGGCTTATATTATCTATGTCACCACTCATTTCATAAAGTATTGGTTTAACAACTGCTGCTGCTCAATTTTCAAAAGACCCTTTACCCTACTTATTTGTGTGGGTTTTTACTGTAGCTAGTTTGTCCAGAAATTTACGCACCCATATTTTTTTTTACCAAGACACGCATTCGTGGCATTGCCTAGCGCCAACCTTCTATTTGTTTAAAGGTGTTACGGGCGGGTTCAAGCTCTTGAAGAGCATATTTACCGAAACTATTATGATTACTCGACAAAACATTGCCTTCATTCGCCATTTATGTTGTTTACGAAATCTAGTCATTTTGCAGTTATAATTGATGGTTCTTTATGAATTCCACCTCTAATATGGACTAATAAGTTATGAGTTGGTTCTTAGTTCTAGAGAGCCCTTTTTCTTAACCTTATTTTTAAAGAAAACCAAGAAGTCACACACAAAGCATATCTGTTATATCAAACTTCTAATCGAATTTTTATTCAACCCTATATAATTAAAGAATTACAAAGATTAAGGAACTAACATCTCTATTTTCAAATTCAATAAAAATAAATTGAACAAGTTTCTTCTATTTCGTTGGGTTTCAAGGACAAATGATTAAGAAAACCCGACAAAGGTTTTCTATTCTTCATCTCTAAATATCCAAATTTTGATACCTAATACGCCATACTTAGTTTTAACCATATGGGCACAATAATCAATTTTAGCCCGAATGGTTTGTAAGGGAACCCTACCTTCTCTGATCCATTCGACACGTGCAATTTCTTTTCCACCAATACGTCCTTTAATTTGAATTTGAATTCCTTTTATATCTTCCTTTCCGGCTAATTCGATAGTCTTTTTCATTACTTTGCGACAAGAAACTTCATTTTCTAGTAATTGTTTGGCTATAAACTCTGAAAGAATATTAGGATTTGCATCAGGACTTGCAATTCTTGTAACAGCGATACTGACTTTTCGGTTTACACAGTTTAGCTCTTTTTGTAGCTTAGTCCGTAGTTCATCGATTCCACACGGCCTATTTTCCGTTAATAAACCCGGCGATAACATATGGATTATGACCTGAATGAGATCGATTTTTTTTTTAATCACGATACGTGCAATCCCCACGATGTCGTTGCGTTTCTTCTTTCTCTTTTCCGCATACGCTTTGATAAAATCTCTTATTTTTTTATCTTCTTCTAAACCTTGGGAATAGTCTTTTGGTTGTGAAAACCAAACGGAATGATGACTTTGCGTTGCACCAATTCGTGAACCAACTTGGTTTATTTTAGGCACACAATTAATCATAAAACTATTAATCACCTTTGGTTGGCGTTCGAAGGATTGGGCGATGTCGAGAGAGCAGATAGAGAGGGAGCGGTGGCGGGGGAAGGAGAGAGAGTGGGGGCGGAGGAGGTGGTGGTGGGTGATGTGTGGAGAGAGTAAAGAGAAGATATATACATGATTGTGTATGTATGTATGTATGTATGTATAGCTTTGTCTTGTTTGAGGGTTTAGGGAGGTTTCACGGTCGTTTGCTTTTCTTATAGTATGCTTTTCTTATAGTATGGTTTAATACTTGGTGATGTCATTATGTGTTCAATTTGGTACTAAATTAACTTAAACACTTAACTTTTAGTTTTATGTATTGGTTATGTTTTACCTTTGTAATCTTATATTTTTGTAGTAGGTTACTAGGTTTTAATATTTGTTTTATAATGAAAGTTACTGTTGTATGTTACTCATTATTTACATTTTACGGTATAAAACATCTAAATCAAACCGAGCAGATAACGATTGGCTCGGCTGGTAATTCTGACACGAATATAAAATCACCCATTAAATGCAATGTATAGATATAAAAAAAAATGTCAAATACGGACCGACTGGACAGTATATACGAAACCGAGCAGAGACTCTCACAGATACTTAATATGTATCATTGATTTACCATCATATACATGATGTGATGGTCCACATTGAGTCTCTGCGAGAGTTTATGTCAAAAAGTCTCTCCTTATATCACAACTCTTAAGATCTCATTTTTATTTCTATGTTATCTGAATCTTGTAAAACATATATTTAACATTTTTTTTGTCTTGTAAAGCTCTCTTTTGCACCTTGTTAATTTGATATTTGTTCTCATTAAACGTTATTTTTTATCACAATTGATCTTGTTGTAATAAGGGGAATAATAAGTATAAGAGGTATAAGGAGAAAAGTGACGTTTTTTGAGCTCAATTTTTTTTAAAAATGGGATTTGAATGATGTCTATTTGTTCTATTTTACCATCAAATATATTGTTATAGTTTTTTTTTTGTAATTGATCTATTAAACGTGTTTTTAGCGTTTGTAATCGGATTATTTGATTATCATCGGGTATTTTCTCATCTATTCGACATTTTTCTTCTTCATATTTAGACTATTACTAGTAATAAATATATAAAGAACTACATTCATATTTATAAGAAATCTATTTGTTTGTTTTGGTACAAATTATGCATTATCAATACTCACTAGAATATATTCTGTGTAAGCTGGCGAGCTTTTTTTTTCTTTCTATGTTCGACTTATATATCTTTATTCGCTAAACGCCCTTCGGGACCTACTAAAAATAGCGAGATATCTGTCTGACCTGTTGAGTAGATAATATAGCATTAATCTATAAAGCAGTTTAATATCATTTACCGTCCGAGGCTGCACCGCTCCGACACCTAACATGTACCCAACTTACAAATGAAAAGTGCAATAACAGAAACAATATATGAACGTATATATTATGCATGTAGGTACAGGGGGTTGATGTTTTTTTATCAGAAAGATGGGTCTGTCGGAACGTTGGAGACAGCCGTGTATGGTGTTGGTACGGCGGCCCGTTCCAATGATTTCCGAAGGCCTGTTTGTTTAGACGTATTTACTGGATTGTTATTATAATCCGTTTGGACCTTTTTCGTTAGCAGGCACGGTTCCAACAGAGATCGGTTACAGTGATGCGCTGCACTAACAATGGAATGGACCAACTAGCCTACTGAGTATGTTAAGTGAATCAATGACAAAGTCATTAATCACAACAATGGTACTATCAAGTATTGATGTATAGAAATGAACCAAGTTGCATATTTATAAGTGAAAGAAGAGATGAGGATAGCATGTTCTGCTGGTACAAGCCGGTGATACCTAACCCGTGACGAGACAGCGGTGAGTGAGAACTCCGATGAGAGGGAGCTTTGCCTTGGTGGCTGTGAGTCTCCGCTATGTCTCTGGTGGTGTATGTGTGTGGTTGTATGTATATATCCCTACGTCTGTATTCATGGATGTATCTATATATGTATTATTTGTAAGTAATACATATAGGGTTAAAATATGTTTTACTATTTACTTGGACTTTTGATAATTTGGCCGAAATTGTTAAACGGTTTTATAAACAAAGTATATTTTTGTATAAAATAAATATGGTTTGTATATTGATTAGACAATTTTAATAAATAAAGAGCGAATACAAAATTACCCATAAGCTAATTTCTTATTTTTAAACTTACATGATCATTGCATTCTTTATCTAAAATTTAGACTTTTTGTGTGTGAGAAATGCTGTATTACAGTAATATTTTGGCAATCCAAATATTGGTAGGTAAGTATACGTGGACGGTAGTTAAAACTCAAAAGCAAATGTCTTTTTCTGCACGTGGACAAAACTGCTCTTCCCTCTCTCTCTCTCTCTCATCATTGACTGTTATCTCCGCTCTCCTCTCTTATATCAACCAAAACTATTTTACAAATTAATCATTTAATTAATTAATTTAACCCAAGAAAATTAAATTACACCATTTTCCACACCTTCACTACAATCTATACGTACATGCAACTTTTGTTAGTTTTGTATTATCAATGGGAAAAAGAAAACATAGACCTGTCTTCAATAACAACACTCAAACTAATTCTGGTATTAATTCCCCACTTTTCATTCTTCCTTTATTTAATCTGATAAAGATTTATTAAATCTGGTTTTTATTGTGTTTTAATTTATCTGGAATATACTAATTTTAGTTTCTGATAAAGATTTATTAAAGGGTAGATGATCATTTTCTTCTTTAGCAAGTGTTTTGATTATTTATGTAACTATGTTAGGTAGGCTATTAGCCTTGTTTTAAAACATTTCTTGTAAAATATTGGAACTAAATTGCAACTCGTAGGTACGTTAATTATACAGAGTGAGCTTGAAAGGAGATAAAATAAGATATCTTGTTTTTATTTTATTTTGGTGCTTAGATATCACAATTTGAAGAAAGGAGTTTTGTGCAGACTTTTATGTTTTTTTGCCTATTCTAACTGTATATATGTTTAATGTTTGTTACCCTAATCTTAACTGTTCGTGGGGAATTGATTCTAATTTGACTAAATAAGTAATACTTGGTCCGAGTCAAAAAGTCTATACCTTTGTCATTGGTATTTTCTTTAACATGTCCTCATAACCAATATAAGCAATTAGTTAGACTAGGCCACGTTTATACGGTTAACAACGCCATTACAAAATGGCTTCCAGGTTAATTGATATTAATGAAATGGGGTAGGAATAGTATTTAACGACATTTCACGCATAATTTTATGTTTTTATACAAATTTTGGTTGCATCTCAACTAGTTCAATATTTAACTGATCATAGTAGTGTATAGCGACTACAAAGTTCATCTATACTGCCATACACTTAGCCAAGTGATATAGGCGCTCCATCTAGTGAGTACACATCTGATTTTGATCAAATATGTATATACGCCATATAGCTATCTAAAGTAGGATTTATGCGGGGGCCCGTTTCAGTGGCTTTCCGCGCTTGTCACCCCTGTGGAACTATTCGAGCTGCGTATAAATTAGGTGAACACTATTGTTAAAAAAGAGATTTTACCATAGTTGGTAAATCTTTGTAGCTAGTGTTGATTAGTCCCTCAAAAGTTCATGTTTCTCGAGGCTTATAAGTTAAAACTTCTATCCATTTTTTGGTGGTTTACTTGATGTATCCACTGAGTTTGATTGTTTTTTTCATAGTACCGTATGTGGATGTCGTTGCAAACAGAAAAAGAAGCCTCATTTTTCTGTTTCTATACTAGAAGCATAGGAAAAGGTAGAGAAAGGGATTTAATTTTTTATTTAATACTACTAAATACCATTAACTAGTTATCTGTATCACTTCTTATCAGTGTTTTCCAAAAAGTGTTTTGTTGCTACTCTTAAGCGTTTGATCAAGAAAAGAGTCTGATCTGAAGAAGGTTGTTCCAGAAGTTGCTTCCATGGGGTTCAGTTTCTATCTTCGTTTTCACTCTGAAATGTTATACAGTATGAATGCTGTTTAATCAAAATTGAGATGTCTTCAATATGAAGCTAATATAAATAAGAAAATCGATTTCTAGGACAACAAAACAGCCCCTCTTAATCACATCTACACATATGTCCCCTGATTGGTCATGCTTCTAGTCATTGTTATGATTAAATCACGACTTCCACAAGTAATTCTTTTACCTTTTGAATATTGTAGAAGTTAAGAAGTATTCCTCGAGAATAGACTCGATGTCGAAAGAGGTTAGTTTTCTTCTTCGATTTCTCTTACTTATATCATGCCTCAGTACTTATCAATAAGGAAGAAACTCCTCATAATTTGTTTGTACTATTTCTTTTTAGTTTCTACTACCTTTTTGCTGCAGAAATCTACTCAATCAATCGGTAGGCACGCACAAAAATCTCTCGCCTCAATTATTGATATCATGGATAGTTCTGCAAAGAGGCCAAGCCCTTTCCATTCATACCAGATTCACAACCGACCAACTTTTTTGTCTAAACCCCAAAATTTCTATGGGTGTCAATATTCTAGACGTAAATCATTGAACAATGATGGGGCATCATCTTCCCATGGCAGGAGTGGTGAAAAAGTATGGTTAAGAAAAGCCTCTACTCAAAGTCATCGCAGAGGTACTCCTCATCATCTCATTTCTCATATGCACAAGTATAGGGCTTCTTTGGTTAACATACGTTCTTTTATTGTAAAAGTTATCTGGTTGACATGGAAAAAGTATATTGTATAGTACTTAGTTATGTTCTCATATTTATGCGATTTATAGCAAAGATATTTGAAATATATAATCATACACTGATCTTCCGTATGATTTCTTGAATTTTTTAAAAATTAGTTACCAATTTCACTTCACACCCAAGTTCTTAATCATATACTCTTCCTATATTTCACTCAAAAACTTTGGTTTCACTCTAAAATTGTCTTTTTAGAGAACAAGGAGAAAGCTTTTTGGATACACGAGAGGAATAGAACAAGTTCTTTTGTAGTCGATTCAAGATCTTCAGAAGCGGTGAAATTGGTATGTGGGATATGCGAGAGATCGTTAAAAGGGAAGTCTTTTGTTTACGAAAACACAATCTCTTTAAGTGATTTATCAGTTGTTGCCATTTTGGTTTGTGGGCATGCTTATCACGCAGACTGTTTGGAACAGAAAACGCACTATGAAGATATTCGGGACCCACTCTGTCCCTTGTGCCCAAATTAGAGTGAATATGCAAGCTGAATTTTTTATAGCAAGAAGAAGAATATCCTGTTTTAATTAAGCATAGCAAAGATAAGACTATGGTAGTTGTATATCTAACTCAGTGTTGTTCCTAGTTTTTTCACTTATCTTAAAACTGTATGCACTCAAAATAAAGGTACTGATGTGATTTTAATTTTTACGATGTGAATGTTGTGCATTCAGATATAAATTAAGGCTTTGGTACGGGATGCATTTTGGGCATGTTTTTGTGTTGTCAAGTGTAGAATACCAATATACCCTTGTTAAAAGAAATTAATGATGTATCCAAAAAGATATGTTGATTTCGTTGATCTCGAATATTCCTTGCACCAATGAGAAGCATTCATGTTGTTATCGTTTCAGACTTGTTTTGCTTGCAACTTTATAACTTGTCTTTTTTGTTTGTTTGATCAAACTTATAAGGCTATTTGGGTTTTTTAAAAGGAAAAGTAGCAGTCAAACAAGCCCATTTATTTGCCAGCTTGGGGATTTGAGAATTTGATAGTTTCAGAGGCTCCACAATTTGTGAAAACAATGTAAATTTGTGAAAATAAAGTCGGTGTACAAGCAATCATTGTCACTGACATATTTATAAATCTCATTAATTAGTAAACTGCTAACTCAGTAGACATGGTTTAACACTTTTAACTGATAATTATCCATTGTGTCAATTTCTATATAAGCTTCAACACTAGACCTCGAGGTAGCAAGAAATGAAAGTGTTCGACTCTTTTATTCTCAAAGTTAGACACAGTACACACACAGGTTAGATAGCCTAATCCGAGAAGCTACCTATGTAAGAAAAAAAAGGAAAAAAATGTAAGAAACTATATCAAACTACAATACACTAATGGTTGCAATTGCACAACACAGTCAAGAACCAAAACACAAAGCTACATGGCTATCCTTCAGTAAGTTACACTAAAACAGACGAGTAAAGCAAAATAAATATGAACCTCCTCAGCATAGGCTACTATTTAGCTCCCGCGCTATTTGCCTCTTATATCTTTGGCTTATTAACAGATTTCGAAGGTGAAGGAGGAAAAACACCTGCCCTATCTGTCGTTTTTTCTCCTTTTATTGTACCAAGTTCAGATGGCACAGGATTTATTGTTTCGGAATAAATTGAACGAAATGTCTCTACCGTAAAAAAATTCGAACAAAAATCATACAAACTTTTCCTTTTGTATTTAAATGCCGCAATGGCGTGTCGACAAGGTAAGCCTGTGCTTTGCCATCCAAGGCAAGTGCATTCCACCTTGTCAAGATTCAGATTATGTGCCACATCATCACGAACTTCGAATAAAGTATTTGACAAAGGTATCACTTTTAGCCCACGAGCATCCACAATTTCTTCGTGTAACTTTTCTTCCCTTGACGGAGTGAGTATTGTTACCCACTTGCTTGATTCGTATTTACGAGTATTCATCATACCTATAATCATGCTTATAACAGCATCTATCTTTTTCGTTATAGATAGCTCTTTTGATTCCTCCATTAAGTTAGAGTACAGTTCCCCGACGTTCTCGGTGATTTGGTTATGGCTTTCGCCTTTTGAGGATATAGTCGTCCAACACTCCGGTTCAATTTGCATTAACCAATCATAAGCTTGAGAAGATATTTGTCGAATTTGCTCAGTGAACTTTCTAAACGCGACAACTCGGGTCACATGAGCAGCAGCTACAAAATACGTGGGCAAATAATCGTTATCTTCTCCATAAAATGGACCTTTCGAGTTTTTTCTGAAGCTGTTTAAAAGATTGTGCATAGAGTACCCATGATAAGAATTCGGAAACACTTTAACAACGTTATCCTTTAACCACTTTTCTCTATCAGAAACAAATGTCATAGGTTTCGAAGTGGGTAAAACCGACTGCAATTGCTCTAAAAACCAATTCCAATTTTCGTTATTTTCACTATCCACTATAGCAAATGACACCGGGAAAAATCTTTCGTCCCCATCAATTGCTGTTGCTGTAAGTAAAACCTCTCCGTATATGGATTTTAGAGAAGTGGCTTCAAGAAAGAGAAGGGAACGACAACTCCGGAATCCATCTATCGAGGCATTTAAGGAAATAAATACAGCTTGGAATGTTTTATTAACACTCGTTATGAGCTTTACATAACTACCGGGGTTAGAATCAATGATCTTGTCACAGTAACAAGGCAAGTGATCGTACGACCCTTTATATACATCTTCAATACCACGCCACACCCGCATATAGTCCAACTCAATACCAAAATTCCGTAAAATTGCGTCAGCTATATCTTTAAACTTGTGGTGAGGAAAATCTCTCAAACTTTCTTTGATGATATTGACCAACCAAGTTTTTGTAGAATGCGAATATTTCCAAGGTTGACCTACACATGTGTGCAAATTATTGAACTTTTTAATCCGAAACGAATTAGATCCAGGAACCCACGATGCGTAGATCTTCCAAGGACAGTCTTTATCCACACATTTTCCACTGGCACGACAGCTCTCGTTCTTTTCTAGTTTGTAAACAAATCGGTGCGCAATAGCATATTTCTGCAGTGCATTTCGAAAATCATATACGTTTTTGAAATCCTGGCCTATTCCAGTTATGCTCTCTCTCCACGATCCAATTAATTTCTTCAGTGACACGTCATCGATCTTATTCGCAGGACCATTATCAGTAGCAGATATTCTTCTTTTTCTTTTTGGTGACTTTTTATCATCAGAGATTGAATCATCTCTCCCAACTTTACGCTTTTTCGAAGCATTTGTATCTATAATGGTTGGGGTTTGACCATTTGGCTTCACTGGATAAGTGGGAGGAGAACCAGGGGCATGATCAGAACTATCACTGTCATCACTTGTGGCGTCAGTTGATAACAGTTCTGAACTAGTATCTGATAAGTCACCAGTTTGGTTGACAGATTCCGCTACTTTTATTCCAGTCTCCCTGCAGAGCATTATGCATGTAAAATAATTGCCAACATTTTTAATGTTTTGAAATTTAATAGATAAACCCTATTTTGTAAAGTGGTAAAAAATTCGGTGGAAAAAGGGTTTATCATTTTTACAGTACAAAATAGTTTTCAAAACTATAACTACATAAAATCCGTTTGTCAGCTTCTAGCGTGTAGAGATAAGGTACTTTTTAAGAGTGGAAGTGTATCCAACAATAAATATTTCTCCTTATTTTACCAAAAAAAAATTAGCAAACGAGTTGTGTTGGACCAAATACAATAATGTCAGAACTTTAGAAATTAAAAACAAATTAAACAACCTAGCAGCGTCACCATTCATGGCGCCGTGATCAAAACCTTCCTTCCCATTCACAAACACATCTACGGTAACTGAACTTGCATGAAAATCAAGCATTCTTTTCAGGTCTTTTTCATTCGATATGCTGATGAGTGTTCGAGTATTTTGAGGGAGAAAATACTTCATAGACACAGTTTTTAAATCAAGGTCACAAATCTCAGCAAATTTTAACTTCAGATCATCAAACAAGATTTCCGAATTTATATTCACTGCCTGCGCATCTCCTCCATTGTATATCATGGTTCCATCAACATTCTTCTCAAACTCACCACCAGATTGGCAAATTAATATCAGTTTCCCGTTGACCATTGCTTATATTTTGAAGTTCCTGTACGCAATCAAAGACCGTATAAGCCCCTCATTCTAGATTTCAGAATCAACATGTAATCAATTAACTATCTAACAGAGTACAATATCCCTAAAGAAAATGCTTAAGCTTTTCCTACTTTACCTAGCAAAGGAATGTTACTCGTGACAATTCACTGTAACGCCACACAAGTATAACGGATAAATTCCATATAAAAGCCAGCAAGTAACTAATTTTTGATTTCTCCTTAGCTCGTACATCAGGTACTTATATAAGTAAACAACACGTAACTTCTCAATACTTTGTTCTTTTCATGTAAGGATACGAATCATAATTTTACATTCTTAGTTTCTGTTTCACGTATTAGTTTTCTTAGAATGTACTAATTCAGCAATTTGTTCTAATCTATGGGGCAAAGGACTAACATGTTAGAAGAATAATTTTCAACTGGCGCCGTGTTTTAACCTATTATAGCGCCTTTTCACCCTGATAGTTAAATAGTTATTTGATTAACAAATAGCCAAACCACGTAAAAATGTGTGTTGCAATGTGTGCGATTTTTATCTCCTGTCTCACAAACTCATAAACATAAAAGGATAGTGTATGATTTAAACTTGATATTTATTTGGCCAAATACTGACTTTAACAGCTTTTATATTTTCCTTTGATTTTTCCCTAGTCTTTACTCTTTCTCACTCCATAAGTCTTTTCTCCTTAAGCCTTCAACACTATATTGTTTTCTACAAAGTCTTCTCTCGTCCTCACATTTCTTAAACAAACATATAGCAAATGAGCATCCACCTTATATCCCATTTTCCTATCCTGATGCCAGTATACGCTTCTCAACGACGACAGAAAAATAATAGGCTCGCAATCAGAGCCAATCTGGTACCAGATCTTTTTCTATAATGTGTTAAAATCATGCAATCAAGGCAGCAAAAAGTTTCTTACAATGATGAAGAGAAAAACTGAAGCTTTTCTACTGAAATAGTACGGTATATTTTTCTTTTTAGACTTATAAATACCCTTCCAAAAACATTAACTAGGTAATGCTGCCCCAAGTCGTATACATTAATACTACAGAGAGAACAACGGAACATATATACTCCACTCACAGTTCCAGGCCTTCTCTATCTTTGGCCTTGAGGCTAAACTCACGACATTGGGCAGCATACTTTTTTTTTAAAATGATGAAAAGAGAAAAAAGGAAACTGTTTTTTTCCAGAAATAGTACTGTAGAATCTTTTATAGACTTATAACCACCTTCTGCATGGCAGCAAACTCATAAACATAAAATTGATATTTATTTGGCCAAATACTGACTTTATAAGCTTTCATATATTCCTTTCAATGTTTCCCTAGTCTCTACTCTCTCTCACTCCATGATTCTTTTCTCCTTAATTCTTCATCACTATATTGTTTTTTACAAAGTCTTCTCTCGTCACATTTTTTAAACGTACATATAGCATATGAGCACCCGTCTTATACCCCATTTTCTTATCCTGATACCCGTAGACGCTTTTCAACACGAAAAACAATAGGTTCACAGTCAGAGCCAATCTGGCACTAGATCTTTTTCTATAATAGTATGTATTAAACTCATGTAATCAAGGAAGCAAAAAGTTTTTTCCATTAAATGAATAAAAAAAACTGAGGCTTTTCGCCAGAAATAGTACTGTACAATTTCTTTATAGACTATAAATACTCTTCCAAAAACATTAACTAGGTAATGCTGTCCCGTATCGTATGCATTAATATTTAATACACAGAAAAAACAACTGAACAAATATACTCTACTCACAGTACCAGGCCTTTTCCATCTTTGGCCTTAAGGCTTAAACTCACGACATTGGGCAGCAGACTCTTTTAAAAATAATGAAAAGAGAACCTTTTTTTTCAGAAATAGTATTATAGGATCTTTTATAGACTATAAACACCCTTTTAAGAAATTAACTAAGAAATATTGCCCCATATGCATTAATACTACAGAGAAAACAACATAGTCGACTTATAGTACCTACACCATTCATATTTTCAAAACGTAATTTTCTGCCTATTTTCCTCGTAAGAAAAAATTGCTGCAAAAAGTTTAATTTAACTATATTTTTTTTACTTTACCATGAATACCCATCAAATGTCTCATTTCCATATCCTAACATTTACTCAAAAAAACACATATCTCAACAAACAAACAATAAGCCTATGTACTAGATAGCGACACCGAGAACGACAACCCTCATAATTATATAAAATAAAAATTACCCCAATTAATCTAGTGAAAAATTAAAAGATTGATGATAAACAAACAACCAAAAAATTTGTAGAGATTTTTGTCAACACTCCCATGCACACATTCCGAAAGAAATACCAATAAAGGCATTTCATAATTAGAAATTTAAAACTCAAAATTGAAAAAAAAACAAAAAAAAACTGTCAGTGTCATCTCATTCTGTATATACATTAGTTACATATACTTTTTAAAAAATAATGGTGGGGAAAACCCACTCTTTATTTATTATTGAATTTAAAGTTACATATGCCAATCATTTCTCAATTAAGAAAATAAAGCAGATTGATACAAATAAACAACAATTATAATAAAATTATTGTGTCAATTTCACTCAACACATACTTATAAATGGTACAATGTAGAAATTCAAATAAATTACTGTACAATAAAGTCAACTATAAGAAAACAAGAATTATACAACATATAAATATATATATATATATATATATATATATAGAGAGGGAGAGAGAGAGAGAGAGAGAGAGAGGTCTGACCCGGAACTGAGAGATGAGAAGTTTAGAATTTGGGGGCTGTTTTGGAATTAGGGCAAATACATATATATATATATATATATATATATATATATATATATATATATATATATATATGGAGAGTGAGAGGAGGTATACATGGTATGATTCGATCTATATTGTATTAATAGGGGGTGTTTTTGTAAACTAGAAAAATATTTGGATGTGTTATGAGATAATTTTGTGGGGTCTTTTTGTCATTACTAAGAAACGGACTTGTAAGACAAGGAGATTTACACTAATGGTCACCATAGTTTGAAAATAGCTTCGAAGATGCTACATTGGTTTTGGCCTTTGTTTGAAAAGTTAGTCATGCTTTTAGAGGAACAACACTAGACTCGTTAAGAAACTTGTAGTGTCATAATTTACATAAATTTGTCAAAATTTAAATCAAATGTCCCCATTAGTGACTTGCATTGGACAAGTTAATTCAACCACTGACTCTACTAGGCTAGCACTTACATTTAGTTTTTCATTTATTCATGAATTTCATGTTATGTAGAATTTTAACAATTACATGTAAAATGAGTTTCACATATATTAGCCTAGCTATTTGACTTTATGATGCTAGTTAAAACAGTGAGCATGGTTATGCTAGTTAAAAATAACTAGCAATATGCACTGGTTAAACATATAAATTATTATTATATGTATATTTTTCTCTCATTCCATTAAATTTTTTTTACGTCTTTTCCACTGAAACATATATTATTTAATTGAAATAGATTGCATTGTAGAGAGCCTAATATTTTGAGAAAATATAAATTGAATAGTTAAAAGTAATAAAGTAACTTTTTGTTGATAAATATAGCTAGCATGATGCAAAGTCTCATGTGCTTGCTCTAACTGTGAGAAGCTAAACTCTTTGCTAGATGTGGTGAGCAACTTAACGAGTGACATGACATATTTACAATTATTTAATTTATTTGAGTGTTTTGTTTCATTGTTCTTTGAGGTTTCTCCATGTATATGCATTATTTTTAATTATATTTAATATTAAAATATGCCATCCTAGCTTAAAGTGACTTCTCCAATGTGTAAATAAAATGACTAGATATATTTAATAGGCTAGATGTCAGTAAAAAACCTCTTTTTATCTATTACGATAGATGCTTTTAGTCGATATTTTGATTAAATTTTGATTTAATAATTTTTTTATAATAATCTTATCCTCTCTTTTTTGGAAAATAATAATATTATCCTTATAAACATTGGTTTGGATGATTTTATAGTTAAAGAGACGGCTTATATCATAGGCAACCAAATTGGTATGTGAAGCTTAAAAACACTATAAAAAGCTAGAAAAGAATTTCAGCACGAACCCAGGGTATAAGACGTTACATAAGCAGCATTAAGTAATTCACAGACTAATAAATGAAAACTACTTTAGATGGAATATGCTTTTAATCGTTCAGATTTTTGTATCTATAGACTATTAAGTCTATAATAGGGATTAACTCGTGGGTTTGCAATTTTGGGATTGTTAGCTTTAAAAGTTAGACTATGGTGGTCAAATAAAATTGTTGTTCAAAGTATAGGCCCGTGACTAAATGAAAAACAAGAAATTGTAATTAGGGCTTGGTATCTACAAAACCAAACAGGTTTATTTGATTACCAAATTAAAGTTTGGTTTGGATTTTTTACCTTCTTACATGAAAATAATCCGATTTGTGTAAATAACTCAAAGATTAACATTAATGAAATAACACCTTTATACTTGTGATTTTATATGCACGAACAAGTTAATATACATGAGTTACAAAATTATACAAATCTTTTAATATAGAAAGAGATAAATGTATCACATAGGATAAAAAAAAATGAAGGTTACTAAAACGGAATTTTATTAGTCATTGATCGGAAGATCGAACGCTTGAAAACGTTTTGACTTTGTTATACCTACTAGCAGGGGGAAGCTAAATGGGGACGATCGGGTGCCACGACACCCCCCATAATTTTAGAAATCCCAAGTGACGCAATTTTTTTTTAGTATAATTTCTTTTTAGGTGTAGATTTGGCACCCCATAAAAATATGTTACTTGTACATATATTTTGGCACCCACATTTACACATCCTGGCTTCGCCCAGCCTTTACTTTTCATTAAAATATACTAAAACTAGGCAGATTCGTGTCATACTTTATCAGTACTAATGTTTTACATTTAAAAAATCATCTTGTTCGGACCAATGTGACTAAAATTATTTAATTTTCTCTATATATACAATTATTATTGTATCTTTTGTGAATCTTAACTTTTATGTGTAGAGAATTCTCTTTTTGCCAAAATAGGCTACTTGGGACCGAAAATTCCCAGAATGGGCTACCTTTCTTCAAAATTTCCAAAACGGTCTACTTCTGAAAAACGACCGATCGAAATGGTAAAAACGACCGGTCGTTTTTATCATGAACTCTCTGGAACAATTTGGACAAAAAACGATCGGTCGTTTTTACCATTTCGATCGGTCGTTTTTCAGACAAAAAACGATCGGTCGTTATTTACATTTCGATCGGTCGTTTTTCATAAATACTTCCTATTTAAAAAAACTCATCTCTTTTGCAGACCTACTTTTCCAGAATACTCTGGAAAAAAAAAACCCCAGAACTCTTAGATCATTTTAGGGCAAATCTCAGAGCTCTTCGAAAATAGGTAAAACCTCGATATTTTGTTGAGGCTCTATGTTTCTGTAAGAGTCAATATTTTGTAAAGACTCGGTTTTTTCCACTATTTTTCAACACAGTTTCCACTATTTTCAATCTTATTTAGTTTTTTTTTTTGTGTTTTTGGAGTATTATTTGAATTTTTTTTTGTGTTTTAGGTTATCGAAATGAAAAATCCTACAATTATGTGTTATTGGGGAGGTACGATGATGGAAACTATTAGCGAGGGGTTATCTTATGATATTTCTTATAAAATTTTTTTTAAGCTATCTAGAAACACGACATACGACAAATTCTTGGAAAAATTGTTTAAGGAACTTGATGTATCATCGACTTCAAATCGTTTGAGTTTAACATGTCGTTATCCATATCTGACTACACTTACTGAGTTTAAATATATGCGATTGACTGTTGTTGATAATGATTCGTTGGAAACCATGCTTGAGTTAATAGAAGAAAATGGAAGAACGTTTATAGAGTTATATGTTGAAATTGAGCAAGTTTACTCTTCTGATCAAGATTACGGGTTGTATAATAATATTCTTTCCACTAATAAAATCGGTACATCAAGTAGAACACCCATTCGACAAGAGCCAATGCCAGAGGTATATTCTAAGAACAACGAACTAGATTTGACACATTTGGATGCAGTGTGTCGATTGTCAGATAATATTGATTGGTCGAACAATATAAATGAGATAGAACTTGGAGATGAACCAGATGATGAAGATGACGAGTCTGACGATGACGTCAATATTAGCGAAAACGAGTCTGACGATGACGAAGAAAATGTACAAGAAATGGGCTCGTATATGGATGAGGATGAAAACGACCAATCAAGTGGGTCACAATGGCCGAATAATACTATTCCCGATGAAATTCCTATGCATCAACCAATGTCAAGTTTGTTTAATGAACCGTTCGACACTCAAGAAAATTATGGTAACCAGAGACGAAATTATATGATGTATCCTGGATTTTGGGATCCTCAAGTTAATGATCCTTTTATTGGTCTTTTATTTAGGGATAAAGAAATGTTGAAAAAGGGAATAAAACTTTGGTCAATCAAACGTAACATCCATTTTTGCACTAAAAGTTCGAAGGTAAAATTTTGGGAAATTCGTTGTAAACTGGCCGAAACTCAAAAATGCAAATGGAAACTACGAGCTTCACTAAGAAAGAAACATGGATTTTTTGAAGTGTCGGTGTACAACGGTCCTCATACATGCATTCATGCCGAGCTTACAACTGATCATCCCCATTTAGATTCCAATCTTGTTGCCCAAACCATTCGAAATGCCATCACAACTAATCATATGATGAAGATTTCATTAGTTAAAGAGATTGTGAATGCCCGCTTTGAAACGTCAGTTTCATACAAAAAAGCTTATTTAGGTAAACAAAAAGCAATCGCAAAGATATTTGGAAATTGGGAAGACTCGTATAAGGTTTTACCTAAATTTATGAAAGCGCTTCAAAAGTATAATCCCGGTACCGTAGCTTCTTATGAGACAACGCCAGTTTACGATGTGGTAACAAATTCAGTGGGTGAGGTATTGAACAGATTTTTCTTCACATTTAAGGCCGTTATTGATGCATTTCAGTATTGTAGGCCAGTTATCGCTATTGATGCTACTCACTTATATGGGAAGTATAAAGGTAAGATTTTGTTGGCCATGGCATCGGATGCAGATAATCATGTTTTTCCCATTGGGTGTGCATTTGTTGCTGAGGAGAGTACAATTTCGTGGAGCTATTTTCTTTGTAACATTATGCGACATGTGATTAAAGAGCGCGTGAATATTTGTCTAATTTCGGATAGACATGCTAGTATTCTAAGTGCAGTGAGAGGAGTTTGGCGTGGTCAAGGTTTTGTTCATCGATATTGTTCAAATCATTTTTTGGATAATTTTAAGAAAGCTTTCAAAGGAGATCCTGACTTACACAAGTTAGTGGAGAACGCCATTTGGGAATTACAAGAAAGAAAATTGAAAAGAATCATGGAAGCAATAAAAGTGATGAATCCTCAAGCATATCAATGGTTGATAAAAGAGCCTGTGGAAAAATGGTCATATTTTCATGATAAAGGGAGGCGACATGGTAACATGACCACAAACATGGCTGAAATTTTCAATAATGTTTTAAAAGCTGCTCGTAATTTACCAATTACTGCTGCTGTGCAGCTTATTTTCTATAAGTTGGTACACTATTTTTGCGAGCGGAAAAAGATAGTAATCGGGATGAGAAATAGCGGCACAAGATATGGTCCCAATATCCTCAAAATTTTAGAGAAACGCAGGTCCGACATTGGTCATACCAATGTTACTTTCGATTATGAAAGAGGGGTTTATTCCGTGTGTACAAGTTCAAGAAATTCCAGAGGAGGCAATACTCAAGTTGTCGACTTTTCACTTTGGCAATGCGATTGCGGTAAGTGGCAGAGTGATGGAATCCCTTGTTCACATGTGTTTTCCGTATGCGCTGCAAACCGTCTTGATTGGAAAGCTTACATAGTAAAATATTACACTCTTGAATCATACGAAGGTACGTACTCGGCGCAATTCTGTCCTCTTCGGCATCAAGACTATTGAGATTCATGTGATAGATTATTTCTTCCGGATGTTACTCTTGTAAGAGAAAGGGGTCGTCCAAGATCTACTCGTATTCATAATGGTATGGATCAGTCGGAGAGATGAGCACGTATGAGATGTTCTAGTTGTCAAGGGCGAGGACATGATTGTCGTAAGTGTCCGTATCCAATACGTGCTCGACGCTTATGATTTTAGCTGTAATTGTCCGCTTGTAATTGTACGCTTATCAACGAGACAATATGTATCTTGTACTATTTTAATTTTCCGCTTGTAATTGTCTTTTTTAAGATGAAATATCTATATTTATTCTCAGTGTTTTTTCATACTGTTTTTTGAGAAGATAAACTGGTTTGTTAAGTATGAATAAATAAATAAGTGCAATTAACATAAAAAGTAGAATAAACAACATAAATAAATAAGTGCAATTAACATAAATATATATATTTGATTAACATATATAACACAGACGACCGATCGTTCTGCAAAAACGACTGATCGCTTTTTTAGTGTGCTCACTGGAACATTTTTGTCCAAAAACGACCGATCGCTGTATACAACGACCGATCGTTTTTACACAGACGACCGATCGTTCTGCAAAAACGACCGATCGTTTTTTCAGTGTGCTCACTGGAACATTTTTGTCCAAAAACGACCGATCGTAATTGCAAAAAGACTGATCGTTTTTACACAGACGACCGATCGTTATGAAAAAACGACCGATCGTTTTTTCAGTGTGCTCACTGGAACATTTTTGTCCAAAAACGACCGATCGTAATTACACAACGACCGATCGTTTTTACACAGACGACCGATCGTTATGCAAAAACGACCGATCGTTTTTTCGGTGTGCTCACTGGAACATTTTTGTCCAAAAACGACCGATCGTAATTACAAAACGACCGATCGTGTTTACACAGACGACCGATCGTTATGCAAAAACGACCGATCGTTTTTTCGGTGTGCTCACTGGAACATTTTTGTCCAAAAACGACCGATCGTAATTACAAAACGACCGATCGTTTTTACACAGACGACCGATCGTTATGCAAAAACGACCGATCGTTTTTTCAATGTGCTCACTGGAACATTTTTGTCCAAAAACGACCGATCGTAATTACAAAACGACCGATCGTTTTTCTGTTTTTCAGCCTTTTAACTTCTTTCAAACCCTAATTCTATTTCATTCAACAATTATATCAACCCTCTCTCTCTTTCAAAATCGTCTCTTTCTATCAAAATCTATCAAAAATCCCTAATATCTACATATATATAACCCAATTCTCTTATTAATCCTTATAATCAACAATCGATTGATTCCGTTTCTTGAAAACCCTTTTTTTTCAAAATACCAATTTGTCCTAAACCCTAATTTTTTTTAATTTCCAACCATGGTTCGCACCAAGAAAGCTCAATCATACATCGTCGACGAACAGGAGGACGACTACGTGCCTCCGTCCCCGAGCCGCCCCCGTGTTCCTCGCGCTCGACGAACCGGCCCCTCCACCGCTCCACCATCGGGCCCCGGTGCCTCTTCCGGCTCTCTTCCTCCCCTCTATCCATCTACAATGGGTAAAAGAGCTATTTTGACTAACTTTACATTAGACATGCCTTTATTTGTTGAACGTTTTCCTCTTCTCATGCAAGATTTAAACTTCCAAAAACTCAATGTAATTCTTACTCTAAAAGAGCCTTTCTTCATTGAAAATATATACGAATTTTACCATAACCTAGTTCTTGATAGGGATCATGATGACGCACTCCGCGTGCGTTCATCGTTTAATGGTCAACCCTTCGTTTACGGTGTAGACCGTTTACGAAATCTTCTACACCTCGATGCTGAGGGGGTGCACGAGCAAAGTGACGAACTTTGCGAAATGCTCAACATCGTTAATTTTACCGATTTCAAAGATGAACTATTTCATCCCGCACACAACAATCGCTCTAACAAAGCCCACGGCCTTCTCTTCCGAAATAAATTAGCCTACCATATCCTCTCCCATATTGTCCTCCCCCATACCTCAAACTTCACGGATGTTACCAATGAGTACATCTTCCTTTTAGGGTGCATCCATCGCCGAGTCAAACTTGACTTCGCGACACTCATATTCTTTAAGATGGATTCGCTAAAAACGAGATCCAAGAATGGGTTACCTTACGGTGCCTTGATTTCGGCCATCTTAAAAGACATGAACCTTGTTCCCGGTGGAACCCTGTTCAAGAACAAGGACAAACACATTTGGGACACTTTCTATCTTGCCCAAATGTCAATAAAATTCAACACTACCGCCAAGACCATTACTTGGTCTGGTAAACGGGTGTCCGGCCCCGACTATACTACTCTTTCCCTCGAAGAGGAAGAATATGTTGGCCCTAAGGCCACACCGCAAGCCGCTCGTGAGGATGTGTCTATTTCCTCCGAGTCCCTTCCCCCATCTCACATAATGCCTTCCTCTTCTCGTCCCACTCGAGGTCGCGGAAAAGCTCAAGTCGGATCTTCCAACCGTCCTCCGCGCACCGAACAATTCTACGACGATCTATACATCGACCAATATCAAAATGCGCGACTCAACCGACGCATGTTTCGCTCCATGAACACAAGTCAAGAAGACTTGGACGAAATTGATAGGATAAGCGCCGAACAACGGGCAAAGTTCTACGGGTATTTTTCCGATCTAGCCGGTCCCGACGATGACGCCGAAGAAGAGGACGACGCGACCTCCCACCGCGACTAGGCGGTTATTTTATTTTGCGTTGTATTTCCTTTGTTTTTCATTTATGATGTCAAAGGGGGAGAAATACCTCTCTTTTATTTTGCGTTGTATTTCCTTTGTTTTTCATTTTCTTCCAACGTTGTTTTTGATGTAATAAGTAGCAAACGCTTTGCATTTATGTTATGAATCTTTTTTATGTTGCTCTTTATCATTACGTGTTAAATTGTATGACGTTGTGAGATTGCGTATTTATAATTCTACAAATGCGATTTTGATGTTATTATAACTTGTGCGCATATATATCTAGTTGATTGGGTTATTTGTGTTGTTTTTCATTTGTGGCGATTAACCGTTTTTAGGCAAAACTATGGCCAATTTTTCGCTTGCATTTGATCGTTCGTTTTCCTTAATCGTTTAGCTTTGGTTAACTTCGTTTTAAATCGGATGTTGTGACATTTACTTGTTTTAAATCGGATGTTTAGTAAAACGTCACCTACACATCTTGTACTAAACATATTAATTTACGACATCATTTTATGTGATAATACTAGTTCTATAAATCTTTGGAAAAATCCGATCCAACACTCTCGTACTAAACATATTAATTTACGACATCATTTTTTAAGAGATCATGTTCAAAAAGGGGATCATGTTTTTATATATTTTTTGTCAAATCAGTGTCGAAAAGTGCAAAAAATTCTTGTTCTGTAAATTGTTTACAGTCGATCGGTCGACAGTGAAAAACGACCGATCGTTTTTCAACAGACGACCGATCGTTCTAAAAAACGACCGATCGTTTCAGATCAAATTTCTTCCAGAGAGTTCACAAGAAAAACGACCGATCGTTTTTCAGAAACGACCGATCGTTTTAGGTATGATTTCTTCCAGTGAGTTCACAATAAAAACGACCGATCGAAATGTAAATAACGACCAATCGTTTTTTGTCTGAAAAACGACCAATCGAAATGGTAAAAACGACCGATCGTTTTTTGTCCAAATTGTTCCAGAGAGTTCATGATAAAAACGACCGGTCGTTTTTACCATTTCGATCGGTCGTTTTTCAGAAGTAGACCGTTTTGGGAATTTTGAAGAAAGGTAGCCCATTCTGGGAATTGTCGGTCCCAAGTAGCCTATTTTGGCAAAAAACTCGCTTAAATGTATATTACATTCACATAAAAAGCTTGAACCACGGCTCTAACTCATCCACCCAGATTCTATTATTAACACCAATGAAAGAATTAACAAGATAAACCTTTTATTGTTTTCGTGTAATGAATAAACACCTTTGCTTGTGGTTTTATACTTTTATATGCACAACTAGTTGTTTTTTATCTTTTGAATTTTGAAAATTAGAAAGACAGTAAAATCAGTGAATTTCAGGAAACGACATATTGGAGTGTGTTAGCGTTAATGTCACATTTCAGAGGAAAATTGTCTTTAAGGTTTTAAAGAATTAAATAACGAGCATTGATACGGTTTATACTTAAACTCGCACCGAAATCCTTAAAAAAAACTCGCACGGAATGAAGAAATTTATTTTGACAATTCACACATTTGTTCCCTCAATTATTATGAAATTGTCCAAATGTCCACTACAAAAAAAATATTAATTGGGGACGACCAATTCTGTTACAAATCTGTCGCTAAATGACCAAATCTGTCAGTAAAACAATATTATGTCGTCATGTCGTCTTCGATTAGAACGTTGGAAAGCAAAATCTGTCATTGTTTCCGTCTGTGATCTGATTTTTTTTTTTTTTTTAGTGGTCATTATATGAACCAATGAAAACATGACACGTAAATGTAACTTTTATGTGCAAGTAATAAGTGTTAATAGCATTTTCCTTAAATAACCACTCATTTTCACTAACGTTATCTCGGCTTAATATTCATGAAGAGTCACATCATATAGAATATTAGATACAGGGGGAAAATTCCTTAAAAGAGTCGGGTAACCCTCGCTAAAAACTAAGGTATATTTTTCCGTGCTCGGTTCTAATTCATTATTTTGATTTTTATGTTTTCCGTGTTTGAGCTTCCGTTGAAGTTTGCAAATTCCTCAACTTATATGGTGTCATATTAACTCACATTTCCCAGATTACAAATTTTTAATTAAAGTTTCTATTTCTGATGCTTGACCAATGCACCTTCTGCCAATGCTAATTTGATTATCAGATGTATTGTTACTCGCTTTAAAAGTAAATATAAATTATTAGGAGTGCTCCAAAAACTACATTGTTTCTCATCTGTGTTTGCTCAGTAGGGAGATTCATTGATTGGTACATAAAAACATACCATCATTCTCAAAACTTAATTTACAAATCAACATCTTGTCATTTGAAAAAAGTAAAAAAATAACACTTGACGTGGACATCTTGTCTTGTATGTAAGAACCTTCAAGTTACACAAACTACCAATCATATGTAAGGCATTCTAGAAAAATGTTGCATTCGTTAAAAAAGTAAAAGAAATATTAATACAAATGCATTAAAGAGGAGAAATATTGTACTCTTAAGAGTGGATTATACAACCAAACTAAGTAAAAATGAGATAGAATCAGCTTCGAACTTGACAAAATTCTAGATATTCAACATTTAAAAGCAATGTTTCACATTTTAAACTCATGTTTCTCAATTCTACAAGAAAACAAAGAGCTAAAACAAAATTGTCGAGAATGCCCTTAAAGCGTGACCCTTCTCTTCAGTATTTCCCGACCTTGTTTGTTTACAGCTTTTGCAGTTCAGGGACTAAGAGGTGGGACTGTGTTCTTGACTCTATTTCATATCTTTTATAATTCATCTTTCTCTATTTGTGCAACCAAAATTAAAAACATCGCAATCATCTTTTGTGGGCGCACTTTATTTGTTAGTCCAATCTCAAGTCAATAAAGATGTAAGCAAACAAGGCCAACATGGGCAATCCTGTTGTAGCAGACTCTTTTGGGAATAAAGGCATGTTTGGTACAATTTTTTGCTTTGTTTTTTCAGTTTCTTGATTTTTCTTGCTAGGAGCTTGTTTGAGGAACGAAAAACTTTACAGACTCACAAATACCTCACTTAAGAAACTATAACTGGTATGCTTAAATCTAGATACAAATATTCAACCTAATAGTTTAAGAAACAATTTTGAAAAGGAAATAAAAGAAGTCAAAAACTAAATACTCCAGAGTTCCAGGGTACACACAAGCAGGCGACTTTGCCTTCGCATGCAACATCAATTACATCTGGTTCAAACAAAAAACTTGATATTAGGATATCTGCTGCTTTTATATTGCCCATCGGAAAAAAATAATTAAAATTGTGCACACATGGAAGAAAAAAGGATAAACGAGTTCTACCGCAGCAAATTCCAGAGCTGCAACATCTGCTTTTGTTGGATCCAATCTGACAGGTTAACAATAACGAATCCGAGAAATACCTATAATGAATAACAAATATATAGAACGTAAACTTTTTCTTCTTTCTATATCTAGACATCTGGTAATTTACGAATATATTGGTATTAAAACGAAAAAAAAGGGTACCTGAACGGAACCAAGTATGTAAATAAGTGAATAGTGTCGATGATGAACCACCATATCTGCTAGCATGGCTAAAGGAATGGTGAGCGACTCACCAATACCAGCCACCAATGGGGTTGTCCAAACAGCACCCAATGCCCTAATGTATTGCATGTTTAGTTTCATAATTGAACTAATATTGTGCATTTTAGACATTATTCATCAATGCGTCGATAAAAGCCAAAAAAATTACATTAGCAATTTTGGTAGTGCAACAAGAATGACTTGAAACGGTTAGGTATGAATGTCGTCTAGTTTTTCATCTTGTTACAGTTAGAAGCGAATAATTCTAGACGCACAATTTGTACACAACTCGCAGACTCCGTGTGAGTAATTTCAGAGGGATATATATGTTTTTTCTAAGAAGAAGAAGAAATCTATAGATCGAGTGTGAAAGTTGTCTGTAAGTTGTGTATAGTATTATTCGTGAGAAGCTGGCTCTGTGGTGCATTGAAATGTGTAGTGTAACTTTACTACTCATACTCCGGATCCAGTGAAGTGTTGCCTAACTGCACTTATTAAACTTTTTTTTTTTAGTCAATCTTATTGAAGTACTCGATTGTCTACTTAAAAATTGAGAATCTTTTCATTTCCTTATCTAAAAAACTATGGTGCAATTTTTAGTAGAACGAAGACAATATTTTACAGCTGCAAACAAGCTAGCTATTTGCTTGAAAGATGCCGCCAAACAAGCCCTGAGCTTTTAAGCCGGGACTGAACAAGTGTCAGGTTACTAATGTTCCATTTTAAAAGTTACTGAAGTTAAAACTAACCAGAAATAGTCAGATATAACATTTCCCAAAATGCTATTCGCAACAACCACTTCAGCAACCGCGGTGGAGTGAGGCAATGTGAACTTTGGCTCAATACCCATTGCGCTTAACGGCCATACTTTGAAAAAAGACACACAAAACCAAACATAAGATTTTTGTTCCCTTCTTGAAATGGATAATTTTCCTAAATTTAGGATATGAAGTACTACACTTAACTAGGCGCATGCCAGAGCTGAGTTCTAAATCAAAATAAAATAAAATTTAACGTCCTTTATTGGTAAGCTTTATTATTAATTTGGACTTCCAAAACTAAATATTATATATGCAACTTCTATTACTTGAATTAAAAAAAATGTTACTCCCACAAATCAGAAAACCTTTTCTCCGCATTGTAATAGTTTTGTTTCCAATTTATGAATTTTAAAGAACTTCGCTAGCAGTCTTACCTAGCCACCAAAGAAGTAGGAGGGTAGACAGTCCAATGTAGCCAAAGATCTTCTGCATATCAGCCTTCTCACCTTCTTCATCAACAAACTTCTTGAGCAGCACTGCGATTTCATTTTAATTAAGAAAAAGATTATGTTGTTTCTACTTTCAATTCGAAGACTGAAATCATAATGGCAAACTTACCAGTAAAAAGTCCATTGGTCATAGCGGCGATAAGGCAAAATATAAGGCCGATGAGAGAGTGCTTTTCATTTCTGAAAAAAGAAAATCAACGATAATTAGCATACGATTCACAATTCATATAAACACACACCTTGTGGCCTGCTTGTAATTTAACTAATTATTTTATAGAAAATAGTAACAAACTTACAAAGTAGCACTAGGGTGAACCTCGCCTGTCTCCCAAGTCTTCCCTATAGTTGTAAACGCAACCCCCGTCATAGTGATACATACAGAAGCTACTTTTGGTACGTTAATTGTATCTTGTCCAAGATATGACCCGATAAAAAGAGTGAAAATTCCAGTAGTTGAAAACAACACCGTAGTCGTCGCCACATTTGTCCGCGCCATTGCAGCATAAGCAAAATACTACATGAATGCAAGGTAATTACAAAATTACAACACTGAATTTTAAGAACAATATAATCACATAAGGAAAAGTAATAATAATAATATTAAAATGAATGTTTTTCACCTCTGAGAAAAACCAAAGAGGTGCAAGGTATAACCCGAATAATGCAATACCCCAAGTTGTGAGTTCCTTACTATTTCCTAGCATTGCTTCTTCATCTTTGAGCTCAAGAACCAATGGTTTAACTTCCTGAGTGGAATACTGTGTGCCGGTTTCTTTTATCGCTACGGAGACTAACCGGTTTTCTATTTCAAATGAATATTCCGAATTTTTTAAATTTTCTATAGCATCTGATTTACTCAAAACATTTTCTGAATTTTTTGCAGAAATTTCTCTTTTGTTGGAATAGTTCTTGAATATTCTGAGTAGCCAATCTTTGATGAATGCTATGGGGAGATACACTACTAATAAAGAGGTCCCAACATATGTTACTGCAAATGGCTGATTGTATTCTTTGAATATACCCTGTTTGATAACATATATCACTAAAACAATTAGCATAGGAATTTGTTACATAAGAAAAATTTGACATTAAGTTTATCTTTAAGCATCAATTCAGCATACTACACAAACAGTCCTAAGTGGCCATTGTCCAAGTATTATACTTTTTTTTTTTGAGAATAAGTATTATACTTGTTTAAACTCTATTTATTATTTGCATAACCTGAAGAAAAAAATATAACATCCTCTAATAAAAATTTAAAAACGATGTCACAGAATCCAAGCTGTGCTTGATAGTGAAAATGGAAAATGGAAAAAGTAGATTGATTTTTAACCTGAGTTACTTCTGCAGAGGATACCCATAAAAAAACAACTGCAATTATCATGAATATCCCAGCACTATATTTCCAAGCCATCACTACACTCTCCTGTAAAAACTTATTTGAAAGTGCAAAGCATTATATGTCAACTGTTTAAGACATGGTATATATACATATATTCTTTAAGCCATGTGAGTAAAAAAATGGAAAAAAGGGGGAGATCAAACTAAAGAGATCTTTAGTATGATTGCATTTTGTTTTATGCCTCTTCTTTAATAGGCACCATTATCTCTTTCATTAGCAGTAATAATGAGCCACTAGACAAGTAATTATCTAGTTTTTTTTTTTAATATAGAATCTATACTACAGCTAAAGTAAAACAAACATGGCTCCCCTTGAAAAACTTTATTCTTGAACTCAAAATTTTATAGATACCATGATAAAAACAAAAGTAGCTTTTTTATCAAATACCTATGAAGTTGACAAAAGAATTTAAACAGTGATGTTTATTTCTTGAAAATAAGAGCAATATCAGATACATTAGACGTCCATTCATAGATCTGAGTTTCTAAATTAAACGAAAGGATTGGTTTACTATTTACCGTTGTCATTTGAAGTTTTATAGTTGCAATTATATATTTAGGTTCGGAATGTGGGTAAGTGTAGCAACCTGTGAGCTATTAGCAAGCGATGTATATGTAACATATCTCACCAAATTCTAACATGAGAATAGCTTAAGTTACCAGGTAAAGTGTGGAAAAATAAGTCATCATGGAGAATTAGAAACTAGTGATGTTAATAGGGTTGGCACTAGTCCTCCTCATACGTAAGGGAATTCAGACAAACAAAACTATCAGATATTCATATGTACCTAAATTCAGATCTAGCATTAAATATACTACCAGATTTTCCTCTCGTAACTTTCAAAACAAAAAAAAAATTCCTCCCGTAAATAAGTATATATCCATTCATGCATGGGTTTCGAGTTTCCGCTGTTAAAATGTCTGATTCCGCTGCTGAAAGTCGATTCTACCATGATATTTTCAATGGAATTCTGTATTTGTCGTGGTAAAATCATTTGTCAATAGTGTATAACTTGCTTTTCTAGCTACCGGTATAAAAGTAGTGTGTAGAACAATTATTCTTGGAAAATTGTTATGGGATGAGTCGGTTGACAAGCATGAGGGTCCATCGCACAGCAGTGTCTCTCGTAAAGCCAACTGAACGATTATATTGCTCGACACTTTTATAATTCTTCTTTTTATTACTTATTGGGTAAGTCGAGAGTTATTTTTTATGTTTGTTTGGTTATTTCTTTTCAAAAACTAAAGAGTATTGTTTTAATTTGTTTTGAACTAATTGAGTTGTTTTTGCGCTATATGATTTCTTTAACCTAACAGAAGTCATTATGCAATAGTAAAATTGTGTTTGAGCCTCCTTATCCCTCTTTTTTCTCTTGCGACTCTTTTAAACTCTATTATTTTCTCTAATTCTTGCTAAATTCTACACAAAAAATAACCGAAAAATTAGCCTCCTTCGCGACACGGCCCTAGAGACCAATTCGAGAAGCATTAAATTGGGGCATCTAATCCAAGAGGTCTATTTTTTCAATTACATGTATTGAAAAATTATTAATTATTACTTATTATCGCCCAGATTTTGTCTATTTCCTGTTTATGAGTAGTGTAGTTTCACTACTAGATAAATAGACTATATCAAACAATTTTTCCTTCTATTCCGTTCAATAATTATTTCATTTTATCAGTCAAAACACGCTTTAATTTCGAAATAAAAATAAATGTGAAGGTAAAGTTTATAAAAACTTTAATAATAGTTACTCATTTTAAGAGAAATAACACTATTCTTGTATTTTTTGCAATAAATATAACGACATTAGTCATATCTGAAGTAAAAATATGAAAGAAAACATCATACTTCTAGTTAAATAACACATAATTAAGTGACACGGTCTAGTTAGAATGGTCTATTAATTATATTTAATAATTTATAATTAAAACAATTTACTTTAAACACATTTTAATAAAAAATCATACTAATGATCATTATTAGAAAAAAAAACTCTAATTTAAGGCATATTTTTCAAATTCGATTTGGTCCTCAAAAATGCTGGAGATGACATTGATTCATGGTTGCTATCAATCTTACTAGCATTTTTGTTGATCTTATTATAACACATCATTTGTGGATAGATCATGACCTGTGTTTAAAATGTGTCGCTCTTCTTATTTGCTACAAAGACCTTTTAGTGGATAAATGTATGAGGTTTAATATGGTATCAGTGCACAGTTAGTCGCGTGATATTGGGTCAACTCACCCGTTACAGAATGAATGTTTATTACACTTGTTATGGTCGTTTGGATTTAGTTCAGCCCAAAAATAAAGAGACGGTTGAGATCACATGTTGATCGTGACAAATATTTAAAAGTTGAATAATTTTTATACAAGTCAGTACCAAACTATAAAAGAATGTGGCCCCCAATAGCACATAAATATATATACTCTACTCATCTTTTCATTCTTTGGACCCAATACTCCGAAGCTGGAGCTAAGGTATGAGAAGGTTTAGGGCACAACTAGAAGGCAAGACAAGGTCTAATTTTTTTCCCAATTTAATTACAGTCGCACCGGAATGGAAGCCGAGAAATATTGCACTGATTTTTATTTGTATTTCTTTCAGTTTAAGCATGAAAATCACTTTATATTAAAATTTTACTAAGCAACTATTGCCTACGTACATAACAAATCAGCAGCCTTTTTAGATACACGGTGGCAGAATTAGACAGTCTAGACTTCTTTATTGGGCTGGGATTTTCTGTCAAAGATTACATATAATGTTCATGATTGATATAATATATATATTTGTAATTTTAATACAGAATCATGAAAGTAAGTTAGTTTACCTCGAAAACAGGCCATGCATGACCAGAAGACACGGTGATATAAAAAAGGATATGAATTTTTATATAAGTTCAGTTTGGTGATGAATATAGAAAAGGGAAAATTAGCGTGCAAACCTAAAAACCCCACAATAAGGTCCTCTACTTTGAGCGTGGTACTTAGTTTTCCTTGCTTTTATATTTTATATTATTGCATTTTTATGAGAAAATAGTGAAACTAGTTTGATTATTTATTATGAGGAGGCAAGGTTTTGAAAACACCATAATTGCAGAGACTAGTACACCATGACGGCACAGTGAAGTGGACGTAATTATGAATGATACTAATAATTTTACAAAATAAGCATTACTCAAATTTATCCTCACAATTCACAAATTCAACACCATGATCAAGTTTATCAGTTATATTTTTAAAAGACAATCAGCTTTCGTATTTTTTCCATCAAACTCGCGATTCTATCCGTCTTAAAATAAATGTCATGTTTTTTTTCATTTTGGGACATCCCAAAATAATTGTCTACTTTAATTTTTTAGTATATTTTATATTTTTTGAAATGTCTCCTTTTGGTAGTTATATCATACTATCAAATTTACACTTATAATCTCATATTATTTTAAGTAAGAAATAGTTTTTGTTTGAAAATTTTAATTTTTTGATATTTTTTTTAATTGATTTTTAAGTGACAATGGTTCAAATCATTAAATATTAATTTTTTTTTTAATTTTTTTTTAAATATGACACTTATTTCGAAATGAGAATGCCTGAAGCATCAATTTCATCTTCTTAACTTAATCTTATAATTTTAGCTACTTCATGAACAATAGTACTCAGTAATTACGAATTAATTCTCAATTAATATAATGTGATCTCAATCCACTCACTTTGTCACCATTCTTATGAGAACACTGTTGCATGCGGACAATTATTGTAATTATTGCCTATGAGAAATAAGTACAGTATACCATTCTTTTATCGACACCTCAAAATATGCGACACTTGAAAAAAAAAAAGAACTTTTCAATTATCCTATTAGTTCTTGGATGTTACCCACTTGTGAGATAATTTTCTTTTTCCAATAATAATAAGTTTTTAGTACTTTCCTTCAAGAAAATCTCTATTTCATTATGATTTGGTAAGCATTCATTTTTCTAACTAATTAGGAATATACGGGAAACCCCGTTTGATTCAATAAATCAAAGTTACAACCTTCAATGTTTTAACATTGCCATTCGGCCTCATATACTATTTCAATATTGTGCAACCAACAATTCGTATATGTGTATATCGAATCTGAACTCTCAGGGGCGGAACTAGCAGGGGTGTGCCGCCGCCACCCCAAAAAAATGTAGAATTTTTTTTTCTATACATATAATGTTGTTAATTAAGTATACATATATTTATAGGCTCACATACTAAATTAATTTAGAGAGAGTTGCATAGCGGTAGTGTTATGTTTTTTTAACAAATGGGAGGTCATGTGTTCGATTCTCTTTCCCCGCATTTTTAGTACATTTTTTTCTCTATGGGTCTTCAAATGTACGCATAGCGTAATTTGTCAATCATGTCCCATGTTTTGATAAATTCCGATAAAATTAAACTCTAATATTTCCACTACGACAGCTCCCCCAGGAATCAACTCCTGATTATGCCACTACGAACTATTAATTAAATAGCGGTTTCATTTTGTAGTTAGAAGCTGTACTTTTTACCTTGTCATAGATTGGTACCTTCAACTATGTTGTTTCTTAGTTTAGACCGGAACCATTAACTTTTTTATTTTTTGAAAGAGAACCTTTTACTTGTTAGCATAATCAAGACACTTGATCCAAATTGCAATTAAAAATGTAGCCTTTTAAACTTTACATTTTAATATCAATAAATACTTTAAGGGTATGTTTGGTAACAGATATTTTGGTCCAAAATCTGTTTTAATAATCCACTCAAAAGCTGGACTTTTAGGTTTTTCAGCATAGAAATTAGATTTTTAGAAGCTGAATAATCTGACTTGTCAAACACCCACAAATTTTTAAAATCCAAAAATCACGTAAAAAAATTTGTTGCCAAACGGACCCTAAGAGTAATCGGGTATCATCCCACTCTAACACTGTCACACGCTTGTCATGCCCTATCCTATCTGATTTCCGACATGGGAACGAAGACAAACTGTGTTTATTTGATATTAGTTTCTTCTCCAAAGCGTTTTTTTTAGTTTATTCTTCAAAGCGTCTCACAGTCTCAGATTATACAATTAGTAAAATATTTAGTACCCTTCTAATATTGGCTAGCCAAACTTGCAAGATAACGCTTCGAGATAGTTGATTCTAAATGAATGAATTCTAACGCAGTCAAACGTATTCGTTTACAGGTAAAACTTGAGACCGACCGGTTCAAATTATTACGAATATTATTTTGAGTACATTTATAGTCTTCATGAAATCATAGAGATCTAATTGTACTCCACTTTTCAAAGGTAACACTGATATATGATATTTTTCAGTTCCCCATAGGGTCTTCTAATTCTCCATTCTCATAAAAAAGTACGTGTGACTGTAAGTATATGAGTTGAATATGTAACAAATGCATGTCGTTTTAGGTTTTTTTTTTTAAACGCATGTTGTTTTAGCTGTTCAAATGAAATGAAGTTATTCGGTTATGCCCATAACTTGATGTAAAAGATACCAACAAAAACTAGAATTCTGACAAGACCATGATTCATGAACAGAATATGCTCTATAACCATCTCAGTTATCTTCCAAAAATCTACATAATTTCGCAACTTCACACTTCAGTAACACAACATATGTACAATGAAATTAATTTTACAACAAAACGATGACCTCAACTTTATTCGACATTTTATACTAATAATTCAGAATGGTCTCAAGAAAACTTTTTCCCAAAGTACTTTTTCGTAGAGCCGCAAAGTAAGTCACAGGCTTAAAGAGTAAAAGAGCACCAAACTCGGATATTTAGGAGTCGCGGTAAATTGGTTGGGGTGACCATTTGAGACTCAAGTTCAACTTTCCTGATTTAGTCCCATCTAGTTGAAAGGTATCTTTGTACTCCCCCTCCATTATGACCCTTGTCAGTGTTAGGATGCATCGTCCCATATAGTCCTGATGGGAAAAGGGGAAATATAAGAATAAATGATTATGTAAGCCAATATTTACTCGTTATTAACAAGAGTGGGTTGTGTTCCATATCTAAAATCGTAGGGGAAACTGAAAACTTGTTCTGCATATAATTTACCACTTTATCTAGTTTTCAAGACTATATTTCCCTACATTTGGCCAAGTGCTTCCATCTCTGATTTAAATAATTAAACTACCACATTTCAAATCTCACGTTGGTGTCAAAATTGCATTTGTCACAGATATTCGCTTGCAACTAAAGTAGTAAATATTTTGTAAAACCTTCTCAATTTTAGCAGATTTTAGTAAGATTCACTGAAATCTCTTTTTGAGGTATCTTCATTAAGATGTGGCAGGCATTGCATCAACAACGACTTCTAATAACTCAACAACTATAAAGAACAAATTAAACAAAATTATATCAATACCCCTCATGTGAGTTGTACTGCCAACATATAACCTACCTTCCCAAAAGTATCATGGTCCCAAACTTCCAGAACTAACATATCATGCAACCCATCCTCGACAACAAAGTCAAAAGTTTGATTCCACACTGGATTCAGCGAGTCATTCACAACCTAAAAAACAAAAATCAGATCTCGAATCAGGATAAATCATATCTTTATACGCATTTCGGATAAAGAAAATTACTTTAACATGTTAGAGCCACTAAGGATTACAAAGAGAAGTGAGAATTACTCTGGTTTTATTTTTTGTTTCTGCCTTTTTCAAAGATACTACAACATATGGATCAGCCTTCCCCATGAGGTCTGCTGGCGCCAGGTCATCGGCAGATATTACAGTTACGGATAGTACACCCCTCACAATCACCTCTCTTTTCTTCTGTTTCGCTTCTAATTCCTTCTCCATTGCGCTGTTTCCATCCATACCATTTGTTAGAACTTTCTCCAATGAGGTCATTGAAACTTTCGAGACAAAAGGGTTGGTAAACCCATTCTCCATACCATAAGGACAATACAATAGCTCCAGATGGACCTATATAAACCAATCAAAATAAACATATTACTCAAAAGAAAATACATGGAATTACGGATATATCGATTTAAGGACCCATCTTGTTCCACACTAACACTTAAGCATCAACTCTAATGTTTGTTACAGCTGATCTAGATTTGTTAACAAAAACCATTTTATAAAACTCCATTAATATTACTTCTTTAATCAGATTTCCCCTAATAAAGAAATAGAAAGTAATGTATCTACAAGTGTTTTTTAAATTATTCAAGAGAGCTGATTAAGAAGCCAATATGATACACTTTTATCTTGCAGTGTTTTATTCTTCTTAAACCAAACAACAGCGTTCATAAAAACAGAAACATATCCAAAACACAGAAAAAAGGTTGTCCTCAGATATATTAAAAATGTTTTGATAGTCAAACATATAAAAAAGTGAGACGCAAATACGCAATCTACGAACCTGTCCCCTGTTTTTAGTGTCTCTCTGAACCTCTAAATCTTTGACCAATTTCAACCAAATGTCTTTAACTTTTCCAGGCTCAAGTTCATTTAACCTAATTTGAGCACATCCAAGTAGCTCTGCAGCTTGAATACCTTCATCATCAAAAATCTTTACGACTAAATGTTGTGTTGACTCATCTTCAACTATGAATTCAAAGTGCTCGTTCCATACTGGATTAAGTTGATTATTCTAAAAAACAATACAAGAGAGTAAATTAGGTTGATTGGAAAATGATGAAAATAATTCAAGAAAGAAAAGAAAAATGAACTAACGACTGTTTTGCTGGTTTTCATTCTATCAGGTAGTGGTCGTATGTACACCACAGCAAAAGGATCAGATTTTCCTATCAAGTCCTTGTTTGTTAAGTCCTTAGCTTGCACAAGTTTCACCTCTAAAACCCCAACGGGCTTTAGCTCTAAATCACTGGAAATGACGACACAGAAAGTAGTCCAGTAACGTTAAATAGAAAACCAAAAGAGGATGAACAAGGTCATCAGAGGGAAAGAAGTTACGCACACTATCAATCAAACGACAATCTTGACAGAAAAAAAAAAAAGGAAAGTAAGAATGAGGCAAGGGACCACATCCACTGAATTCAAATAGAAGTATCTCTTTATCTAATATAATTAGCTGTGTGATCTCTTTGAATAGAGTTCATTTGAAATTCTTTACAATCTTGATCCATAAGAAAGCATAAGTAACTTATCCACCCCGCACTCCCAATGTAAGATGTAAATATTAGAATCCATATTCCTTTACCATTAAAAGGCCTCGTAATGGTAAGGATGGTAACTTTTTATAAACCACGGGCTTGATCGATATTACATCGATGTGGGATAATACAAACTCTAACACTCCCCCTCGCTCGTGGCCCAACATTTCAAGGGTCCAACGAGCGGATATAATGAACGGGTGGAGGTGATGCCCAACTCTAATGAACGGGTGGGATAATACAAACTCTAACAGTAAACACCTATGAATTAAAATTCCCCAGGGAATAAAGATTGTTAGTTCGCAATATATCATTATGATTTTCAGGCACCGACGCCGCACTGCTAACCTTATGATAAGACTGCATTGTTTATTTAGACAGATTTTGTTACCTAAATATCAGGTAAGCTAGTAGTTGAAAAAGAATTCTAAGTACCATAAAAAAACAGTTCAATTTAAACATCTCATTCAGATATCATTTTTACCCAATCGTAACTGTTGGTCCTTTTGGTTAATCCACCTCTAGTAAAATAAACTGTCCCCAATAGTTTTTTTGTGTGCATAAAACGACTGTTCTTATTTGGCAAGCATAAACTAAGCATATTAAAGTTTGCTTGTTTTTCCCTACTGACTAACTTTTAGCACCTTAGGTTTCTACATATCAGGAGAATCCGAAACCTTATGTTCTCTGAGGAAAAGTGTCGATCTCCCAACGACGACTGCAGTAAGATGACATATCTTATGTTGTTGGTTCCTCGTTCTTATGAAGGACCAACAAACTATAACATTGCTGGATCAGGCCATTTTCTTTTTCACAGATATAATTATTTATGAATGTAATCCATCACATAAAGTGTATATAGTGGTGTCCTTCACTATGAGATAGTGTTATTTTATTAATTTACTGAAAACAGTAGCATAATTATATTTTAACCTCTATACTGCACAGAAAAAGATTTTGTAATTCATGTGGTTTCCTTCCTTGAACTACTTATTCGTCAAACATTTTTAACTCTCAAGTACTAAAAGGAGTATAAGTAGATTCATAAACTCTTCTCGATGTGCAAAGATTTTTTGTAGGTATTTCCATCTAAAAAGCATACCTATAATCCCCAGGCAAAATTGGAATAATTTTTCGTACTGGCCATGTGATAGAATCTTCAATTGCATCGCGTATAGTCCCCTGCACCAAAAGGTATATAAAGCTTTATTACACGAAAACTAAAGAAAACTTAACTATATTGCTTGAACGTATGACAACAAGATTGAACATAACATGATAAGTTTCCAAAAATAGTCATCAAATGCATGAGAGGAAAGCTGGATGCCGAGAAAACTATGCATTCTGATATATACATGAAAACCAACAAAAATTTGCAGGCAAATTTAATTCTCCAAGTTCATTTTAAATATGGACTCAAAGTCCTTTATAGGCAAAGTGCATTTCAGGGCATTACCCTATACAAAATTCAATTTTTTTTTTTTACTTTTCCTGGTACTTAATACAGATAGAGAAACAAAAATTATGTACTTATATAAGAATTATCACATCAAACTTATCTGGAAAACAGAATAACATTTGCCAGAAAGTAACATTTGTAAGAGAAAAATAAATAATCCAATACTGAATGACCGCGGACCTCGATTGCATCAGATAGACCAGGTATTGCAGAAATATCGCCACCAACAACTTTTAGCTTGAAATCTAACTTTTTCTGCCAGACAAGAAAAAATAGTGATAAAATATAATTTCCTTGCTTAGTTTAGTGCATGAAGAGAAGTGAGTGAAAATGTTCTACGTGTGCAGGAGAGGGAGGGGGGTAAATGGGTTGGGCTAGGTAAGATATTACTTTTGCAGGGAATTATCGGAGGTGAAAAGAAGTCAATTCCAATTCCGAAAAGAACAATTATGTCTTTCAGAAGGTAATGAAAATAAAGTGCAAGCTTAGCATATTAAGTTTGTACCTTTTCTCTCAGAGAATAACATAAAGCTCCAAAGCAAGGGAACTCATCAACCAATGGCCTGAAAATCAGCCTGAAAACCCCAGTAAATCCAATGTCCTTCACCTACACAACAAAAGGCCAGAAAGAGGCCATGTTACAAGATGAGCTCCATACCCCGACATAATATAGCTAAATTTTGCAGAGCACTTCAGAAAATCTATGGAACAGTAAATAAATATTTCCACATAAGTAAAAGGATAAAAAAAACATTCAGTACACTATTCTATTTTGTGTTAACAATTTGGGTACCAAACTATGATGCATAACAAATTGAGTACCAATCTACGGATTTTTCTTTCAATTTGGGTACTACCCTTAAAATAGTATGGCAGTTAGTTATAAATTTCAATTTGGTCCTATAGTTTTTTAAATCCATAATTTTACCCACCATATTTTAAAAAGCAAATAATAAAACAAATCTGCAAATAAAAACTCTATATAATGTATGTATTTGGCCAAAGTGCACATAAAAAGTTGACATCACCTAACTTTTTCATCTGTCATCAATAATAAAATGGTTATTTTACCTATCAACTCAAATCTAACCCTTGAGTAAGATCAAATGCTTAAAGTAAAGATGAAAAAAGAAAATAAACGAATTTCTTAAATTTGTAAGTATACACAATTACACATACATAGATTAATACACATACACGTGTACAATTTAAATGTATATACGGTGAGATTAAGGTCGGAGAGGTCATTTCATTTCAACGTACCTATAATCCCAAGTTCTCCAAATATGTACTAGCTCGAGAAGCTACTAACTCCTTTGCATAATTGACAGTTGGACAAAGTTTATATATATGAAACGCTGGAAAGAATGCCTGCATTTCACTGTGAAATACCTATATCCCCATTCTCGATATTTTAAGGATTGGACGGTATTTGAATCGTTGTTGTCTTTTCATTTCATACATGGAAGTACTTAAATAACTTTAAAAAGGCTCAAAAGGTTCTCCAAAACCCTTATAAGATTACATTGAACAATTAAACTTTTTGAATTTCAGACCCCTTGTAAAAAATAAATCTATCTATCTGCCTTACAGTTAAAATTATATTTAAAAAATATGTGGCGTTACCAAAATAAATTTACAAGTTTGCTTATTATATAATTTTTAGAAAATCTCGGGTAAAACCAATCTATTCTAAAAATTGTAGGACCAAATTGAAAGATTTCAACTAACTTGCATCCAATCAATTTATTAAGCATCATAGCTTAATTATTGTTAACGATAAATAGGACAGTGTACTCAAAGTATTCCTTGCACCCACGTTGTGTAAAAACATCCATCACAAGAAATTTTATTCCATATTGTATAGCTTCAGTTTTTTTTTTTAAGTTTCAATATTTAGTGCCTATTCACTATTTGCCATTCTTCATATATTTTCAGCTGGAAGAAAATTAAACAGATCGATATGTTTGTTAAGAGTAGGCGATTCTGAAAGTGACGGCTCTAAAATGTATATAAATGCATACACATATTAATTTTATTAACCAAACAGGACAATGGGTGACAAACTATGCATACATAAGAAACAAAAAGAAAGATAAACATTTCCATGGACATGAGGCACCCTAACTGGAAACAAGCATAAGCCAATGTAAATATCTATAGTCTATAGATACGTGCAATGTCACTTTAGAAGGGTTGTGCTGCGTGATGGAATGGTACTCTGTTGAGACGTAACTAAAAAATCGGTGAACCATTTTTCAGTTGCTTAATTTCCATGAAACTCAATAGGATGGGTATTTTTTTTCTCTTCTTCCACAATGGGTTTGCCCTTTCTAGGCATTTCGATGTATATTACTCTACGTGGGGAAAGCATCGTATGTATTTTTTTACATTATGAAATCAGCAGAGATTGATATATTAAAATGTTCCAATTCGATATATAAACAGTTATATATGTTACTAATAAATTAGCACATTTATACTTGGGCTTAGAAAGTGCAGGAAAGCAAATAAAAAGTTTTGTGCAGTACCTGAACAGGTAGTGCAACACCAACTCTGGTCTTAATATCAAGCACTATATTAGGGTTTCCATCCCAATTCATCTCTAATTCCATTGTGATCCCCTCACCTCCGTCTTCAATGATGGATACACCTAAAAAAGAGAAGATAAGCAGCAATTTTGTTGAAGATGAGGTTTTACTTAAACTATAAGAACTGTAAAAGACCCATAAATTTCAATTGGAGAACAGACAAATGGTAATTCAAGAAAACCAAACTTGACTGGTAAAGTAGACTCCTTGAATTACCATTATTATAAACAAAATTCTGTTAGTTAATAGATTTCACCTGATATCAGAAGGACTCTACTGCTTCATACAGTATTTTAAGATTTTAAGAACCAGGTCAAGAAATTTGACAACCAAAATTCAGAGTACATCCTATATTTGTTGAAGAGTCTTTTGCATCCAATTTTCTATTATTTTCTCTTCCTCCCTTCTATCTCCCGCGTGCAATTCGCACGAGGAGAACATTGACTGAAGGGGTTGATTTATACGTTTTGCTCGGTGACTGCCGCAAATAATTATAAATTTTAGTGGAGAAAACGAGAAGAACGTATAAAAGAAAAATAACATGATTATTTCTGAACATTTCCATAATGTCAACTGCCTTTATATTTTCTCATGTACATCTGTATCTACTTTCCAAGAACAAGATGTTGGTAAGCATCATATAATCAACTTTTCAAGACAATACGTATATGAACAGATATACTACGCACTTAAAACATTTCGTAAATTGCTCTGACCTGTAAACTGGGGGGCAACAGTACCAAGTGTGAACTTGGAGAATTTTAAGGAAGACAATATAATTGGCCTATATTGTTCAAGAATCGGTTCAACACTAGTCTTTATAAGTTCCGATGCCGCCTACAACACCAAAACAAGGTACAGAAAAAAAAAGGAATATTAATAATCTCACAGATTAACATAACCATAATCATGAGCCAAACATTGATTGGCCTGGGAGTAGCAAAATTTTACCTCATTAACATAGGGCCAGATCTTTGTCAGATGAAGGTTGAGCCAAGTCAACTGCACATTAGAGAAAGAAAAGGAACATATTAGTAGTTTTTTATTTTTTTTGTGCTTAAAGGAACATATTAGTATTAGTTACATGTACAGAAAAGAAAAGTAAAATGTATACCTTCTGTCTCTGTGAAAAGACAACCCAGGAAGGGTAATAATCAGGTGAGAGAATCTTTCTGGAATCTTCCACGCTCATCCTTGCATAAGCAGCTATGGTCGCCGCCTTAAAGGATAAATAGAGTTTGAGTATTTCAAAACATACTTCTAACCATGTCTATGAGAATCTAATAAGACATGCATTATCATCCACAAGTGCCGTAATTTTCAGCTAAAATGTAACTATACACATTACTAAATGAGTCATACATTGGAAAGTATCACAAGTCGCGCTTAGTACTGTAATATCACACATGACTACACTTCTTCTCTAGAGTAAACAGGTTCTAATCAAAATACTACACATTTTATGCACAAATACGAGATATTACTGACATTTATCACTTATTTTACTCAAAGAAGAAAAAAATGGATTGAATAATAAACTAATACCCCCCAAAAAATATGATGATATGAGTGGATAACTAAATTTCATACGGAAAAGAGTCAGTTAGAAACTCTAAATAAAAAGTGAGTGTGGTATTGCTTCTAATAGAGTTCTTTTCTCAAATGAGAAGCATAACTATATTTGGTAAACAAAAAAGAATTTCTTTATTAAGAAATGCTTCTGTTCGTTTCATTGTATCTTATAACACTACAAAATGAACTTTTGTACTTTTATGGGAATACTTGTTAGTTTGCTTGTGATAAAATTGAAAAAGAAATTTAGTTTATTTGTAAGGGTAATAGTAAAATTAGTTTTTCATAGTGTGAAGTATGTGGAAAAATAAAAAAGAACATTGAACTTAATGAAAAAACCATGAATCGATAGACCTGAATAAACAATTTTCATATCAACAAAAAAGAGCTACAGCTTTTATAAATGGTTTTCTGAAAGACAAGCCTTATGTAACCTTTTTTTTCTATTTTCAAGGTAAACAACACTTCATCAAAAGTTTACCCAAATAAAGGCATTTGAACATCTATTAACCAAACAAAGCCACTTTTTAAAAAATAAAATCACTAATAACCTTCAAAACCAAGCAATTTCAATTAGTTCACCTATATTGTAATTTTCCAAAAATTAACTGTACCAAAGAATAAAGTTGATCAACTAAACGAGTGAACCGTAAATATGTAACTACAAAAACTAGAAAAAAAAAAAAAAGGAAACTAAACTTGATCAAAACAGTGTAAAAACATAAACAATCGTAGTGAAAAAAGGCAAACAAATAGAAACCCATTTATCCACTAAACACAATAGCTTTAAATCAGATTTTAAAAAACAAAAAAAAAACTCACAAGCTCTGAGAACTAAACAAGTGAACCTTAAATATGTATATGAAATTAAAATCATTAATCAACTTCAAAACTAAGACAATTTGACCGATACTGTAATTTTCCAAAAATTAACTGTACCAAAGAATAAAGCTGAGTACTAAACAAGTGAACCTTAAATATGTATCTACAAGCTAGAACTGTAAAATAAAACAAACAAAACACGATCAAAACACTGTAAAAACTAAAAATATAAACAATCATAGTGAAAAAAGCGAAACAAAACGAAACCCATTTATCTACTAAACAACAATAGCTTTAAACCAGATTTAAAAAGATAAAATAAGCTACAGAACGTAAACAACACTTGATCAAAACATTACCCAGAAAAGCCATTTCTAACATTTATGAATCAAACAAAGCCACTTTTATAAAGTTATAATCATTAATCAACTTCAAAACTAAACAATTTCACCAATACTGTAATTTTTCCAAAAATTAACTGTACCAAAGAAATAAAGCTGAGCAACTAAACTGAGTGAACCTTAACTTTGTATCTACAAAAACTAGAAAACAAAACAACCTAAACATGGTCAAAACAAATTAAAATCACAAACAATCATAGTGAAAAAAGACCCTTTTATAAAATTACAATCATTAATCAACTTAAAAACTAAGCAATTTCACATATACTATAATTTTCCAAAAAATTAACTGTACCAAAGAATAAAGCTGAGCAACTAAACAAGTGAACCTTTAATTTGTATCTACAAAAACTAGAAAACAAAAAAACCTAAACATGGTCAAAACAGTGTAAAAACACAAACAAGTTAAACATGGACAAAACAGTGTAAAAAGTAAAAACACAAGCAATCATAGTGAAAAAAGCGAAACAAAACGAAACCCATTAATCTACTAAACACGATAGCTTTAAAACATATTTAAATAAATAAATAAAAATAAGCTCACAAGCTCAGAGCGGCTTTTGGATCGAGCATTTTCGGACCGAACAAAGCCGACTATTATTGCTAGGCCGGCAATAATTCCGATCACTAGCCCAAAAAAAAACGACATTATCTATATCTATATCTATATATTTAGAGAGAGAGAGAGAGTTTGATGTGTTCCTGGATTTGGGGATTGAAGTAGTAGTAGTAGTAATAAATAGTAGTAATACAAAGTAATAATGTATATATGTATAGCTATACATATATATTTATTTTATTTTATTTTATTTTTAGTTGGGGAGACAAATTTGAGCTTAAAGGGGAAGAAACTTTTTAGACCGTGTTGTTATTGCCGAAATTTTAGTTGAAGTTATATGATTACTATAAGATTGTGTAATATGATTAATTGATAAGATTGCGTAATATTTACTAATTGATATGTAGTCAAACAAAATGTACCAAAATGTCTTAAGATGGCAAAAAATTACCAACCCGGAACACTATTGTATTTTCTTATCCCTTTCAATTAATTCTCTCCCCTGGTCATTTTAGACTATTGCAAGTGATAATACTTTTATTGTTGTTGATTGATCACGTTTCATCTCTTTTACTGATTTTGAGTCTTTGGGACTATACGACCATCCTTGCACTATGTGATTAATCAGTAAAAGACTACGTATCGGTTTATGTAGTATAATCACATAGTTCATAGTTAGAACTATACCACGGAAATTTCAAATCTTTCATTTCGGTAAATATGAAAAATTCTACGTTAAAAGCTGCACTATTTTCGTAATGGACAGTGACGGAACCAGAATTGTAAAATGAGCGAGACTTCTTTTAAATAAATAAAAAATCATACAAAGTTATTTTACGAAATTGAAGGCTGTAATACTAAAATTTAAAGATTTTGATCAAAATACATAATAATAAAAAAAATAAAAAATAAATGTTTTTTATCAATTTTTTTTTTTTTAAATGAGAGGCGCAGCCTGGTTCATGGACACTTGTTTTTAATAACCAATTGGAGTAGTAAATTTGTAGGCCGGGTTTAACACTGTAAAAATAATAGTACGGGTTGAAGTAATTACCGGTTTCCACCATTAAACCCTTCCCACTACGAAAACAAAGCTCCGATCCAATTACAGATATATATATAAAGAGAGAGAGAGAGATTTAATGGAGAGTAAGGTTGAAGAAGAAGAAGAAGAAGTGGGTATAAATAATAAATCGATTATTCCTTCCACTGACCAAACCGTTTGGCTCGACGTTTCCTCTCTCCTCCTTGACGCTTCTCAACGTATTTTCCTCTCTCTCTATATATCTATATCTATATCTATATATGTGCATATATATATTAATGTGTATGTACTAGCTCACTGTTTTCGCATTCGAGCGTTAATTAGTTTCACTGGAAATTTATTTCATCTGTTTATCTTTTAATTAGTTGTGGAATTGTATATGCAACCGAAGAATTAGTGTAAAATTAGGTTGATTTGGGATTACATGTATTAATGCATATGTACTAGCTTGTAATTACACACTCTCGGTCACTGTATTTACATTTAAGTATTAATTAGTTTCACAATGGAAGTGTAGATACTTATTTCATTGGTTTATCTTTTAATTAGTTGTAATACTTTAGTTACATCTTTTTGGTAAACCGGATAATTAGTTTGATTTGGAATTACATATCTGTATATAATATACACACACACACACACACACACACACATATATATATATATATATATATTTATTAATGCATATGTAGTAGCTTGTAATTACACATTCTCAATCACTGGATTTACATATACATGTTAATTAGTTTCACGATGGACTATTATTTAATTAGTTGTGGAATTGTATATACATAAAAATATTAACTAGAGATATGTAATTCCAAAACAAACTATTTATCCGCTTTACAAAAAAAATGTTTTTACACATTCTCAGTCACTGTTTTTACATTTAAGTATTACTTAGTTTCACGATCGAAGCGTAGAAACTTAATTTTATATCAGTTTATCTTTTTTTTTTCTTTTGATAAGCAGTTTATCTTCTAATTGTAAGAATTTGAATTAGAAGAATTAGTTTTACTGTTTTTTTTTTTGTGATAAGAATTAGTTTTTAATTATCTATTAGTTTCACTGTTTCTACATCAGTTTTATCTTCTAATTAGTTGTGGATTTGTATGTGCAACCGAAGAATAATTATCTATTAATGCATATGTACTATAGCTTGTAAGTACACATTCTTAGTCACTGTTTTTACATTTAAGTATTAAACAATGTCACCATGGAAGCGTAGAAGTTTATTATTTTATTGGTTTCTTTTCTAATTAGTTGTGTGGAATTGTATGTACAACACTGATCGACGCTAATTAATTAAGGTTACACTAATTAATACACCTATATTTCAGAGAATAATTAGCTTCGGTTCCATCGTCACTTCTTTCAAATATGTAAAACAGTGACTGATAAGGTGTAATTACAAGTCCGTGCGTATGCTTGAATATATGTTATTATATGTATATATATACATATACATTAAAACAGTAACTGGAGATATGTAATTCCAAATCAAACTAATTATCCGCTTTACGAAAAAATTGTTTTTACACATTCTCAGTCACTGTTTTTACATTTAAGTATTAATTAGCTTCACAATCGAAGCGTAGAAACTTAATTTTATATCAGTTTATCTTCTAATTAGTTGTAGATTTGTATATGCAACCGAAGAATTAGTGTATGTACTAGCTTGATTTGATTTGTAACTACATATCTCTAGTCATTGTTATATGTATGTATATACATATTAATGCATATGTACTAGCTTGTAATTAGACACTCTCAGTCATTGTTTTTACATTTCAGTATTAATTAGTTTCACGACGTAAGCGTAGAAGCTTATTTCATCAGTTTGTATTCTAATTAGTTGTAATATTGTAGGTACGTTTTTTTTGTAAGCGGATAATTAGTTTGATTTGGAATTACATATCTTCAGTCAATGTTTATATGTATGTATATATACATATATATATTTTTTTTAATTTTTATAGAAAACAATAGAAGTGTAGAAACTTATTTCATCAGTTTAGTATTAATTAGTTGTGGAATTGTATGTGCAACCGAAGAATTAGTGTAAATCATTGTAGGTACATGTTTTTTGTAAAGCGGATAATTAGTTTGATTTGGACTTACATATCCCCAGTCAATGTATATACATATATAACGCATATATTTATTAATGCATATGTACTAGCTTGTAATTACACATTCTCAGTCACTGTTTTTTACATTTAAGTATTAATAAGTTTCACGATGGAAGCGTAGAAACTTATTATATCAATTTATCTTCTAATTAGTTTGATTTGGAATTATACATCTTCAGTCACTGTTTATATATGTGTAATTTCAAAAAGTTTTCACTTTTTTAATATCTGAGGAAGAACTGACGATTAAAGCAAAGGAAACTTTTCTGTCAACTTTTTAATTAGCTTGAATTGTATGTGTATCCGCAAATAATTAGTGTTATCAGTGTAGCTGTGTAGGTACATATTTTTTGTAAGCTGGATAATTATTTTGAATTGAAATTACACATTATCAGTCCCTGTTTTTATATCTGAGGACAAACGGATGAAAAAAGGAGAAGAAACTAGTGATTAGTTCTGTTAATGTAAGCACAAGCTTGTATTGTGTGTAAAAGCCGAATAACTAGTGGAACTCGAAGTTGGTTACAGATTTTAAATAAAACGAATAGTTGAAATTGGAATTTTTTATTATCATTCACTGTTTGTATATCGGAGGATGAAAGGATAGAACGTAGGAACGATTTCTGCTAAAGTAATCACAAAGTTTGTAATTTGTATTGTATGTAAATATTGAATAATTGGTGGAATTCAGTGTTGCTGTGGTTTGTTGATTTTTTATCTATATAATTATGTGATACCTTTTCTTCCTCCTATTTATGAAAATAAAGATTAGATTTTTTTTTGAAAAGGTCGTGGATTATTATAACGTTAGGTTCGGAACTCGGAAGAGAAGACTCTTAGTAGGCTATTTGAGGAATTTCTGTTTTAACATTATTAATCAAGTAGTTTGAAGAAAGATAGTATATTTACTGCCGAGAAACTGGAAGCAAACAAACCCTAATCAGAGCCAATACACATGACCGACTTTTTCAAATTATATGAAAAAACTACATAAAAAGAAGAAGAGATTATTTGTTTCTTAATTCTAGCTCTGAAGTGCAGGTTTTTTGCATATAAGTTCTGTTGCATTTGGCTGGCCTACTTAAAAGTCTAGTCTTTTCGACCAACTTCAAAAACTATGTTTTACTTTACATTTCTGTCGTAAAAAAGCTAAAAGTGTTGGGTGTAAATAATTAGGGTTCCATAGTGACTATGTGATGGCCAACATATGCCTACAGCTTTAAGAGCTTTACAGGAGCATCTATTAGGATTTAATAGAGGCTTAACCAGATAGGATGTTGTGATAACTTGGTGTTTATAGCAATTCATAGCTTACAACCAGCCAATAAAATACAAGCATTGCCGATACGTTACAAAGTGCATCTGATTATTTGTCCAGAACTGACAATAGACTACCAGAATTATCACATCCATCTTAGCCGAACATTTTATTAAAATATTGTCGTGCCAAGAAGTTATAAGCTGAATAATTTATTCTTTTTCCTTAACTTCAAGTAGCCTGCTTGTTTGATTTAAAGCTGCAACCGATCAAGAACTGAGGGAAAAATCCAAATGGAATGATCTTTAAATTCCTAACTTTCTTAAATAATACGGAGTAGTAAAAATTATCAAAAAGTGTAGCTTAAAAGCTGAGTAATGATACCCATGCCAGATGTTAAGCCAGAGGAAAAAGGATGGAGCTTAAAGGCTCCCCCACCAAACAAGCGCTAAGTTTTGCAATTGAAGCATTTCGCTATTTCACCAGAGTTAATATACTGTATCCTATACTCTATACTATGACAATTGCATTATTTCCAATTCAAAGTACCATGGCTTTTTAGAAGTATTTTTACTATGACAACAGACAAAGTTGAACTTAAATGACTATTTGCCTATCTGAGTAAATACTTGTGCATTTTGTTTTTTGCAATTTGTTTTTTTGCAATTTGTTAAGTGCATTGTTTACAAGTGAGGTTCTGATTATTCTTTTGCAATATATGTTTCTTACTGTAACATTTACTTGGTGTAACATAATTGCTATTGGTTTCAGATCTTAAAGACGGCGAGCTCATACATGGAGATAATTTTAATCTTTTCGCTGCTATGTCTGCCTTGGAGGTAACATTTTATTTTGAAGTTTACCTGAGAATTACACAGTTCATAAACCTGTCACTGGCACTTATATTAACCACCTAATAATAGCGAAGAATGTGTGAATTTATAATTCAGTTCAGAAAAGATTTGATTTTGTATGGACGGTAGTGTTGAGGGTTTTTGCATCACTGCAGATGTCGTGAAAACAAAATGTAATGAATTTGGGAAGTAATATTTCTGCTGGAGTTGCAATGATTTGAAGTTTAAAGTTATTTATAGAATTGTTAACAAGCGTATTTGTTAATATGTTTAGACAAACTATTTTAGGAACTCTGTTTAAACTAAAGTTTACCCTGAGTTATTTTCACTTTTGCGATTCATCACTTGATAATGCTTGAGCTAACCACTTGAGAAGGGGAAGCCACTGTCTTTCTTAAGATTCACACGAAACTATTTTCAGATCAAGTGAACTTGATATTGATGAAAATTGCCTTTTAACGGTAGGATTGAGACTGTAACCTAAATCTTTCACACCCCTACATACCACGTTCCAGCTCACATGTGCCAAAATAAGTAGCTTCGCCTCTTAAAAGGTTATTTTTGGTAACTCACCCTAATATGTTGCTATGGTTTCCAAAGGGGAAAGAACCAAAACTAAAAACTAATAATTTAACTTCATTAAATGCAAAAACAAATATATAAGCTTCATCAATTATAATAAGTTAATAACTGAACTGGCCATTATAACGTTTACAATTCTCCCTTCGGTGTACTGTTTAGTGTTTATCTCAACCCGGAATACCATTTTGACTAAGCCCACCGGGCGCCTCCAATGTACTTCGTACCGACACAAATAGTGTACCACATTAATGTACCTGTACCACGTAAGATAACAGAACACAAGTATTACTATTTATTCGAGACTAACATCAACTTACTCTGTTATGTTTTGCAATAAATAGTTTTGGTCATGAAAGATTGTCTAATTCGCATGCTAAGCTATAATAAGTCTACGCAAGCTATTTGGTCTAAATAGTTACATAAATCAAAAGTCTTTAAGTAGCCGAGAACATAGGAAAGGCGAAGGACCAACCGAACAAATAGGGCCGTTGAAAAAATATGAGGACCTCAATGGATTCTATTCAAAAGTTTATTTTAGACTAGAGTGCAAAATTAGCTTCTACTGTTGTGTTGTCTGGGTCTGAAGTTTCCTTTTCACCTTTTGGATTAATGCAACTATCTTAGCTACATAGTGTTGTTTCTCTAAGCAGCCGTTTCACAAATGTTATATTTAGTTGATCAATGTTCTGGTAATGGTTTTTCGTGTAATCCTTGACCTTGTATTTTTAAATGACGTTTTTTCTTTTAATTATTATATAAAAAAATTAGATTATGGACCCAAAGATGGACTCAGGAATGGTTTACAAATACTATTCAATTGATGAAGCAATTGAAGATGGTGCTGCTCCAGTCCCTTTGAGCACAGATAGAACTATTGATGTTCAGTGTACTATAGATATGATCGACCACCTTCTATCATGTGAGGTATAGTTTACACCATATCCTAAGTTCCTTCTTGTTATAATGTTTTAGACTAATTCAAATTCTTTTAAATTGGCAGGCAACATGGCACAAGGGTCATTCATTGGCTCAAACTGTATTTTCTTGCATATATCTGCTCAGACCAGAAAGGACTGCTTCTCATGCATTATTGCATTCTTACTCCCGAGTCATGCGCGCAACTTGCAATGCAGTTGTTTCGGCCGTCTCTGATGCACGCACTCATGAAGTATGATATTATTTTCCTCCTTTTCTTATTGCTTTGTATTTTCCCGTTTGTTTATATGGTCAAAGACCTTGCATTTATATATTAGGGGTTCAAACTTGTTTATGTGCTTTGCCTTTCAAGTAGGCTGAGGCAATGCATGCTTATGGCTCCCTTTTCCTACTGTTGGTATAGCATAAAAAAAATGCTGAATGAATATTTCTTTTGGTTAAAAAAAAGTGATGTGTTGAAGCTTGATAAAACTTTGATTGATGTTGTTGTCAAGTAACAGCATGTGGTAGCTTAGAGAAGTTTATCCTAAGGTTCTGAGATATAATATTTGAATGTGTGTAATATATAAACGAATTTTGTTCAAATCAATGTAGTTTTAATGTTGTGATTAAAGTTACTAATACGGATCTTGTATATAATCACTTCTGTTCTAACTTGCTTGTTAGACCGAGTGTTTATCTAATATTAGATACCTAACCTTATTGCCGTTTTCTATCCTGATATTGGAGTCACGAGATTTGATTAGGGTCTAGTTTCACATCAAGTACGAGTTGTGGTGGACAAAAAATCTCGTGGATCCTCTAGTATTTCTCTAGCTAGGTTTAGGTCCTTGTTATTGAACTGCTAAGGACATGTTTTTGGAAGCGCAAAGGAACCGTTAGTCACCAAATGTACTGAATTGTGATGGAAAAGTTTACACTACCTCCTTGCAGTTTTATCAGCTGTTGTCTGTGGAAAATCATGTCTAGAGTTATGAATTTGTTTAGTTTTACTTAATTTGCAGGAAGAAGATCTTTTTGCAATGACTTATGGTTTACCATTGCACGATAAAGGGGATGAAAAGTGCTTAGCGATGTTGCATGCAGTTGAGGAAACAATTTCTCGTCAGATGCGTGCGTCTAAAGCCCCAATAACCAAGAAGAGAGTATTGGAAGGTATATGTTAGCTTGATTAATAATTAGTTGTAACTTGGAGTTTGCTTTACTTTTGCATATATTAACGAGGCTGGCTACTATTTGTTTTGCCAATTGCGGTCACGATTTATTGAGTTTTAGGGTAAGATGTTTGTTTGTTAAATTTGTGTTGCAGATATAGAACCTCTGCAAACAAATCCTGATCTGGAAGAAGGATATTGTAAAGCTTTGTTGTGCCGCATACGCTTTCGTAAGGTCAACAATCCGGACTGTTGTATTACTAAAGAGTTCTATTTAATTATGCTGTTATACCTGTGACAATGATTGGAAGGGATATGTTTGCAGTATCAATCATATCATATCGTCAGCAGATACTTTATCTTAACAAAATGGTACCATCACATTGCATTATACATTTGGTCTCTTCGTATCCAAATCCTCCGTATTATGTAACTTAGAAAGTGAGTTGAATATCTCTAGTCTTCTTATTACAGAAACTCAAGCATCAGTCCCTAGAAACATAACCCATACATCCCGGGTGATGTTTTGTGACTGCATTTCATATTTTTATAATGAATGCTTTAGAGAGTTTTATCCTACTATTTAATACTTGGGAATTTAGTTAATTGAGTAAGTTGTTTGAACTTTAATATTCACCTTTGGCAGGAGGTGACGTCTTTTCCTAAAATGGGTTCTCAAAAACCTAACAGTCTGTCTGGAAGTTTATTATAAACAGCTTACCACTTTTGCCAGAACTTTATCTAAATGTGTAATATGATCTGAAGAGGGATATTTACGGCTTTACGCACTGTAGTGACTTTCTTTTTTCACTTAGAAAATTTTATTTAAGACAGAAATTCACGGTACAGAAATAGTACATAAACTGAAGGAAATCATTTTATGGAAATACTTATTTATGATATCAAGCCAATAGGACATTGTCAGATTTTACAAAACTTTACTTAAAATACATCAGCTGGCCTTATTTTACCGTCATTAGGGAAATGCCTATTACAGTACTTAGTAATGAACACCCATATTATTTGTTTGACTTTTCAAGGGTGCGATTTAGGATTCTAATGCTGCACTATCCAGCAGTGATCACTTGTACTCAGTATTATCTTCATTTGCAATTTAAAATTTTGTTGTGTGCTTAAGAGTATTGTTTTAATATGCATCCCTCTGCGTTTTCAGCATTTTTTTCACGTACTTACCTCTATGAGGCGACCTCAAGGCCGAGGTTTGGAGGTAGCAAAAAAACACATATCGTCGTGCTTATCAGAGCTGGATTCTATGCTTAAAACTTGTGATTTCGTAAGGTCCAATGCATACGGAGCTTGTAATGATGATGATATAGAAAATAGAACAACTGCTTCTGGTTGTAAACCTATAGGTTTTGATGCTAGCTTGAATTGTAGACTATCTGCTCCTACTCCACCTCGCGCAATTAGCATTCTGAGTTGGATTGAAGTAAGTGTAATTAATATTCTTATTAATATGTACTATAGAGTAATCATCAAATGCACCTTGAGGTTTCGGTGGAAGTCTAACACACCCCATGCCTTTTAAATCTAATAAAACACTACCCACAAGGTTTCAAAATTCACCAGTATTACCTATATTGTTGAGTTTTAGTATATGGGTTGTAATAATGTATTTAACGTCAATTAAATATTTAATTCCTTCTCACAGTTATTTACATCAGTATATCCCGTCTTTTCTTCCTTTGAAAGTTAAAAGAAACTTATTATGAATATTTATTGGATAATATTTATTTCTGTTATTATTCCCTAGTTTATACTAATTTGAGTTTTTATTGGATAAAATAAAAGGAAGATGATAAATGCATTTTATTTATTAACTTACAAAGGTATCATACCAATAATGCATTTTGAAACCTTAGTGGTGTTTTGGATTAATTTGATGTCTCAGATGTGTTTTATTTGCATTCAAACCTAAGGGGGTGTATTTGATGACTACTCATCAATGTAACCTTGTAATTTGTTGGTGAAATGGATTAAATTTGGTGACTTTGTCTCATATTTCAGGCAGTTCAATACTTTCAAAAGCTTCTTCATGACTTGGATATAATATGTTCCTATTCTTTGGATCCTCAATTAGAAGGCGTATTACGTTTTGTGGTCGAGTTTCAAAAGTATCAACCAGATTTAGTTGCTAGAGCTCATCTTCAGGTTAGAATATGACTTAGTATTCCATCTTTTTCTACTTCTTGTTTCCTCTACTTATATAACCTTTAGCTAGCTCATGCTATCCTTTACTTGTTAGTTTTGTCTCTCATCGACAGAATTATATGGTCATTTGAGTTTTATTGTTCACTAGTTTTTGTATCTCTAGCTAGACTTAGATTGGCACAAAATTTAGGTTTCTATTTCATGTTCTTTAAAAATTTGTGATAGTTGGTTTAAAAAATCCATTAAATTGATATACAATTCTTTGATGTGTTTTTTTCTACTAACCTTGCCTAAACAAAGGCAAATCCACTGTTGTTGTTATGGTTTCAACAGCTCATGGTACAAGCTGTTTGGTGAAACTTAAATATTCAAATTTATCTTATATTATGATTAAATGTTACTCTTGTTACCGAGTATTTATTAGTTACGAAAACCATGCTTATGGTGTTTTTCTAATTTGTACTTGAACATGATAATCAATGACAGATTCTACTGGTTCAAGATAATAAACTATATGGACGGGATCCTCTGTTCTCTGTAATTTCTAAATCTGCAGCACTTCCAGAGGTCCTAAAAAACCATGACATTCAGAACAGTGAAGTTTTCATTCAATTAGGACAGGTAAAGTTAACACACCGCTTGAACATTTCTGTCTGTTTGTTACCTATGTATATTGATGTTTTGCCGACCAATGTACTAAAAGTTTGTTCTTGCAGTTAGTCATCACTTTGCTGAAAATACTATGTACAAATTCTGCGTGGCAGAGGCGTAAGCTTGGGAAAATTTTACAGGATTGGCAAATCATCCTTATGCAGGTCCATTTCATACTATTAGCTAATTAAAACTTTCTCGTGGGGTTCGGTTTTTCTTGACGGCTTAGACTTTTTTTAGTCTCTCTAAGTATATCTATGCTTTGTTTGAGTTATTCAGTATGTCTGCTTTCTGGTAATCAGTGGATTTGTGAACACTTCATAGATTTAGAACCCTTTAACTTTTCTATGTTGTTCCTTTTTTCTCTAAGAACCCCACTTTTCAGCTTTGGAGTTCAATCTTAAAAAGTAGTTTGGAATTATGGCTGAAGTTTGGAAGGCATTCTTAATATTTTTTGTAGTCACCAACAATTTTAGAAAGGACCAAACATTTTGTATTTACACAATTTATTTTAGTTAGGAGTCTGATGTGCAGAATGTGTTCAAAATTTATACTAATACATTCTTTACTTTCATACCATTCTGTAATGAGCCCGGACAGGCGAGAAAGGAGAGAAAAGGAGAAGGATAAAGGAAGTTATCGAAAATAATAAATGAGGGGTCAAGCTATGAACAAATGAGAATGCATGTGTTTATTGTGCAAATTCTAGAAGTTTGAGGGTCATTTTGTAATTCCCAGAAATTACTTTTCTGAGTAGCAGAGTATAAGTATCAAAACAGTGAGCTCTTTAGGAGGAGGAAAAAAGATGATGCTTATTACTTTTATCTAAATTCTGTATTTTATTGTATGAATCTAATTTCATCTTTTATCTTCTTCAAGTAGTAGATTTCTCTTTACTGTTACTCTACTTTTGGTCTTTGTTTAGTCTGAAAACCCATTTTGTGTTCTGATTATTAAGAGTCGAACGGAGTTCGTCACACATTCACATCTAACATGTTTGTTATTTTGCAGCTGCAACTGGCTTTTAAGAAAGAGCACGGAGACATTTCAAGTATTTCAATAGATGAGGTTAGCTACTCGTGTGTTTGCTTTTATGAACTATGATTTTATCAGAACTTCTGAGCCGCATGAAGGATTGTTAATTGTTACCATTTTCCTTAAAATAGCTATGTTATATGTATGTTATTGGTTTGCACAGAATTTAAATGAAAAGATTTCACAGCACATCCTCATCTGGGTGGAGGAACTAACGTACTGGATTGCGTCTCGTTTTCTCACTCTGGGGTTTGAGCTGGAGTTGTACTCGCCGGGTGAATTTTGCATGGTATATTGGTACATTTATGTTGTCTTGATCAAACTTGCAGAGAAAACACACCTCAAATTGTTGGCAAACAATGATAGTAGTGAGTACTTTATTTTTGCAAGGTTTTCACTATGTTCCGTTCAGATTATCTTCACTCAAGTAATAGATACAGTGTTTCAATAGACATTCTTGCCATTGTATCCTTTTTAAAACCTCCATAGCGTGGGTCCTGGTTTTGAATTTTTGGTAGGATTCTCAGGAATCAATTATAATTCAGAGGAAAAAGTTCGACCGGGTAACCTTTTATTGTATTTTGGTAGCTTTGTGGACTTATATACATATGAAAGTAACAAATGCTTTTCCAAGCCAGTATAGTACAATGCAATTATGAGAAAGATATCGGTTATGATTTTTTTTAAAAGATTATCATTTATGCATTAACCTCTGTTGTTGATTTCTTTTTTTAAGATGAAACGTTTCAGTTGTTTATAAAATATTGTATTTTTGTTGTACTATTTGTTCAGGTAAACGAAAGGGGAAAAAGAAAAAAGATTCTTTGAAAGATCAAGGGAGGGATTATCAGATCCCACCAGCGGTTTTGCTCCTTCAGTGTCAGATATATATTGCTGAAGGCCTCACTATGGTAAGTGCTTCTTTGTTCCAGACCCTTTCTTTTGGTACACTAAAAAATGTGGTTACTTGAAGAATAATAGGTGTCTGGAATGCCCCCCAAGCGACAAACTCCATAACACTGCACCTAATACTAAAAATCTTAATTTCAAATGAGATAAACCAACAAAGATCTTTCCAATGAGAAATTATTGAGTAACTTGAGTTAAATAACTATGCTGTTATAACCGCTTCAGATGCTTGCTGCTCTGAGGAATGAAGGCAAGCTCCCTCAAAGTTCGGGTCCATTTAATACCGATCATGAGGTAGGTATTTCTTTTTTCTTTTCTTCGTTCATATATTTATTAGCTTCTTTTTGCCTGGTACATATTTTCTAGATAGGAAGAATTTTTGGAAATGCTATGAAGTTCCAATTCAGGCTAAAACAGTTGGTTATCTTAGTTTTATTCTTCATACGATGATGCAATCTCACCTGCCTTCAGAAAAATTGAAATGAAACCTATTGTGCCAAATTCTTAATATATCAGTATACATCATGTCTCTTGCTCATAAATTTATGCTGAAGTCCTTTTGCTTATTTCCTTCCTAAGCAGAGATTTATTCAGCATTTTGAGTTTCTACAAAAAGCTTCTATCCCGGATCACCTATCCTACCTGTCATTTCAGAAATGTACAGAACAAGTTCGTTTATCTGTAAGTATACCATCCTTTTCCAGAGTTATGCTATCAACAAAGCATACACTTAGCGAACCGATTATCATTTGGTTCTTTTCTCAGGATATTCTATTTTGTAGGATTATCATTTTTCTTTACGTGACTGCCGTTGCCAGCATAACATTTTCTTTAATGTCGTTGTTGCAGAATCTTGTTTCACATAATTACTTCAAGGATGCTCACAAAATAGCTAAAGAGCTTAAAAGTAGTTTTCCAAATGATCCAGAGAGAGTGGCAGAATTGCGAAGGATCGAACAGGTTGCAGAACACAATGGTATCGCTTTAGATCTTATATCCAAACTCGGAACTATAGATACATCACTAAAAGTGTACTTTGAATTTAGCCACCATCCAGGTTTTGCTACTGCTATTGTTAAGAGATCTTAAGAGGTCGTGTTTTGGTTGCTCCTGCTAATTGAAGGAGCTATTCTCACTCACAGCTATAAAAGAACCACATGTTGAGCGCCTTAGAAAATAAATTATTGCCCCAATACTTGCACCTTTGCTTGTGGGGATATCACCCAGTTCCAGTTCTGGTGAGATTCTGAAGGTAGGATTTCTAATCTTCCCTTCCAATTTTGGCACCCGCCTTAAGTTCGCAAGGCACTTTTAGGTTTGTGACATAGTAATTGTAGGCTGTAGCATACTTCTTCATTTTTTTGTGTTAGTTTATTTTTTTTGGCGAAATACATAATCTCTGCATCTGTAGAATATTTGATGTCCAATTCTTGTTGGTTGATAATGTATTATTAGAAAGAAAAATTGTAGGATGATATTATAAGGTTCAATAAGATGACCAATGATTTATTGTTTCACATTAATCTCCCAAAAACTTCAGCGTCAGTAATTTGTTATGGCATAATTTGGACGTATTCTTTGTTGTGGCATGATTTAAATTCTGTATGTATCAAGTTTTCGGCTGAGTAGTTAAAACTTGGGGTTAATTTTTTGTCCTATTTTTTTTTTTATGCTATTGCTGATATCAATAATCAATTTTTGAATCATGTTTTGGTTATATCTAAATGTGTTAAAGAAAGAAAAAGACGATCAAGAGAGGTAATGTAGTTATGTAAAAAAGATCCCCGACATCTGTTAATGTAGACTGACTATTTGTCACATTCTGGTGATCTTTATTTGTTCTTCTCCGACATACGGTTTCTGTGCCAGTGTACATGCATGCTCCTACATTTGTAAATCGTACTTCCTGGTTCTTGTCAACCAGAAATTCTCGAGACCCTCGTTTTTGCTTCTCTAATGCATCGATTTCGTATGAAAGCATGAAGTTGGGGATTGGGTTATCAATGTTACCAAATTCTCAAAGTGGCTCGGCTTTTTGGATAGATTTTTTAGTAAATAATTGCCAGCTTTATTCACATTGGAATTGCGCAAATGATTAGCAATTACACAAAGTGATGAGGTATTGGCAAGTTTGCAGTTTTCTATGATGGTTGAAAAGTGATCTGAGTGGTCGCCAACAAGAAATTTTGAAAGTTCTTCTAGACTTTGTAAACGAAAAATGATGTATGCAGAACCTCTATTAACATTCCACGTTAAAAGATCAAATCGTGCTTCAAGCAAGTTTTATCACCTTTTTTAAAGTCCTGGTTAATTTGTACTGTTGGAGAACTAAAACCGGGATGATGCCAGAAACCCTGTTTTTCATCATTGTCGCCTAATTATAATTCTTCACAGTACTCTTTGTTTGGGCGTCCTAGCAAATACATAGGCCAATGCCGCCAATCCGTTATTGATTCTAAAATAGTATTAAATAGCAACAATATATAATAAATAGCGCCCATTGCGAATGTTCTATATGTTTGTGTAGTCTGAATTTGTTTGAGGAAAAGCGGTCATTTTTTCTCTTAAAGGCACCTTTCACTTTATAGATATTTCGTGGGAAGCCCTACAGTCCTTCCCCATCGAAAACCGCCCTTGTACCGTATGAACTATGGATAGTCTGATGCGATTAAAAAGAAATAAATTGAAGGGCTCATATTAAATTACTCATTGACGCACATTGACCGTCCGGCTCAATCTAAAGAATACTCCCTGGTCCTCGCTGTGGGTAGCATTATGGAGTTTTTTTTTTTTTATATCTCGAGAGAGCCTAACTTCATACGACCCGAACATTTGGTTGCTAGTTTGCTTCTCATTTATCCAACCAAAACCCTCTTTTTTGTGGACTCCACTATAACTAAAAATCATCAACGCCAACATTAAGAGAAACGCGTTTCACACAATCAGTATCTATTATCATAATCTTACCTGACCCAAATATGTTGTTTGCTAAAATGTTCTTTCTACCAGATGAAAACACAGCTGCTTTGTTAATATTGTATAGAGGGTTCTTCTTATGTATATTATGTACCAAATATTTATAAATTTAACCTTAGTTTCTAGTAAATGTGATGCCCACGCCCGTATGTGGTGTTCAGCTGCAGTCCACCATACTGTAGGCAACATGTTTGTAAAATCTTCTGCGATTGCTTCATTATGTTTTTACTGGCTGAGCGATGGCGTGTTTACCCAGTCAGCCAGTTTGTAGACCAGACCTTACATCTCTAAGATGTACTTGTATATCTAGGAGAAGAATCCAAGCATTTACGCTTTTCAACTTTCCCGTGCCTGAGGATTTGTTCTTGAACGCTTTAGATGGGTGGGGTGGTGATAGTTCCGAGGATGTTATTCACAAATCGCTTTCCTCCCTGAAGAGATTGAAAAAGTGGTTCCTGGATAAAATTATTCGTGTTTGGCTCAATGCCCTTTCTATCAATAGGTTTTAGATTATTATAGTTATGGGTTGACTCAAATGCCGGGGACTAATTATGTGTTACGGTCTCTAGTTGAAGCTCCGATTCATGTTTCAATGCTTTCAGTTTATGGAAATCAAATTATTATTCTGATGACTAGTAAAATAGCCCCTGCAAGAGGTTACCATGATAAATATCATTCCTTGTTTTAATTTGGAATATATCAAATTCTAGAAATTGTTTAACTTTTTAATTAATATTACTTGCTTGTACACTAATTAATTAGTGCCTTGAAAATGGTGAAAGTCTAAAGCCAATCCAAGTCAAATGAGTCTGTCCAATTTAGCAATTTTTTTTTTCAAAAATATTCCTACACCTTTATATTAATTACAATAATACCATACTCACTTAAAAATATAAAAAGTAAAAACTAATAAAACTATTTATCCCTCTTTAACAACCAAATATTCTTTTAAATTTTAAACTATATATTTTTTTATATTATCCACATTTATATCATAATTATACATATTTTCTATATTTTTATTGCATTACACGCCACACACGCAACGCGTGGTGCACGATTACTAATATATATATATATATATATATATATACTATTATTATAAGCCAATTCAAGAGTTTTGAATCTACCAAATTTTGCTTTTTTTTTCTTTTAAAAAATACCCATATATTTTTTTATTAATTACAATAATACCATACTCACATAAAAAATATATAAAAAGTAATAATTAATAACACTATATATCCATATTTAATAACCAAATATTCTTTTAAATCTTATTATACTATTTTTTGGTATTATCTACATATTTGTATTATAACTACACTTATTTTCTATATTTTAATTGCATTGCGCGTCATACACGAAGCGTGTATATATATATATATATATATATATATATATATATATATATATATATATATATATAAAGATTTCAAATGAAGACACATGTAAGCAAATTGATATTGGTTAACGAAAATTCTGGCTAATGATCCTGTATCTTATAATTTTAATGGCTTATTTTTAAATTACACTTTGAGTGATGTTATGGGAGACTATAACATAGGCGCTTCTTTTTTAATTGAGCCCGAAGGTTATTCAAGTGAGAATGATTGTAAGGTTTTTCAAGTAACAATCATTGTGGAATGTATTCGGATGTTGGGGTTGGGGCATAGACAATTGGAATTTGAGTTTTATTGAACATTCAATGTAAACTAGAGGAAATAAAGCTCCAACTAAGTGCTGATAGTATCTCTATTTGAATTGGAAAAAGGCGTTGTTGATGCACTGCCATTAATATATATAATCACAAACTTGTGAAAATAGCAATCTCTACTAGTTTTTATACTTTTACCTGCTCTATTTATTATAGCCTAAAGTTACCTGCATAATTTTTTGTTTAGTTGTCTATTTCCTCTACTTAGCCAGTGTGTTGCCTAAGGGTGTTGAACTTAGTACAAATTACTTTCTTATTAATAAAAATATGTGCGGTTTTGATTAAAAAACAAATATAGGCAAATTGATAGTTAATTAAGTCTTCAAAATGAAGTATAAATCTTCTATTACTAATCTCTCTATCTCATTTCGTGCATGTCTGGAAACATATTTTTCTATCTATATGAATATTTTTGACAAAAGGACACACGTAATGTTATTAGTGCCTGGGTAACAAACGTAATCTAAAATATTGCTAAATTGTTACTAACATATGTAGAAGAAATGACATCCTTTAATATCGATTTTACATAGTAGCATGTCTTCGTTAAGCGACAAAGTCCATAAGAAATAGCATATAGTACCCACAAATAAACTTTTGTGTCAATAAGAGTATATCCCTATTTATTTTGTAGGCAGTTTTTTTTATATCATTCGCAACTTTTTTCTATATATGTAACTATGCAAGGGTAAAACTAACGAATCCCCTAGGCAATACATAAGCAATATAATGTGTCCCTATGCACTAGATAAGCAATATAATTAAGGAAACATATTTAATAATTAGTATAATTATTTAATATTTATAATTATACATGGAATTACTTTTTGTAGGAAGATTTGGAGAGAATCTATATAAATCAGTGTTTTAAAAAACCTACCTTGAGGAGTCTTAGAGCTCGCTTTAGCTCAAGGCTTAAAGAAAAATTGTTGAGTTTCAAGAAAAGCCCAAAAAACTTATTTTTTGCGCGTTATACTCTAAAATCACGCCTTGTTAGTTAAATAATTCGTAATAGTGATTAAAACTCATAATATTGGACCAACATGGGGTTACAAATTACAACTCAAAACAAATGAATTACCCATTTTCAAATATGATATTGTTTATATTTCATTTAATTGATATGAGTAAGTTCCTATAAGTCAATGTATAGTAAAAGAAATGAGGTCTATTTGAATAATACTCGATGTAGGATAATGAAGTAGTATAATTTTCAACTAGAGTTATATATTTTTATTTTAGTTTTATTGTGTCGAAAAAATAGTTTTTATTTTTTATTTTGTGTTAGTTTAAAATAGGGTTCTATATTTTTATTTGATTTTATTGTGTTGAAAAATTAGTTAATTATTATTTAATGTTAGCATAGGGTTGTATATATATTTTTTTATGACAAAGTTCAAAATTATATAGTATTTATCAAAATGGGTAGTGAGTGAGAGCAATTTAGAAAAATGGGATTGACAACACGTATCATCTCTCATTAACAAAACCAGCAAAGCGTGCTTAAAACATAAAATAAAGACAGTCTTCCCAAATTGCACTTTTTCCTCTAACTTGATTGATAGCCCAAGTAATCCATTGATTACACATCAGATCAGTGGAGAAAAAATAATTACTTAATTGCTGAAAAGCCAATTTAAGAATCCTAATAGAGTAAGAGCAGTTGAAGAATAGATGGTCCAAATTCTTCACCCCATTGTCACATAACGAGCACAAGTTGTTATCTGCTATACCAAGATTAAATAAATAATCTTTTGTACGTAATTTACCCATAATAACTAACCATAATATAAAGCTGCATTTAGCTATTTTAGGATTTTTTCCATACCAATTTGAACCAATTCACCTTTTCTCCCTTTTCCTTTAGCTCATTCCAAGCAGATGCAACTGTAAATCCATTAGGGTTTGGAAGCCAAATAGCTTTATCTTCATTAGGGTTAGGAAAATCATAGTTTGCAAGTAATATTTCAAGGTCTTGCATATAACAAGAGCCAAAGAAATGAACCGGCTAAACTCCAATTTTCATAATAGAATTAACTGTTGCCTTTCTTGATAGTCCAGAATTATAAATAAGAGACTCATCAAAGGCAGGATATATGAGTGGCGGAACCAGAACTTTAAACCAGTGAGGTCAAAATATTGAAAAAATAAAAAAAGTTAAAATAAAGAAAAACGAAACTACAAAAGGTCAAACATTGTTACTTAATTTACAATCGACTCATACGGTCACCCATATCTTGAAAGCGATGCATAATAACATCGTTCGACAAACTTTCAAATATATCATTTTCAGTATAAACTAGTAAATCATATAAATAAGAAAAAAACCAATAAAGTTAAATAGTTAAGTAAGTTACAAAGTTAAACAGTAATTTTATTCAAAATAAACTAAAATAAGGCAAACAATAAGTTTACCTAATTTAATTTATACGTATAAATAACAAGATATACTAAACAACTAACTAATTTAAAAGACACAATTGATTTATACATGTTCTATTAATAATTTATTTTAATAAATAACTAACTAAAATTTTATCAAATTTATATAATAACTACTTTTTCTAATAAAAAGCTATTAAAAACTACACTAACTTTTTTAAGTAATTAACAATTGTTAAGCAAACAAAGATACAATCAATAAACTACGGTAGATTATTAATTTTGTAAGCTAGTTAAGTAGTTAGGATAAAAAAAAAGACTAAGAAAGAGGGAAAAACAGATGTGACTCCAACTTAACTTGTGTTGGGAATAATAGATATGACTGGTCATCGTATAAGAGATTGAGTTTGTGGTTTGTTAGTGTTAAGGTCATCACTCATATATAGATAGAATTTTAAATATGTATAATACAAACTCTCTGTTTAAATAAAATGCTAATTTTGTAATTAACTTTATATCACATGAGTATTTTGGTAAATTTTATATAAAAGTCAGCTGCCATACCAATTATGCCAGTGGTACATATAGAGGTATCACCACACCAAGTCTCAAACCAAAGAGAAATAGAAGTGCCAATTCCCACTTTGTGTTTAATAAGTGATCTACATTCCCCTCTAATTTAAGAACCTTCTTCCATGTCCAAGAACAAGAGCTAGATACTTCAATATCCCAAAAACTAAAACCTTTTAATAACTCCACTTGCACCCATTTTTTTCAGAGTGAAGAGTAAGATGAATTTTGTAAATTCCAAATCCATTTAAGCATTAAAGCTTTACTTAATTCTTTTAATTTTTTAATTCCCAATCCCCATTCATCAATAGGTAGAGTAACATATTCTCACTTACTTTAGTGCCAGAATTAGGGGTGGGCACGGGGCAGATTAGGGCGGATTGGTCGCAATCCTAACCCGTACCGTAAAATAAATGGCGGGACGGATTGGGGCGGATTAGTGAAATTCAAATCCCAACTCAACCCAACCCACCCCACCCCAACCCATTATAATTAAAACCCCAACCCAACCCAACCCAACCCATTATCAAGCGGGGCGGATTGGGTGCGGGTTTTTCTTGAATTTTCATTTTAGTCATTAATTTTTCATTATTTCGCATAATTTACCTAAATATTTTTAAAAAAATAAATCTTTCAAATAGAAATATAAACTAAAAGTCAACCAAAATACGTTTAGAATGTTCGGAACAAGTAACAAAGCTAAAACAAAACAAAACAAAACAAAACAAATTATTCTTCATCAACATAATCAAAATAAGTTCAATAGCTAATTGAATCCACAAGTTCAATAGCTACAGATTTCGTAATAACTTTATATAACTTCATATTTGACTATACTTCAATTACAAATAAAGTTTTTAAAAATAAATTAACCACCCATACTACCTAGACCCAGATTAAAAATTCCTTCTTTTTGTAAGTACGAGATAATACATTGAATTTATAAGACAATATATCAATCGAATCATTAAGCTTAAGTTTGGACAATCCAAATATTTTTTGTCTATATATATAATTTTTCTTAAATCAATACTATTATAATATAGAAACTCTTATTAAAAAAGATCTTGAGAAAATTTATATTTATATATATATATATATATATATGCGGATTGAAACGGGTTGGGATGGATTAACCCGCGGTTTGGAAACCTCAACCCTAACCCAACCCACGAATTTTTTTACGGATTGGGGCGGGGCGGATTTAACTTTTTTTGACACCCAATCTGCCCCAATCCGCATGGATTGGGTTACGGGGCGGGTTTGCGGATTTTTTGCCCACCCCTAGCCAGAATGGTCATTATAATTACCCTTCCACAAGAAGTTTCTCAATAAATCTTCAATAAACTTATAAACAGAGTAGCTAAAATAAAATGTTGGCACCAATACTTTTGCATATTGAATAAAATAGAATTAGTTTGCTGAAGTCTGCCAGCATAAGAGAGAAATCTAGTTGTCCAGCTGTTTATTTTTGCTTTAATTCTATCAATTAAGGGGAACAATCAGTTGCTTTCCTTTGGGTAGTGACAAGGGAAACTCTTAAATATTTTATAGGAAGTTCACCTATCTCATAACCAAATAAGCTAGTAATTTGAAGCTTTACACTATCTTCAATACCTGAAAAGAAAATATTGCTCTTTCCATTACTAGCTACCAATCCAGAGAGAGAAGAGAACATGGATAGAGAATCCTTTATAATAGTAGCAGATGCCACATCAGCATGGCATAACATCAGCAAGTAATCAGTAAAAGAAAGGTGATTTAGCTTTACTTTGTTGCATTTTCAGTGGTATTTGAAACTATTAGAAATACCTACTTTATTTAGAATTTTAGATAAAGCATCAATATAAAGAACAAATAAACATGGAGATAATGGGTCAACTTGTCTCAATCCTTTTTCACCTTTAAAGAAACCGTGGAGAGCTACATTTATATTGATAGAATAGAAAAGATATGTAACACAAGTTTTTATTCATTCTATAAAAATTTGAGGGAACCCATGCAATTCTAATAAATCCCATATAAAGTCCCATCTTACAGAATCAAAAACTTTCACTATATCCACTTTTGAGTGTCATTTTAGCTTGAGCACCATCTTTGTGGTAGTCCATTAACACTTCTTGGGCAAAAAAATATTTTCACTGATTAATCTCCCTTTGACAAAAGGTGATTGGTTCTCAAAAATAATTTATTGCATAATATGCTGCATTATATCAGAGATTAGCTTTGAAATGCATTTATAAACATAGTTACAGCAAGAAATATGCCTAAATTCTTTAACTGAATTATGATTAGCACACTTAGGAATATGTGCTAGGGCAGTAGAGTTTACCAACTTTAGCAGCTTTCCAATATCAAAGAATTTCTTTATAGCAGCACATACATCATTTCCCACAATATGCCAAGTGTTTTTATAAAATTGACCATTAAAACCATGTGGACCAGGGGATTTGTTAGGATTAAAAGAACAAAAGCATTCCTTGATTTATTTATAAGAAAAATAAAGCAGTAGATCAGCTCTTTGCTCATCATAAATCTTCTTAGTAAAATAAAGTGAGAGATTCTCCTTGCTAAGATAAGGAGTATTACATCCAGTACCCAATAATCATTTATAAAACTGAACAAATTCTTGAGAAATAAGTTTGAGGGTCATCAATAATATTCCCATCTTCAGAAGTAATTCTTTTGATTCTGTTAACTTGCTGTCTTTGAATAATAGATTTGTGGAAGAAAGCAGCAAAAAATTCGACTTTTTTGTTTGATAGCATTTGCTTCCAAATTAACAAGTTTAAAATAATCATTTTTCAGTTGCTGAAGAAGACCTCCACCAGGACCTTTGTTCTCAATATCATCATGGATCAGGTCCAATTTTTCCTTTGCCTTATTAACTTGCTGAAAAACATCCCTACCATAATCCTTAGAAAATGTTTTTAATTTATTTTTGACATTTTTCAGCTTAGCATATAACACATACATTTTGCATCCATAGACATCCTTTGACCAAGCTTCCTTAATAATGGCTTGAAAACCCTCATACTTAGCCCAATAATTATACTATTTGAAAGGACTATTCAACTTTTAATTAGTAAAACCCAGATCAATCACAATAGAAGAATGGTCAGAGATACCAATTTTGTGAAAATTTGCCTCAGAATTTGGGAAATCAGTTAGCCAGTCATCATTTATAATAGCCCTGTGCAGCTTTCTCTTTATTAAATAAGTTTCACAGTTATTGTGCCAGATAAATAGAGAAACAGAAAATTTTAGGTCATGTAATTTTCCTTTCAAAAAATACAGTAATTTAATTTATCACATGATGGATACCATTTTTCACTTCCCCCTTCTCTTTCATTAGGATATCTTACAGCATTCAAATCACCAAGAGAGAGCCAAGGAAATAGGCCAATATTCTCAGAGATATTAATTAGGTAAGCCCATAATTCTCTTCATTTTTGCACATAATTAGAACCACAAATAATAAAAATAAAACAAGTGAAGTCCTTCTCAATATTTACCACTTTGCCGTGCATAACTTGGTCAGTAACAGTGATAATAGAAACAACCCACACAAGATTCCATCCTACGAGAATTCTACCATTTGGAGATAAATTAAAATTTATCAGCAATATTCCAAAAAGGCCAAATAGCTGTACAAACTTTGTCTTTATTTAAATAAGAACATTTAGTCTCAACTAGACCCATAAAAAGAAATTTTATTATTCTTAATAAATAATTGTTGGTTTCCGTGTACGAAATAACAATTAACAATAATAAAAGGACTGAACAAGAATTGAACAAAAAACCAGTGTAATCTTTATTAATTTCCAAATGGAATACAATAAACTGATTACAACATGTAGGTACTGAAAAGTAATTAAAATAAACGTTATCAGATTATTATTAATTAATAATCTGATGTATTGATTTGTAATTAAAAGAAACTGCCGGACTGGAAAGTATAAACTTAACAGCCGGACTGTTCTGTTTTAAATTGAAAGTACAGGACTGAATTGAAACTATTCTAATTACAGAATTAAATTACAGAATAGTAATTACAGCAAAAAACAGAACTTTAAACTAATTACAGAAAGGTACAAACAGAATAGAAAAGCTACAGCTAAGTACAGAATATTAAAATACTGAATCGGAAAAAACAGAATGTAAAAAAAACTGAATTTAAGTGCGGAAAATAAATGGACAGAATGTAAATAAAATTAGACGAGCCTACTGTTAACAGTATGCCCTTAACCGATATTCGCCCAACCACCTTGATGTTTCTGGTTGCGTTGACGCTTCGATCCCAAGTTACAACGTCTCTCGGAAGACTCGCCGGAAACTGGCGACGAGTCTAAGTCGAGCTGTTGGTGGGTGGTTCTCTCTGGTTCTAAGATGCTATGAAAAAAATATGCTGTTTAGAGAGAAGGAGATACTGATTATTTTAGTGTATGAATATGTGAGGGGAATGCTGCCTCTTTATAGAGGATTCTGAAACCGCAGAATTTATTGGTCATTTAATTCTGGGAGTTACATCCACAGAATCCGCCTCCATTACTGCTGGAGTTTCAAACTTTCTGGAACTCTAGAGACTGCTCTTGCAAATATGCAAAAGTCTCTTTTCAGTTTAGTACAAGACCCAAGACCCAAGCCCGCGTCCCGCGTCCCGAGGCCCGAGTCCCGAGACCCGAGCGAGCGAGCGCGTGTGTGGTACACACTAACTCACTCATGGGTATACAGACTTAATTAGTTTACCAACTATATGGGATGGACTTGTATATATAGAGTAAAAATCAAACTTGATTTTTCAATGTGGGATAACCCTCATGGTTTATTCCCACTCTCTACTCCATTTTCCAGATTTCGTTTTTTTCCCTCTTTCGAGTACCAACCTTCGAGTCCAATTATCATTCACACCCTTCCTCCGAATGGGTCATGCGATATACCGTTGCGAAGCTCGTCGCACGAGCTACTCAAATGCATAGAGTATAGCTTCAGAAAACCTGAGAATTCGCATTAAAAATTGGCTCAAAGATGGTCCCTGACCACTTGGAACAACCATGTTTAAACTACATGTTTTATCCCAATTTTTCCAACAATCCCCCACATGAATGTAATTGGCTCGAAAGCCTATGTCCTAAATGCAAATCAAGAGAACCGCAAAAGTTCACTGCCTAAGGTCAGGTAGCGCGCGTATTGAACCAGTCGTAGCGGAGTACCACTCAGAATACTGCTATTAGGTAGCTGTAAAGCTTTGAACCATCAAGCTTTGTGTATCCCAGAATGGCACCCGCACAGTGACCTCTCTACCCACGTACTAGGCCCTTTAGTTGTTGTCCATATTAGGCTTGGACAGCCTTGGCAACTTCAACTGAGTGCTCTAGTGAATTAGCCCAAGCTCATCACATGGTACCGGCCTTACACACTCGTTATAGGTGTTCCAAGTCGAAAGTGTCCGGACTCATTTTACTCGATCGTCGAGTTACTTGGATCATTAAGAGCCTCATGCTCACCCTTACAATGGTACAGGTCTATCACTCTGTCATCGCGGAAATGGGCTGGGAACTCCAGGTTTCCGAGTGCTTTGTTCGGTTGCCCCCAGAGTTCAGTTTCCATTTGAACCTATCAGGAAAGATTCCGTTTAAGTTGGGTTGTCTATGGGGGGGCCACCAATTTAATGGGCTTTAATCCCATTCCGTTCGATGACGTCTCGACTCCCACTTGAGTCAAGCCTTTAGTTAATGGATTCGCTATGTTTTCCTTTGATCTCACAAAATCTAAGGATACCACACCGTTAGATAACAATTCCCTTACGGATTTATGTCTACGACGTATATGTCGAGACTTTCCATTATACATATGATCTTGAGCCCGCGCAATAGCTGATTGACTATCGCAATGCATGCTTATTGCGGGAACAGGTTTCGGCCACATTGGAATTCCTTCCAATAGACTTCTCAGCCAGTCTGTCTCTTCGGTTGTTAAGTCTAACGCTATGAATTCAGATTCCATAGTTGACCTTGCAATACACGTCTGTTTGGACAAGACACAGCAGCTCCTCCCATTATAAACACATATCCACTCGTGGATCTTGTGCTATTGGAGTCTGATATCCAGTTGGCATCTGAATACCCTTCCAGTATCGCTGGATATCTGGTATAGTGCAGCCCGTAATCGGCTGAAAACCTCATATACCTGAGAAGTTTCATTATGACCTTCCAGTGTTCCTCATTTGGATTACTGGTGTACCTGCTCAGTCTACTCACTGAGTTTGCTATGTCTGGTCTAGTGCAATTCATTATATACATGAGACTGCCTATGACTCGAGAGAACTCCAATTGATTCACACTTTTACCGAAATTCTTTTTCAGGTTACAGTTGAAATCAATTGGGGTTCTAGACATAGCCTTACTGCCCTTGTCAAACTTGTCTAATACTTGTTTAACATAGTGACCTTGGGACAAGGCATATCCTTCTGATATTTTGGTAATCTTCATACCAAGTATTACATCAGCTATACCCAGATCCTTCATATCGAAGTGTTGTGATAACATTTTCTTTGTGGAGTTGATTCTATCATTACTCCCAATTATGATCATGTCATCCACATAGAGACAGACTACAACACAGTCTCTTCCACTTCCTTTAGAGTAGACACATTTATCGCACTCATTAATGCGAAAACCGTTTGATAGCATAATTCTATCAAACTTCTCATGACACTGCTTTGGCGCTTGTTTGAGTCCATATAGAGACTTTACAAGTTTGCACACTTAGTGCTCTTTACCAGGAACTACAAACCTTTCCGGTTGTTCCATGTAAATCTCTTCTTCCAGTTCTCCATTTAGAAACGCCGTCTTTATATCCATTTGATGTATTTCCATATCAAACAAAGCTGCGAGAGCAATGACGATTCGGATAGACGTTTTACTGGAGACAGGGGCATACGTGTCAAAATAATCGACACCTTCCGTTTGCCTGAAGCCTTTTACTACAAGTCTCGCCTTTTATTTCTCAATCGTGCCGTCAACCCTTAACTTCCTCTTGAAGATCCACTTGTGACCTAGGGGCTTACATCCTTTCGGAAGATCCACTAGTTCCCAGGTGTGGTTTTGCATGATTGATTCAATTTCATTTTGAATGGCTTCTTCCCAATATTGGGAATCCGGTGTTGACATAGCTTGTTTATATGTCACCGATTCGCCTTCAACCATGAAGGTTAAGAAGTCAGGTCCAAAGGAAGTTTCCTTCCTTGCCCTTTTGCTATGCCGAGGCTCTTCCTCTTCCCCTTCCTCTGTCGGTTCACTTGCCCCCACATTTCCTTCACTGTTCAACTCTTCAGTTGGTACAGATGTAGGTAATTTCCGGGGAAAGATATCTTCAAAGAAAGAGGCCTCTCGGCTTTCCATATACGTATCTACGTGCACATCGAGATTGTCCGACTTGTGCACGATAAACCGATATGCACTACTATTCTGTGCATATCCGATGAACACACAGTCCACCGTCTTAGGACCAATTCTCATCCTTTTAGGAGTGGGAACTAGGACCTTTGCGAGACAACCCCAAACCCGCAGGTTCTTATAACTGGGTTGATGACCTTTCCATAATTCATATGGAGTCTTTTCTTGCTTCTTATGTGGTAACTTGTTTAAAACATAGTTAGCGGAAAGTATCGCTTCCCCCCACATGTTCTGGGGTAACCCAGAACTTATTAGCATAACATTCATCATTTCCTTTAGCGTTCTATTTTTACGCTCATCAACCCCATTTTACTCGGGAATGTATGAGGCTGTGGTTTGATGTATAATGCCGCTTTCAGCGCATATCTGCTCAAACGGTGATTCATATTCACCGCCTCTATCACTTCTCAATGTTTTAATTTTCTTATTGAGTTGATTTTCAACTTCGGTCTTATAAAGAGCGAATTTCTCAACTGCTTCGTCTTTACTTCTCATTAAGTAAACGTAGCAGTATCTAGTACAATCATCTATAAAGGTGATAAAGTACTTTTTCCCTCCTCGTGTTTGTATAAACTTTAAGTCGCATACATCCGTGTGTATTAGACCGAGAGGTTCACTTTCTCGTTCAACATGTTGAAACGATGATTTCGTTAATTTTGCCTCAACACAAATCTCACATTTGTGTTGCTTATCAAAAACGAAATTTGGTATTAGTTTTAGTGATATTAATTTCTTTAAAGAATTATAATTCACGTGACCTAATCTACCATGCCACAAATGAAATGACTCAAATAAATAATTAAACTCAGAATTTTTATTGGCCTCTTGGGCAACAGTCATTACATTGCTAGTGCTACCCTCAGCTTTAGCACCTTTATTGAGAGCAGGTGTCCCTACGTTTAACTTAAACATGCCGTTGGTCATATAGCCACGACCTACATAGACACCATTTTTGGTGATTACAATTTTATCGGATTCTAAAACTAGCTTGAACCCGTTCTTCACCATCACCGATCCTGATACCAGATTCTTACGGATATCCGGAACATGAAGCACATTTGTCAACCTCAGCTCTTTTCCCAAGGTCATCTTCATCACGACAATTCCTTTTCCTTCCACCTTGGAAGTAGCAGAATTTCCCATGAATCAGCTTTCTCCCTCTACCGCTTCATAGGTCTTAAACATCCACCTTGTTGAGCAGATGTGGCTCGTGGCGCCGGTATCCAGCCGCCACTCTTTGGGGTTGCTCCCCACGAGATTCACCTCAAAGACCACAGCAGTAAAGTGGTCATCATCTCGTCCTCCCTCGGCCAGATGTGCCTGAGCTAGAGCTCTCCTTTTCCCTTTGCCCTTGAAGTTTCTCGGGGGGGGGGGGGGGGGGCTTGGGCTTAACAACTCCTTTATTGTCATAACAGTCGGCGGAACGATGGCCGGTCCTGTTACACACAAAGCAGGTTCCCGCAAATTTCTTTGCGACAACAGCACTGCCTCCGTTGTCTAAACGTTTCCATTTGACGTTGGAGCTTTCAACCACATTGACCTTTGCCATCGGGATGCTAGCACCACCGACTCTCCTCACGGAGCGACGGTTGCTCACCTCGATATTGAGCTTCTCATTGAGCCCCTCCAGCCTCATTTCCTTCCGCTTGTGCTTCAGGTAGTTTTGGAAGTCTTTCCATGATGGTGGCAATTTCTCAATCATGAGTGCCACCTGGAAAGGCTCGTTAATAACTAGCCTCTCAGCCTCAAGGCGATGGTAAATGAGTTGGAGCTCCTCAACTTGCTCCATGACACCCCTGCTGTCAGTCATACGGTACTCATGAAAGTCCGTGACAACAAATCTCTTTGTGCCAGCGTTATTCACTTTGTACTTATTTTCGAGAGTTTCCCATAGCTCCTTTGCAGTAGATTTGGGCTCGAAAACACTGAACAGCATGTCATCTAGAGCACACAGGATATAGTTCTTGCATAGGTAGTCCGCATGTCTCTATGCCTCAACCGCAGAGAACGACTGCTCGTCCAGATCATCCTCGCTTAGGACGGGAGCAGTCTCCTTGAGAAACCTGGTCAGATTCAGGGTCGTGAGATAAAACAGCATCTTTTGCTGCCAATGTTTAAAGTTGTCTCCCCTGAATTTTTCCGGTTTCTCCAGATGAGAAGTCGGCAAAGTAGGCACAGCCGAATACATCGGTGCCTTGCACTTGGCCTCAGCCTTGGCTCTAGCCGCAACCTTAGCTGCGGCCTTGGCCGTGGCCGCTGCTTCGGCCGCAGCCTCAGCTTTGGCCGTAGCATCCGCCATGGCCGCAGCCGCTGCGACCTCAGCCGCTGCAGCTACGTCATCGGCGTTAGCCACCACATTCGCATCGCCCCCAGTGTTATGGACAGGCCCACCAACCACTGGGTCATGCTCACCCCCGATAGGCAACTGAATAGGCGACGTGCTTGTCATCTGAAACGACAACACAAAACGTATGAGATACGTGTACAAAAAATTCTATAAACAAACACCAAAACTGATATTTGGGTTTGTAAAAGAATTAACAAACAAACAATAAACTAAACTTTTTATCCTTTTAAATATCAATACGGTTGATATTAAAAGGATTAAACGATTCTTATTGAATACCAATACGTTTGGTATCAACAAGATTCAAAACAATAAAAATTAAAACTGTTTGGAATTCTTTCTTTGTAATTCAATTTCTAATATAATTTAGAATTGAAAACAAAAAAGGCATTATTCCTTTTATAAAAGAAAAATAAATAATTGTATTAATTTAATACACGAAAGAAACAACAGAAATATCGGTTAAGATTGTTGGTTTCCGTGTACGAAATAACAATTAACAATAATAAAAGGACTGAACAAGAATTGAACAAAAAACGAGTGTAATCTTTATTAATTTCCAAATGGAATACAATAAACTGATTACAACATGTAGGTACTGAAAAATAATTAAAACAAACGTTATCAGATTATTATTAATTAATAATCTGATGTACTGATTTGTAATTAAAAGAAACTACCGGACTGGAAAGTATAAACTTAACAGCCGGACTGTTCTATTTTAAATTGAAAGTAAAGGACTGAATTGAAACTATTCTAATTACAGAATTAAATTACAGAATAGTAATTACAGCAAAAAACAAAACTTTAAACTAATTACAGAAAGGTACAAACAGAATAGAAAAGCTACAGCTAAGTACAGAATATTAAAATACTGAATCGGAAAAAACAGAATGTAAAAAAAACTGAATTTAAGTGCGGAAAATAAATGGACAGAATGTAAATAAAATTAGACGAGGCTACTGTTAACAGTATGCCCTTAACCGATATTCGCCCAACCACCTTGATGTTTCTGGTTGCGTTGGCGCTTCGATCTCAAGGTACAACGTCTCTCGGAAGACTCGCCGGAAACTGGCGACGAGTCTAAGTCGAGCTGTTGGTGGGTGGTTCTCTCTGGTTCTAAGATGCTATGAAAAAAATATGCCGTTTAGAGAGAAGGAGATACTGATTATTTTAGTGTATGAATATGTGAGGGGAATGCTGCCTCTTTATAGAGGATTCTGAAATCGCAGAATTTATTGGTCATTTAATTCTGAGAATACATCCCCAGAATCCGCCTCCATTACTGCTGGAGTTTCAAACTTTCTGGAACTCTAGGGACTGCTCTTGCAAATATGCAAAAGTCTCTTTTCAGTTTAGTACAAGACCCAAGACCCGAGACATTCCCCAAATCCCGAATCCCGCATCCCGCATCCCGAGATCCGAGCGAGCGCGCGCGTGGTACACACTAACCCACTCATGGGTATGTGGACTTAATTAGTTTACCAACTACATGGGATGAACTTGTATATATAGAGTAAAAATCAATCTTGATTTTCCAATGTGGGATAACACTCATGGTTTATTCTCACTCTCTACTCCATTTTCCAGATTTCGGTTTTTTCCCTCTTTCGAGTACCAACCTTCGAGTCCAATTATCATTCACACCCTTCCTCCGAATGGGTCATGCGATATACCGTTGCGAATCTCGTCGCACGAGCTACTTAAACGCATAGAGTATGGCCTCAGAAAACCTGAGAAGTCGCATTAAAAATTGGCTCAAAAATGGTCCCTGACCACTTGGAACAACCATGTTTAAACTACATGTTTTATCCCAATTTTTCCAACAATAATTTCATAGCTTCTTGTTTTGAAGGAATACAAAGACCACTCACATTACAACAAGATACTTAAATCATTAAAATAAGTTTTTTTTGCCAGTACTAGGGGAGCAAGACCCCACTTTTTTCTTCTTTTTACTATCATTTTTCTGATTTTTCATCAGAGAATTATCAGCTGGAGGAGATGTAGGAACATCAGTACCAGGCTCAGCTTCAAATTCACCTTCTTCATGGGCAATTAATTCAGTAAATTTGTTGCTTATTTTGACTAAATTTTCTTTTGATGCTATGTAATTTTCATAATAGGGGATTTTTTACTTAGCACTTTAGACCATTCTCCTTCATTTACCATAGTGCTTTTAGCCTGATTATCATCGGCTAAAACCAATGTTTTAAAAATCGCGCTATAGAGCGCGAAATAACGCTTTTTGGAAAAAAAACGCAACGAAAAACCATTATTTGGCTGGAATTGCGCTAAAATCGCGCTATAGTGGACCAAAAGTGCAAAAAGCGCGAAATTCTAGACCAAAAGCATAAATAGCGAGTTAGGAAAAAAAATAGCGGATCTAAATAATTAATATATATTGTGTAATTTTCATAAAAGTGTGTGCAGTCCAGATGGTTGAGACAGTGCTGTAATTTCCAGCAGACCCAAGTTTGAAACTCACCTATAACAAATTTTTTTTCTCTCGAAAAAATGCTACGATAGCGATAACGCTATTTAAAACATTGGCACTTCATACTTCTCCTAAACAACACCGAAACACAACTAATTTTGTTAATTACTTTGATACTAGTAGTAAAATTAGTGATAGTTCCGGTTGGGTTCAGGCTCCTTCCATGATAACTCCTCGAATGAGCCCTCAAGTTATTTCACTCAACCATAAGTTATATGTGTTTGGATGTTGTAGAGGCTCTCGCAAGTGTCGTCATAGGCCTGAATGTCTTGCCTGGGCCGAAGTATCTGACCCCTCTTTAGGCCTATGGACTGCCTTGCCCGACCCTCCCTTTTCCATGAACTTGGTTATCTGCTCTCCGAACCATCTCAACCAACATAGCACCAACACGATTCTCGCCATTAACGAATTGCTGGGCTTGTAAATTTGAGTTCCTCACGCCTTGGAGAGAGAATGAATATCACCGACCTGTTCTAGTCGACGACATTCTCTACTGGTTTGACGACGATATACATGCTTATGACATTAGCAACGACAAAACCTTTACGGGGCCTGTGCAGGATATTTCCTTCCAACGCTCCATGCGCCTTCGGTCGGATTGTTATGATGGTTATAACTACATCGGTTGGAGTAGGCCAGCAATATTTCATCTGGGCGGTTCCTATTTCTGTTTGCTGGGATTTGCAGACCCTACCACTTACATTGGATGCGACATAAATGTTACTCCAAATTGTTATCATTGTTTGACGATCAGGGTATCAAGAACAAAGGAATGCTATAAGCGCTTTGGTTTGCCAGGGCTGGACACTAGCGAATTCTTCCTGCGTGGAGCTGTCATCTCATGCCAGTCTTTTGTCATTGGCAGAGGCCACACTTATCTTGATGGCCGTTTTCTTTGTGGTATGACCGATTTATTTCCTTTCATCTTCGTGTTTATCTGCAATTTTATTTTTTTCTTATTATGCAAGTATTTCACTGCTTGATCTTTAGCTTTCAATTTGAAATTGCACTTGTTATAGGCGCCAAAAAGACCCCGTTGGCATACAATTTTTTGTCGAAAGGATGTTTTTACAGCAATGGCGAGTAAGTTTACTTAAAAAAAGCTATAGTGTAGTGCTTGGAATTATAAAAAGGAGCAGCTTCTATGAGAATTGCTGTTCGGCATTAACTCATGACTTTATTCGTTTTCTAATTTGAGTTACCACATTAATCTCATTGCTGCAGATGCATGTCAAGTATGCATTATATGAGAATTCAAATCAAAATGCCTTATTTGCATGTGGATTCAGTCGCTGGTCTTCCGGTCTTGGGAATCATTTTTATCTACTTTTTGGGTATTTAAGGGTTTTTTCATAATATATGGTGTCATGGATTTGTGCATTTGGTATTTTATTTAAGTTAAATGATGTAATGTGTGACTCATTCTGCTTAATCCATTTCGGGGTTGGCAGCCGAGACTGTAGTTTTGATTTTTTTTTTCCATTTTTGTTGGGCATATTTAAAAATCTTAATGTTATATATGGTGCTTTGGGTTTATTCACTTGTTTGATGTGTCCTATTAATTGATGAACTATGTGTCCGTGATATTGCAATGTGTCCGTGAAAATTTTGTTTTAAAACCCATTTAGAGGGATGTAGAGTTGATCAGATCAAGTATCCTCTCTAAGTTGTTGCAGATTGTGTAAATGGTATATCTCAAGATGTTACTTCTTACTACAACAATTTTTAGACACAGAGAGCAGCACCTTTCCTATCGTCACTGAAAGGTGCATTATTAGTGACGATACATTTAGGACACTAACCAGTAATTAGTATGGATATTTAGCAAGCTTTTCTATTTTGACAAATGATTTTAATTATTCTTTATTATTTTGGTCACTGTTGAGCTCAAACTTCACATATGAATACCGAGATTGGGGATATATTAGTCATTGTTTCCCTTTGCTACTGAAAATGGTTTGCTTAGGTGTAGTTTGGTCAATGTTTCACCTTGTCGCTCTTCTGCGATATATGTGTTATCCTTAATGTACCATTTTTCATTCTTTTTTACCTTTAGTTAATCCTTCACATTGTGTGTATAGAATGTAGTTGATATATATGACCAATCATGTTGCTAAAGATACCTGGTGTATGCGTAATTTGACGTTAATGCAGATACCCAATATTGAGATAAAATATATTATTTTTAGTATCGTATATATCTTCTTATTAATATAAGCCAACCCAAGAAAAAATGAGGCTGCCAAATTTTGGCCATTTTTTCCAAAAATGCCCCCACTCTTTTTTACTAATTACCAATATACATAATATAATTAATTAACTATTTGTCCTCAATATATTTTACTAATTACGAATGTAGGCTAAATTAATTAACAATTCGTTTTAACCTCCGTAACTATAATAAATTATACCAAATCTGAATATTATGTTAAAAATAAAATATATTACGAGATTTATGTCATTACGCGTATCACACGCAACGCGTGGGTAACTTTTAGTAGTATATATATATATATGTATATCCTTTGCTTCTGTTTTGATTTAATAATCAGAATAGTGATTTACATATCTGGTTCAATATTTTTCATTACTGAATGGTAAATTTGAATTATGTAAGGAGGAGCAGAGGCGGTCCTAAATTCTATAGTTTAGAGAGTGGGAACCATAGCTAATTAGAGAAATGGTAAATTTGAATGATGGGCTTTTAGGTGTGTTTGTGTTTGTGTTTGTGTGCTACATGGTGTCTATATAAGCGATGAATTTGTATTTGTTTATTCTATCTTGTGGAATCTTTTATCATGAAATTTGGGGTGTGATATTGTAACGCCTCGTAAATATAGTAGTTTACTATTTATTTTATTAATAAGATAATAATATTAAGTTATTGTGTATATTTACGTATTCGTGTGAAATATACAAGTGTGTGATATGAAATAGTGTGTATATAATAGTTGTGGAGATGATTGGTATCATGTAATAAATAGGTGGACTAGTTAGTAAATTAGTTAAACTAAAATCTAAATATATATATATACATATATATATATACAGTACATATACATATAGACGCAGCCGACATATATACATACATACGGAGAGAGAATAGAAAAGAGAGAGAGAGACCAGCGGAGATTGGACATAGAGAGAGACGAACGCCGGAGAAGGGGTTTAGGTTGCCGGAAAGGGACTGTTCAGGCCTGATCGGCGAGTTTGGCAGTGGTGCCTGGATTTTTCTTGGGTTTCGGACAACCGGGTTTTGATTCCGTTTCGGGTTCATTCGGAGTCCGTTTTTCACAATCAAATACATTATTTTGATCTACTCTTCGAGTCATATCTATCTGTGTAAGTCTTTCCCTCCAATTTTCACTTTTATAAAAAGTCGTTTTTAAGCGTTTTACTCTAATCCGAATTTACATCAATTATAATGATCCCTACCTCGATTTAATTACGTTTATGGACCGTTTGAGAACCGTTAGTAGGCTGTCTTGATCTGGTTCTAACTGTTCGGTTGGTTTTCGGCTTGAGTTTGGGAGTATTTGACAAACGAGCTCTCGTTTGCGTTGGTAAGGGGGAGTAATTTGTTTTCGCTTTAAAGGCGGTTTGTGTATTGTTTGTTGTGTGTTAAGTTATATAAAATTGTTAGTATATATTGCATCATGTTATTATATTGTGTATGTAACAGGCTTCGCATTGTTATTTTTATGATGATCATATTGTGTATGACGATTTTACTATTTTTATTATAAAATGAATTGTGGAAAAATAAATAAATAAAATGATTTAAGTGTGTTATTTAATTAAATCTTTTAAAAACGTGAAAGTGTGAAAGTGGTGAAAGTGTGACAGCGGTGATATTGTGTGAACATTGTGGTGACACCGTGACAAATATGTGTTCAAGTAATTTTTAATATTTAATTAAATAAACTATTACAAAGTGTGGCGTTCTTTATTTTATTTTCAGTTTGTGTACTTTACCATTTATGTTTCTGGGAGTTTTTATATTTATTTTAGGGATTACACTATCAAGTGTTAAGGCGGAGTTGTGTCACCTTACAGTGAGATCCCAGAAACTTGCGCAAAGATTAGGTATATCGGTACCATATGGTTAGTGCCCTTAAAACCGGCTCCATATCTTTTGGTCACGTATTAGTGTCGGAGTATGCGTGAGGGAACCATTGCACTTTGGGTTTGGGTCCTAGAGTAGAGTGGCTCTAAAAGTGGGTAACTGTGAGACAATCCCGGCTTTGTTTTCCGTGGAGTCTTGTTTTGTTTTATTTTATTTTTATTATTAATTCAGCTGATCTTGATTATATGTTCAATTACTCGTGTTTGAGAGTTTTACTTGTTGATGTGTTTTTCGTGCAATCGCCTTTGTCATTATTTGTCAAGATATCATATTTGTCATATTAGGATTGCGTGTGTGTGCTTAGTAGCACGCGCCATTTTTTAAAGCGAGATTGTTTTCTTAGCTCATTTCTTTGTTTTATGTACATTTTGTTTATGATCGATGTACAGGTGCTGACGTAGACCGTGGCAAAATTTAAAGTGTTTGCATGACGGTCATTATTATATTACACGTGATCGCGCACACGCTAAACTTGTTTTTATTCATTTTGGCATTTTCTCATTTTGAGACTTGTTGGCCTAGTAAGCGTTTAACACGAGATTAATTTTCTTTTGGTTTGAGTAATTTATCACGTGCACTTGTATATTTTAGATTACGCTATTTTAAAGAATGTCAGATGGGTTGGATTTGATTTATCGTTGTTGGATTATTTGGTAATCACGTTGCGATTTTGTTGTGTTGTTTCAGACAGGTCTAATTTATTGGAAACAAATAGATACTCGAATCTCATGCCGAAATTTTCAAAAAACGTATTGCATTGTTTGTGTTGTCATATTTGAACACCGTTGGCCACCCTTAGGCCAAGAAAGTGAATCAAATGTGATTATCGGCGTGGTTTTAAGTATTTATTTGGTTCTATTGATTAGCGTATTATCGAATGGCATTTGGCGTTTTTTTTATTTAAGCATTTTCCTTTTAAATAATATTCATGACACGGGTTACCCAAATCCGGGGCATGATAACTTGGTATCAGAGCCAACCGGGTTTCGATTACATTGGTTGCCTGTTGGGCAGGATAGGCACACACGGACGGGTAGTGGAATAAGATAGTAATACATTCTTTCATGAAAGTCTGCAATTGTTGGTAATTGTGCATACTTCCTTTGTGACATTTCTGTTCTATACTTTTACTTGAGTGACTTATAGAGCGTAACATATATGTTATGACATTGTGTTGTAAATACCTTGTTATTTACGTTTAAGTGTGATAGCTTCTAAATTTTAATTTTACTTTTGCAATGGTTAGGTGTAGTTATTAATCGCTTCTAAGAGAAAACCAACTCGCGGCACTGGTGGTAAGAGTCAAGGTCCAGTACCTACCCGTGCTCGTACTTTTAGGGGTCGGAATCCTGCTCCTAAAGAGGCACCCGGGAGTGGTAGTACGACAAGTCGCAATCGTGGTGGTGGTCATAGTGGTGGTCGAGGGAGAACCGGTCGTTAGGTTCCACCCGAAGATGTTCGTAATGATGCCCCACCTGAGGTTCATAATCTGGAGGAGGAAGGGGACATAAATCCGAATGGAGATGAGAATGGGAATGTCAACAACCCTATGATGACCTAGTTTATGAAGGCTATGGCAGAGACTATGCGACGCATGGGTTCATGTTCTCAAGGTGGGTTAATTGGTGGGGAGACAGAAGATTCAGCAGCTCAAAAACATTTTCAGAGTATGAAACCTCCTATCTTTTACGTGGGTGCTGACCCTGAAGTTGCCAAGACTTGGCTATCGGATGTGGAGAATATTTTTGAGTCGCTTCAAATCATGGAAGATAAATTAAAGGTGGTTTGTGATGTCCGTTATTTGAGGTGCAAGGCGGAAGAGTGCTGCAAGTGTTGAAAGGAGTTGTCCAGTCTGGGGGATATTAGTTGGAAGGTGTTCGGGGAGATGTTTCTCAAGAAGTATTTTCCTCAGGCGATGCAAGATTAAAAGAAAACCGAATTTCTAAAGCTTATTCAGGGTAATATGAGTGTGCGTGACTATCAGTTAAAGTTCCATAAGTCATCTATGTACTATCCAGAAAGCGTAAGCACTGAGGAGCTTCGTTGTCACCGGTTTGAACAGAGATTACGTCATAAGATTCTAAGCAGTCTAGCATCGCATGTGTTTACTTCTTTTGACGTCATTGTAGAAAGCGCGTTGAAAGTCGAGGCGGCGGATATTGAGGAAAAGCACATTCTGGCTCCTAAGCTACATAAGCCCCCTTTTCCGTCTTCGAATCATGTCTCTGGTTCTCGGTTTCAGTTCGGAGGGACTAAACGTAATTTGGGTAATAACGGGGGTGATCGTAAGAGGCTGAGGGAGGCCGACTCTTTTCCAGATTTTCGAGGACATTCCCAGCCTAGGAGTTATTCGAGTACGGGTTCTGTGTCTTCTTCTCCTCAAGCGAATTCTGGATGCTATAATTGTGGTTCTCGGACTCATAGGGTTCGAGACTGTCCTAGGGCCAAGTGTCATATGTGTGGTGGCTTAGGACATCTTCAGGGTCAGTGCATGTCAAGGGGGACCAGTGCCACTTCTTCACCTCCTATTCGTACTACTCCAACTACTTAGAACTATTCAACTGCGCCTTCTTATTCTGGTTCTAAGGCTCCTATTTTTCATAATTCAACGGCAACTCGTGGTGGTTTTCAGAGTTCCGGTCGTGGTGGTTATCACCAGCACCAGTCTTCTCAGGGTATTCAAGCTCGTGTGTTCGCCCTGTCTCATGTTAATACTGACAGGGGCGAACCTTAAGTTATTCAATGTACCTTACTCGTTAGCTCTTCTTGGGGTAATCTATTATTTGATACTGGCTCTTCTCGTTCATTTATTTCCTCTCATTTTGCTTTATCTATGGGTTTATTATTCAGTATCCAAGATCCTGCTATTTTGGTTGAAACTTCTATTCATGGTTGTGTTCCGCTTAATCGTATATGTCGTGACTGTGTGCTCTATATCTCTGAACACTCTTTTTTGTTCGACTTTCTTGTGCTTGATATAACTGGCGTTGATGTTATTCTTGGTATGGACAGGTTATCTTTCTTTCAGGCCATTATTGATTGTGAGCGTAGACGTGTATCTTTTACAACTCCTTCTTGTGTCGTATTATTTTGTCGGGGGACCGATGTATTCGTTTTTCTCCACCGGGGAATGTTTTTGATGACTTGGGTGGTTTATTAGCTAGCTTATCGGTTAGTGGTGAAGTATTTACCAATGTCAAGCTACCTCCAGTGGTGTGTGAGTTTTCCGAGATGCTTCCTAATTATCTTGTCGAACTTCCTCCTCATCGTAAGGTGAAGTTTTCCATAGATTTAGCACCAGGGACTGCTCCTGTTGCTATGAATCCTTATCGTTTAGCGTCAACTGAGTTAAAAGAGTTAAAGGAACATTTGGATGATTTGTTGGGTAAGGGATTTATACGTTCTAGTGTGTCTTTGTGGGGGTGTGCCAACATTATTTGTCCAGAAGAAGGATGGTAGTATATGTATGTGTATTGATTATAATAAGCTGAATCGATTTACGATAAAGAATAAGTATCCTCTGCCATGAATCGATGACCTCTTTGATCAGCTGAAAGTGTCGAAGTGTTTTTCGAAGATTGATCTTCGCTAAGGGTACCATCAACTTCGAGTTCGTGAGTTGGATATTCCTAAGACTGCATTTCGTACTCGGTATGGTCATTATAAGTTTTTAGTGATGCCATTCGGGTTTACGAATGCAGCTGCTTCTTTTATGGACTTGATGAACCGTGTTTTTAGAGCCTTTCTGGATTGGTAGTTCATCATGGTAGCACAAAAATGTACCATGACCTGGCACGACAGTTTTATTGGAGCGGGATGAAAAAAGATGTGGCAAATTTTATTAGTAAGTGTCTTACTTATGAGCAGGTGAAGATTGAGCACCAAAAGCCGGGAGGGTTGCTCAAGCTTTTGCCATACCCGAGTGGAAGTGGGAACTCATAACTATTGATTTTGTAGTGGGGTTGCCGAGATCTAGTAGGGGGAAAGATGCGATATGGGTCATAGTGAATCGGTTGACGAAATCGGTCCAGTTTCTCCCGATGCGTGTTAGCGACAAAGTCGAGCAGCTATGCGAGCTTTATGTATATGAGATTGTTCTCTTACATGGTGTCACAATTTCTATTGGGTCTGATCGTGATCCTTGCTTTGTGTCTCGTTTCTGGCAGAGTCTTCAGAAGGCGTTGGGGACAAAACTAGATTTGAGTACTGCGTATCACCCTTAGACCGATGGTCAATCGGAGATGGCTATTCAGGCATTAGAGGATATGCTTCGTACATGTGTTCTTGATTTTGGCGGGGGTTGGGAGAAACATGTGCCCTTGATTGAGTTTGTTATAATAATAGTTATCATTCGAGCATTAGGATGGCTCTTTATGAGGCGTTATATGGGCGACCTTGTAGATCTACTGTGTGTTGGATAGTGTCCGGTGAATCGTCATTTTTAGGACCATATGTGGTTCGAGAGACTACAAAGAAGATTCTTTTAATTAAGCAAAAGCTTGAGACAGCGAGAACCGTCAAAATAGTTATGCGGATAGACGAAGGCGACCGTTGGAGTTTGGGGTGGGTGATCATGTGTTCCTTCAGATATTGCCTCATAAGGGCATTATGCGTTTTGGAAGGCCTGGGAAGTTGTCACCGCGGTTTATTGGACCTTTCTAGATTTTTAAGAGAGTTGGTGATCTGGCCTATCAGCTAGCTTTGCCACCGCAATTGGTGAATATACACCCAGTGTTCCATGTTTCGATGCTCCGGAAGTACGAGCGAGACCCGTCTCATATTTTGAATTTTTTCGATCTTCGTGTACATGAGGACGTTTCTTATGTGGTTCGTCCGGTCGATATACTTGATAGACGTGAGCAGGTATTACGGAGGCGCGTTATTTATTTGGTGAAAGTATTGTGGAGTCACCATGGGACTGAAGAGGCAACATGGGAGCGTGAGCTGGAGATTCGTGCTAATTATCCGGACTTAATTATAGACTCAGGTATGTGCTAAATTTCGGGACGAAATTTCTTCTTAAGTTGGGGAGAATGTAACGTCTCAGAAATTTAGTAGTTTACTATTTATTTTATTAACAAGATAGTGATATTAAGTTCTTGTGTGTACCTACGTCTTCGTGTGAAATATACATGTGTGTATATAATAGTTGTGGGGATAATTGGTATCATGGAATAAATAGGTGGAATAGTTAATAAATTAGTTAAATTAATATCTATATATATATATATATATACACACACAGTACATATACACACACGCAGCCGACATATATACATATGCACGGATACATACATACGGGGAGAGAGAATAGAAAAGAGAGGGAGAGACCAGCGGATATTGGACATAGAGAGAGAGAGAGAGACGAACGCCGGAGAAGGGGTTTAGGTCGCCGGAAAGAGACTTCTCAGGTCTGATCGGAGAGTTTGGCAGTGGTGCATGGGTTTTTTTTGGATTTCGGACAGCGGGGTTTTGATTCCGTTTCGGGTTCATTCGGAATCCGTTTTTCATAGTCAAATACATTATTTTGATATTCTCTTCGTGGCCTATCTATTTCTGTAAGTCTTTCCCTCCAATTTTCACTTTTATAAAAGGTCGTTTTTGAGGGGTTTACTCTAATCTGAATTTACATCAATTATAATGATTCCTATCTCGTTTTAATTATGTTTAGTGACTATTTGAGGATCGTTAGTAGGCTGTCCAGATCTGGTTCTAACTGTTCGGTGGGTTTTCGTCTTGAGTTTGGTGACATTTGACAAACGAACTCTCGTTTGCGTAGGTAAGGGGACGGAATATGGTTTCGCTTTAAAGGAGGTTTGTGTGTTGTTTGTTGTGTGTTAAGTTATATAAAATGGTTAGTATGTATTGCATCATATTATTGTACTCTGTGTGTAACATGATTCATATTGTTATTTTTATGCTGATCATATTGTGTATGGTGATTTTACTATTTTTATTATAAAATGAATTGTGGGAAAGCAAATAAATAAAATGATTTAATTGTGTTATTTAATTAAATCTTTTAAAAATGTGAAAGTGGTGAAAGTGTGACAGTAGTGATATTGTGTGAGCATTGTGGGGATACCGTGACAAAGATGTGTTCAAGTGATTTCTAATATTCAATTAAATAAACTATAATAAAGTGTGGCGTTCTTTATTTTATTTTCAGTTTGTGTACTTTACCATTTACGCTTTTGGGAGTCTTTTATATTTATTTTAGGGATTGCAGTACCAAGTGTTAAGGTGGAGTTGTGTCAGCTTACGATGACATCCCGAAAACTTGCACAAGGATTAGATATATCGGTATTATAGGGTTAGTGCATTTAAAGCTGATCCCATATCTTTTAGTCACATATTAGTGTCGGAGTATGGGTGATGGAACCATTGCACTTTGGGTCCTTTAGCAGAGTGACTCTAAACGTGGGTACATGTGAGGCAATCTCGACTTTGTTTTTCATGGAGTCTTGTTTTGTTTTATTTTATTTTTATTATTAATTCAGTTGGTCTTGATTATATGTTCAATTATTCGTGTTTGGGAGTTCTACTTGTTCATGTGTTTTCCGTGCAGTCGCATTTTGTCATTATTTGTCAAGATATCACATTTGTCAATATATCATATTTGTCATGTTAGGATTGCGTGTGCATGCTTAGTAGCACGCGCCGTTTTTTTAAACGATATTGTTTTCTTACATCTTTTCTTTGTTTTCTGTACATATTGTTCATGATCGATGTACTGGTGCTGACGTAGACCATGGCAAATTTTAGAGTGCTTGCATGGGACTTATTATCATATTACACATGATCGCGCGCATGCTAGACTTGTTTTTATTCTTTTTTACATTTTCTCATTTTGAGTCTTGTTGGTCTAGTAAACGTTTAACGCGAGATTATTTTTCTTTTGCTTGGAGTAATTTATAACGTGCACTTGTATATTTTAGATTACGCTATTTGATAGAATGTCACATGCGTTTAATTTGATTTATCCTTGTTGGATTATTTGGTAATCGCGTTGCGATTTTGTTATGTGTTGTTTCAGATAGTATAATTTATTGAAAACAAATAGATACGGGAAACTCATGCCAAAATTTTCTAGAATGTACTGCATTGTTTGTGTTGTCACATTTGAACACTGTTGTGAGGACAGATGTGAGATCAGATTCGACCAAAACCTTGTGCGGAGCACCAGTAGTAAGTATAAGGTTTCGAGCCATCGTGGCAATGTGACGATGCTTTCTTTCGGCAAGTCCATTTTGTTCAGGGATGTGTGGACATGGAAATTATTGTTGAATGCCCAAAGAGTTACAATATTCAATCAATAGATTATTAACATATTCGGTGCAATTATCACTTTGGAAAAATTTAATGACGACACCAAAGTGATTTTGAATTTTACCAATAAAGGTTTGAAAATGGGTAATTACTTCATTTTTCCAGCGCATTGGATAAATCGACGAATATTGTGAAAATTCCTCAGTAAATTGAACGTAATATTTAAAATTGCAAGTAGATGGGGTGGATGAATACAATACGTCACTATGAATGATATGAAAAGGAGAATGAGTGGACAATTTATTAGACTGAAAAGTTAATTTATGAGACTTGCTAAGAGCACATTCAGGAAAAAAATTACGAAAAGAAAGCTTACATCCAATAGAAGAACTTAAACAAACAAGACATCAGATGAAGGATGGCCAAGTCTCTTGTGCCAAATGGAAGAGTGAATGGTGGCGAGATCTTATGGAGTGGAAGGAACGTCCGACAGCTGAAGAGGATATAGCCTGTCTTTACAAGGGTCCTGAAAAAATAAACGACCAGAATGTAAGCAATATATCTGATAATAATCAGGTGCGATGAGAAATACAACTTGATTGTATTTAGTAAAACGAGCAATAGATAACAATTTTTTATGAATTGAAGGGATTTGAAAAACATTTTGTAAAGAAAAATTAGATGATCCTACAGAAATGGGCAAGTTACCAGTATGGGAAATGGGCATCGAGTCCCCATTACCCATGAAAACATTATGTGGACCAGCATATTGTTGCAGATTAATGACGGGTATGGAGGTCATATGATGCGTAGCTCCGGTGTTTAGTTACCAATTAGGATCAGCCGCGAAGTGAGCTCCAGCGAAAGGTGCAACAGTGTTTGGGTCTGGATATCGACGAGGGCACTGATTGTTTCCATGCCGAGTTATGTGGCAATTAAAGCACCAAATTGGAGCCGGACCAAGAAGACCATTGGAGGACTGAGATCAAGGGGCCGAATTGGGAAATGTGTAATGTCCAAATGCATTAAATGGTGGCAATTGTGCAGGAAATTGTGGCGACGAAAATCCATTGTAGTGTTGTTGATAGTTGCGTGCATTGTTGTACTTTTTTGGGCGACCAAAATTCCAGTTGTTTGGACTAAAATTCCGACCAGGTTGAGGATGATTATCGCGGCGTGTATTGCTATTATGAAACAGACCAATGGCTGATCCGTGCTTATGAGTGCGGTGTTGCTGGGAATCAAAAGACAGAATGCAAGATCTAAGTTCGGTAAAGTCAGGGAGAGAAGAGTGTTGGGAAAGAGCGGTGCATAGCATAAGATAATCAGATCCAAGGCCATGAAGTATTGCAAGAACCAGATCCTCATCAGATACCGGCTTTTTAATAGCCACCAATTGATCAGCAATTGACTTCGCATGACGAAGATACTCGCCAATTGATTTAGAACCTTTGTTAAGTTCAAGAAGTTGTAGCTTAAGACTAGAAGCACTACCTGTAGAATGTTGCGAGTAGTGGCGAGCGAGACAATCCCAGATTCCTTAGAAGTGTCGAATCCAATGGTAAGTTACGACACACTCTCAATTAGAGAAGTGGTGATAAGGCTAACGATTTATTGATCCACGGTGAACCATTCTTCATATTTGGTGTTGGAGATAGTTGTACCTGCTGCAATTTCTGTAAAAGGTGTGTCAAATGTCTAAGATGGTTCTGGTATGGAACCATCTACATAACCCCAGAGTTTAGCACCATGTAGGTATGATTTGATTTGTCGGAGTCAAGTGAGATAATTTGTCTCAGTGAGTTTGGTGAATTGTGCAGTGTTTTGTGTCAGAGTTTATTGCTGTGCTTTTAATGCTATGCTGATTTTGTTCAATTACTTTAACATTAACCTTCGTTTATATAGTACATTTGCTAAGCTGGGGCCCATGGATAGCTTAAGAGGTGAGTTTCTTACTTCTAAGCCTTCCTCCCTTCCAAATATTAAAAGCTACAAGCTAGAGAACCCCATCTATTTTCCCAGCCTTTCCAAATTAATTAGGTTGTTTTGATGATGAATATTTTTTGCTACATAACCTTCTAGATGAAATACTTTCTACAAATAAATGTTTACACCTTAATTGATGTCGTAGTCTTTTAGCTATAAATTCAAACATTCCAAGACTAGGTCTTCAAAAAGATTGCTTCTGTTTGGTTCGAGGGTTGACTGAGATGTGTTTTGGTGTGTTTGAAGTTAACTAACTGAAAGAAATTCGCTACTACATTGAATAAAGTGTGAGTTTCGAGTTGCTTCTGGGTTTCCTACCTATGTTTTTTATTAACTCACTTTTATTTAATTCATTAAAACTACTAAAAGAATTCCACTTTAAAATTTTCAAATTGATGTGCCAATTGAACTGCCGCTTCCAATAAAATGAACAAATTAAATACAAAGAGAGAAAGCATAGGTATGACTCTAACTTCCAATCATTTCCAGAGGCTCATGTTGTTACATATCGACTTATTCTGGATATACATTTAGGGATTTGCCAATTAGATCCGTTGAAACATGGGTTCAATAATTGATTTTCATTATAAGTGTGATTATGATTTAATGATTTTATAATTCGATGATATAATGTTTGATCCTTTTCAAAAACATCAAATGTATATTTTAGGATTTAAAATTATAAATCACTCAATAATGAAGTCAACGGTTCAAACGGAAGTCGATTCGGAGTCCGAACGAGCAAATTACAAGTGTTTCAAAAAATAGAAAAAATCAGTGCAGAAATCTCGATCGATCGAGATAAAGTCCGATCGATCGAAAATGGTCCAAAAAGTTCCAATAAATTTCGATCCATCGAGATATAGTCCGTTCGATCAAAACTATAGCAAGTATAAAGTTCTCTAGAAATCTCGATCGATCAAGATTCAGTCCGTTTAAAAAAAGTTATTTTTTACTTTTTCGGAAATAAGCCATTAGCTATTGAATAATACACACAACAACTCTAAACGGTCATCTATGGACCAATCACCTCAATACTTCTCCAAAACACACCAATCACCATCCCTGAATCTCTCTATATATTAAACACACAAAAAAACTCCATTATTGAACAAAAAAGCTCAAAAAGGGAAAAACGAGAATAAAAGTGAGCAAGCTCAAAAAACATAAAAAAAAAACTCAACAATTAGCTTATTTAGAATCAATAAAATAGTGAGTGTGGTTACATTGTTGTAATAAAATTGTAAATAGCAAACTTATAAACTCAATTGTGAGTGAGTGTTTGGGTAAAATCTTTTAAGGTAAAGTGTTGGTTAAAAGTTTTAGGTTAAACACTTGGTTATTCATAGATTGAGGGGGAGTCGTTGACTTTCCTTTTGTGTACTCTTGCACTTGTATCAAGATTGTATCATCGGGTAGAACGTGAGAAAATCGGTTGATTAGCTCGGTAGCATTTGTAATCTTGGAAAGAAGATTATGGTGAAATAGTCGGTAGCGTGAATACCGAGGATATCGTTGTGTCAATTTCTTCCATTACTCTTTACTTTCCGTAACTTATTTATTTGTGATTATACGCATGTTTCAATTTATTCATACATTATATTTGCACATTTATTGTCGCAAATATATATTGAGCTAGTTGGCTTGTTAGTTGCGCTTATAATTTTAATTACACGAAAAACGCATTAAATATTATTCACCCCTTCTAAGTTTTAGCCGCACGGGCCAACAAGATTTATCGGCTTAAGTTGAGAGTTATTCTCACTTACTGAAAACAAGATTGACTCGCTTTAATTACACTACTAACTTCTAATTTTTACGCTGACTATAGAATTTTCTTCCAACTCGGCGTTCACGTGACAAGTTTTATAAGGAGCTCAGTTGTGGCATATGTAGCTATTCGCTATTTACCCTTTATTTCGACGTTATTATGAATGGAATTTAATTACCGGCTTCTTTTAATTCCAAATTTATAAGTTAAGGTAAATTTACTTTGCTCTCAGGGTAAAAATAGGTTGACGTAGTTCCTAAAACTACAAATAAACAGCCACACCGATTGGATGGTTCGTTAAGCCAACGCTTGCGGTACTCATTCGTAAACATTTTTTATAACATTTTTTTATAACTTGTAACTCGCTAATCCAACAATACTGAAAAATCATCACCCTATTAAAACGACACCCCCACTGAAATAAAATAAAAAACTACAATATGCTTTAATAAAAATATATATTCTCTCTTCTCATGTGTTTTTTTAATTAAAGATAAAATAATATGTATTGTTCCTTGTCAACCGTACGTATATTTTGCCACATTTTATTGGACCTCTACTGTAATTAAGATATATATCCCACATATATATATATATATATATATATATATATATATATATATATACTCCTTAAAACTTCATCTTCTTCTCACTGTATCGGCCGCTGTCTCCCTCTCTCTCTCTCCCCAACCAACCAGCTAACAGTTTAAAATAAATAAATAAAAAGAGAGAATAAAATGAGTCAGAGAAGATGCAGTACAACTGCAAGGAGTAAGAAGAAGCGTTACGCGGAAGAGAGATCAATCGTATTCCGAGGTTTATGCAACGACAAAGAGGAAGCTATATTCACCATGCCTTACACCTGCTTATACCCAACTCTATTAAAAAACAACAACAACAATAACAATACAAATACTAACAAGTCTAAGAAGAGACAGCTTGATTGCATGTTCAACCATTCTCTTCTCCATTCGAACCCAATTCCGATTTTGTTGCCCCAACTCCCCATCCCTCCTGATACAATACCTACAGGTTATATTCCACTTCTTCTTTTCTTTTTTTATATTAAATATCTCATCACTATTATTATAAGTATAAATTTATACTTTTATAAGTAAGGGACGAATAAAAGTATTCGTATATGCAGTGGCGGAACTAATATGATGTTGGTATTGCCTATTGGTGTTGGTGGGGCTAAATTTCATATGCAGGGCCGGAACTGGAGTGGGGATAGGTGGTGCCGCCACCACCCCAGAATTTTTCAAAAAAATAATAAAAATATATATATATGATAAGTATAATTATAGACCCCCATTAGCAGATGTAGCCAACTATAGGTCACAGGTTTTAAATTCTATCTGCTTATTTTTTTCGACCCCTGTGCAAAAATCTTCATATATGCATCTTCGAAGGTAACTTTATGCATCTTGCGATCTTCAAACATCACATGTTTACCTTGCAGTTCGGCCTTAGTGTCTTATAATCTTAAATCCCAATTGCTCGGTTTAGAGTTATATTTTGTAAGTCTAGTATCTCTCAATTAATCAAAATATTTTGTATTTATTCTCACTTTGTTGAAATACTTGAATTTATTGGAGATTTCAAATGATAGTTATGTTATTTAAGTCGGCTTCTTAATTAGAACTAGTTTAATTTAGGGTTTTATAATTGATGATTTGCCTTTCATAAGTCGAAATTGGAACTTTGTTTTTATGGATTTTACAAATAGTACTGTACTTTGAAGACTGTTGCCGTAATATATGGATTTTTAAGGTTTTGAACAGCTTTTAAGCTTGTTTTGGACAGCTTTTAAGCCATATTATATGGATTTTAAGCCATATTATATGGATTTTAAGGTTTTGGACAGCTGGTTATTACAAAGAGTTTATGGGAAATATTATATGGATTTTGAATGTTGCGTGAATTTTAGAAGGGGGTGATTTGAATGCCATCCTGTGTTTGTGATTGTATTCCTTTGTTTTAAGTCTAAAATGCAGGTAGATGTTGTATAGTAAATTAGTACTTCCTAGTTGTTTGGTTGTAAAACAGATTTGTAAGCTGCTCTAGCTTGTTTGGGTTGTAAAACAACGTATATAAGCTCGTACTAGCACTTTTGTCTATACTTTGGATGAATGGTTGTAAACTGGGTTTGGTCACAAGTATATACTTAGCTTTTAAGCTGTTTCTGACACAGTTTTAAAGCTATTTTTACACAGCTATGAAGCTGTTTTTGGACAGACTGTAAGCTGGTTTTAAAGCTGTTTTTACACAGCTTGTAAGCAGTTTTTGGACAGCTTTTAAGCTGTTTTTACACAGTTCTTAAGATGTTTCCGCCACAGCTTTAAAGCGGTTTTTTACACAGCTATTAAGCGGTTTCTGGACAGATTATAAACTGTTGTTTAAAGCTGTTTTTTAACGGTTGGTGTTCGGAGTTGGTATTCATATTTTTTAATAATAAAATATAAAATAAATAAATTATTTTTTATTATTAAAAGTACCTTGATTACATAAATATGAAATTTAATAAAAAAATGTTTTTTAAAATATTTTTATATATTTGTAATGAATTTAAATGCAAAAAAAGTTAGGACCAAAAGTTGTTTAAAAACACTATTTAGGGATAGAATTGGTGCTTTAGTAAATGTCAGGGACCAGTTTTCATTAAAAAGAAATTATATACAGTTTATATATATAAAGGACCATTATGTAATTTATTTGAGGACCACGCTGGAATTTTGTTAAACTTCGGGGGGTCACGCGGTGATTAAATCACAGCGGACTGGGCACCCCTTCCCCCTTCTGTATCTGCGCCTCTCTCTCACCTCACCTCTGCGGAAGCTCAAAACAGACCCCCGCCTCCGCCGCCGTTAATCTTACCTTGCGTCTCCGCCTGTGCCTCCGACAGCGGAGCAACAGACCGCTAAACATGCTCTTAGGCCTTTGAGTATAAAGATACTGTGTTAGTTTTCCACTTGAGGGAACTATTATTCGGTTTTCTATGTGACCATGTACCAATAAATAAATTTTCTTTGTTTCCCGTTTCAACGGGACTATCCGCATCCCCATAGAGCTGCTGTTGGCGACTTAGTTCAACTTGACGAAAGTTTATGAAATAAAAGTAAGAACAGTGAAAAGCAACCACCAATAAGCTGAAGGCACCCTTAAACTGCTTAACAATAACTCTATGTGAACCGAAATTCGAAAGAAGTTAGACAAAAGGACCAAAAAAATGCGTAGTGTGTAAAATTTATGAGACAAAATTTCAAACTTTATAATGAGTATAGTGACTACAAAATTGTAATATACAAGTGTTGAGGGGAACAAAAATGGTTCATACTCTACACTTTACTACTTTACTGTAGAGACTTAAAATGCCTGTCAAAACCATCAATTTGCAGGTTTATTTAAAGCATGTTGGGCTGTTCTTGGCTCGACTATTTATTTCTTTGGTTCGAAGGACAACATTGGAAACAAAATCTACTACTTAAAAAGACATGTTGAGAAAAAAGCTTCTATTACAAACCTAAGCTTCAAAAAAGGTGGTTACATGATTAAATCAAGAAATGACCCCACAATTGTGGCACTAGACGGCAAAATCTATGTATAGGGTGGAGATAAAGATATATGGACCGAAGTTTTTGAACCAATTCAAGATAGTCCTCAAGGTCACACAAGAGCTCTTTCTTCACCACCATCTTCATTTCGTCTTCAATCTCCGGATTTTGCTGTTGCAATTGAAAAGGATAAGAAAATAGTTGCGGGTTGGGACGAAGAAGATACCCTACTTGAGTATGATATCGCATGTGATTCATGGGTGTACCATAAACTTGATTTCGAATTTGAGTTTCGAAGCTGTTTTTGTAAGCCTGTAGCCGCCGGAAGTTGCTTGTACTGGTTACGTTAAAATATGTGGGCATATGATCTCGACACTAAACGATCTTATGAAGGACTTGTTGAAGATTGTTTGATTCAGCATTCATTAGAGACTCCGGATATGAGTTATCTTCCCAGTGATTTCCTTGTATCTTTGCTTCATTTAAGTGGAGATCTTTTCTATATGATCTGGTTTGATCGTTCTCAACTGGAAACCCTTCACTGCACAACGATAAAAGTTCTCAAAACCACCACTAATCTACAAGGCAACCACTACAAACTACAGACTATTGTTGTCTCATGCCAAACCTTTGTCTCCAAAGATCCAATGGATCGCAAAGGTCATGCTCTACTGTTCTAGCGTGTAAGTTACTCTCTGTCACCCTAAAAATGTGGAATCTTATGATAATCATCTCCATTTAATTCAGTAAGACGCTTGATTTTATGTCTATTTGAGATGTGTTCTAAAGCTTTTGGAGAATATAATTTGGAGATTGTTGATCATTTAATTGATGCTTACTCATTTAGTGTTGCTCTCCTGTGATATCTATTGCTTGTAAACCTTTTTATGATTTGTCTTCTTAGACGACAATCAATGCTTTTTAAAATTGTGTAGAAGTCCCTAATATGATTTGGGTAATGAATATCTACAAGAAACTATATGAAGCTAAGCTATATGACAGTGGTGGACCTGGTGAATATTCTGGTCTTAAAAAAATTACATATGTATGAAATGATAATAGAGATTTAGGAATTCAGGCTTAACAAAATAGTACATTGTTTTTCTTTTTCTCCAAAATTGAAAATACATACAATAGCTATATATATTGTAACTCTCTCTCACTTCTCTATATCAACAATTTGTAAAGGAAGGAGATAAATAATAGGAGCTTTTCTTCCAAGGTATATATCACTACAAATTGCTCAGCCTAATATCCCCACTTAGCATTTCTCATTCTTTTCGCTCAAAAAATTCACAATTTCTACAGTAATTTTAAGAAAAATTAATTTGGTACCTAGACTACATATCTAGGTGTTATTGATTTATATACTAGTGGTTTCCAATTTTGTGGTTTGCAACTTTTTGTTAGCATAAAATTTGTTATTGTCTTGTATTATTTTAACTTCTTTATTCATTTATTAAATTTTCTAAACCACTATTTGACATTAGCTATGAATTCCAACGTTACGAGCCCGACTTAATTTTAAAGGCCCAAAAATTTACGAGCATGAAATTGAACAAATGTCAAAATTTGCATTTCTATAATAATTTTAAGAAAAGGATTTTGGTAGCTAGACTACAAATCTAGGAGTCATTGATTTAGATACTAGTGGTTTGCAACTTTTATTACCATAAATTTTGTTGTTATCTTATTTTAACTTCTTCATTGATTTATTAAATTTTCTAAACTAATATTTGACACTAGCCTATGGAATCCAACGTTACGAGCCCGACTCAATTTGAAAGGACAAAAAATATACGAACTTGAAATTGAACAAATGTATCAAACAGGATCAGAACATTGACATGTTAGCCTTAATTGATATCTCCATGTATAGTTGTTTTATGCATTTCGTTTATTTGATTTTACTGTGATATTGTTTACTCAATTGGGTATTTATATTTGTTTTGGTGATTCAGTGGGTTTTTCTTTATTTGCACTTCCACTTTGTGATTGTTCATACTCCATTCTTTGTTCTTAGTACTTTTTACCTTTTGTTTTCGAGTTTTCTTGATTGACTTGTGGTGTATGGATCTGAGGTTGTTATATTGTTACTTTTGCAACCCATTAGTGCTTAGTTGTTTGATTTATTTGTTAGATTTGGAGTGATAATTTGTTGATGTAAAAGACGACTTTATTTTGTATTTAAATGGTAGTTTTTTGATTTTGGTATCTTTTTTCTACAATCCCAAAAATATCCTCATATAATTTCTTTTTCTTCTACTATTATTGATTCAGGAGGATTTAGGCACATCAATTAAGGTCAATTTTATTCTAGGAGGGGAAGTAACCGATGGTACGCTCCAAGCCACGATCGGTGATAGACAGGTGTGGGCTACCATATATGATGATGCGGATGCAGCTCTGGCAGCCAGTGAAACTCTCCTCAAAGCTAATGATCAACATATTTGCAAGTTCATATCCTTAAATCTGACCGGTGTTAATATACTGTTTATAGAGCAAGGATACGAGAGTTTCGCTACATGGCTGAATTGTATATCTCCTATATGGGAATATAACAATGATATGACCGAAGTTATTTCAATGGGATTTGCGTTCGTTAATGTATTCAAGTGAGTTTTTTTTTCTAGTAGTATTTATTATATTCCATTCACTTTGTTTTTTATCACTTTTGTTATTTTTTAAAAGTGATATGTGAAGGAACAGAATAACAAACAGTACAAATTATAGTCCTTTATTATGTGTTTGTCATCTTTTAAGTCTTGCAATTTCAGTGGCATTCTAGATGGTTTACTTAACCTGTTCAATAATAGATCGTATCATGAGAATTTGCTAGAGGGTCACCGTTTCACCACAGTATGAAGTTAAATTATTCAACCTGCGCGCCATAAAGGAGGAAAGTCAATGCTTACAATCTTTTTGTTCTTTGATAGATTAATAATTCTTTTAACTGAAACAGATGACATTGATAAGTATATTGGGGAGGATCTTGATGACTTTGTAACGTTGGTGAATCTCGTAATAGCAGCTCATAAGCCGGTGAACAATCTTCCGATACCTGAAAGCGTTGATCTTTTCTGAGGTTTAGATGAAATACTAAAGAACATCAAACTTGATGAATCGATAAAAGAAAACATCTTTGGGTAAGAGTCGGAAACTAAAATAGTTGATCTGCAATTATCTTCATCTTTTTACGATATAAATTTTATTACTATTTAGTTTTCGACTTTTTACCCGGAAACTACAATAGTAATAGCTTCTGCAATATGTACTGTTTGAGCGTTTTTCTTTCTTTCTTTAGATTGTGGAGTGGTTTAGCCGAGTGGTTAAGACTAATCTCATTGATATATATACTTTTGTGGTGTAGATAGAATTGTTAGATTATATTAAGTCTAAGCGAATGCACCATCCGATCTAGATAAAACAGCCCAAAATTTATAATCTAACAATTCTATCTACACCACAGAAGTATATATATCAATGAGATTAGTCTTAACCACTCGGCTAAACCACTCCACAATCTAAATCTAAAGAAAGAAAGAAAAACGCTCAAACAGTACATATTGCAGAAACTATTACTATTTTAGTTTCCGGGTAAAGAGTCGAAAACTAAATAGTAATAAAATTTATATCGTAAAAAGATGAAGATAATTGCAGATCAACTATTTTAGTTTCCGACTCTTACCTAGAGATGCTTTCTTTTATCGATTTATCAAGTTTGATGTTCTTTAGTATTTCATCTAAACCTCGGAAAAGATCAACGCTTTCAGGCATCGGAAGATTGTTCATCGCCTTATGAGTTACGAGATTCACCAACGTTACAAAGTCATCAAGATCCTCCCCAATGTACTTATCAATGTCATCTGTTTCAGTTAAAAGAATTAAGAAAAATCATGCTTATATTAATATATCAAAGAACAAAAAGATTGTACTTAGCATTGACTTACCTCCTTTATGGCGCATGTTGAATAATTTAACTTCATACTGTGGTGAAACGGTGACCCCTCTAGCAAATTCCCATGGTACGATCTATTATTGAATAGGTTAAACCATCTAGAATGCCACTGAAATTGCAACAACATTTTTGTGTTAAAGACTTAAGATGACAAACACATAATAAAGGACCATACTTTGTACTCATTGTTATTCTGTTCCTTCACATATTACTTTTAAAAAATAACAAAAGTGATAAAAAAAAAAGTTAATGGAATATAATAAATACTACTAGAAAAAAAAACTCACTTGAATACATTAACGAACGCAAATCCCATTGAAATGACTTCGGTCGTATCATTGTTATATTCCCATATGAGAGATATACAATTTAGCCATGTAGCGAAACTCCCGTATCCTTGCTCTATAAACAGTATATTAACACCGGTCAGATTTAAGGATATGAACTTACAAATATGTTGATCATTAGCTTTGAGGAGAGTTTGACTGGCTGCCACAGCTGCATCCGCATCATCATATATGGTAGCCCACACCTGTCTATCACCGATCGTGGCTTGGAGCGTACCATCGGTTACTTTCCTTCCTAGAATAAAATTAACCTTGCCTAAATCCTCCTGAATCAATAATAGTAGAAGAAAAAAGAAATTATGTGAGGATATTTTTGAGATTGTAGAAAAAAGATACCAAAATAAAAAAACTACCATTTAAATACAAAATAAAGTCGTCTTTTACCTCTCTCACCTTAAATGTATCATCAGACATAATTCAAACAAGCGGCACTTTCTTCACTTGCACCTGAACCAATCATGTATACATGAACAAATTATCACTCCAAATATATCAAACAACTAAGCATTAATGGGTTGTAAAAGTAACAATATAACAACCTCAGATCCATACACCACAAGTCAATCAAGAAAACTCGAAAACAAAAGGTAAAAAGTACTAAGAACAAAGAATGGAGTATGAACAGACACAAAGTGGAAGTGCAAATAAAGAAAAATCCACTAAATCACCAAAACAAATATAAATACCCAATTGAGTAAACAATATCACAGTAAAATCCTTTAAACGAAATGCAGAAAACAACTATACATGGAGATATCAATTAAGGCTAACATGTCAATGTTCTGATCCTGTTTGAGACATTTGTTCAATTTCAAGTTCGTATATTTTTTGTCCTTTAAATTTGAGTCGGGCTCGTAACGTTGGATTCCATAGGCTATAAATCAATGAAGTTAAAATAAGATAACAACAAAATTTATGCTAATAAAAGTTGCAAACCACTAGTATCTAAATCAATGACTCCTAGATTTGTAGTCTAGCTACCAAAATCCTTTTCTTAAAATTATTATAGAAATGCGAATTTTGACATTTGTTTAATTTCATGTTCGTAAATTTTTGGGCCTTTAAAATTAAATCGGGCTCGTAACGTTGGAATTCATAGCTAATGTCAAATAGTGGTTTAGAAAATTTAATAAATGAATAAAGAAGTTAAAATAATACAAGACAATAACAAATTTTATGCTAACAAAAAGTTGCAAACCACAAAGTTGGAAACCACAAAGTTGGAAACCACTAGTATATAAATAATAACACCTAAATATGTAGTCTAGGTACCAAATTAATTTTTCTTAAAATTACTGTAGAAATGTGAATTTTTTGAGGGAAAAGAATGAGAAATGCTAAGGGGGATATTAGGCTGGGCAATTAAATAGATCAATTCAAAACATTGTCAAATATAAATAAAAAAACAAGCATGTATTTTCGTCTAACATATCAACCGGCAAAAAAGGCAGGGTTCGGTTGGAATTGAAGCTGCACCATAATACCATTCTCTCCAGCACATGCACACACAGCCTCAGCATCTCTAAGGATTGCATCAAGGTCAATACTACCACTCAGTTCATTTATTAACTTTAATAGCGTGTCGAAATCCATTTTTTCACCCATTATTTTGCTTCTGTATTCTTTAGGATTGGGACACATACATAGAGGTGCAGATGCTCTGATAAATAGTGGCGTCCATAGAACTTCCTATAGCCGTAGTGTTCTTTCAAACTCTCTGATAAATGTAGGAATAAAATGTTTTATTATTCAAACAAGATTACTAGTTCCATTTTACTAACTAGGAATGTGTTTGGTTGGTAAATTTTTTTAATTAACTGTGGGGAAAACCCACATTTTATTTTTATTGATTTGTTAAATAAAATGTGGGGAAAAACCCCACTACAAATAAAAGAAACAGCACTAGAAACGTTACATCTAGGAAAAAACACTTACAAAGCTAAAACTTAAAACTGGGTAAGATCATTCTTGTCCATAACCAGTAAACCTTATATATTCTTGGGGAATTCATCTATACTGCCAGAAATGAGAGGATTTGTTAGATCTCGAACGTGTTTAGCCAATAAATTAGCTACTCCGTTTGCTTCTCTAAAGGTACGTTGGATCTTCACTCTTCCCCCTTCTTCTTCCTTTAGATACTTAATTTTTGAGACAATCCATCTTATTTTCCAAGGAATATCGCTCTTTGTTATTAGATATGTTGGACATAATTTGGGAGTCCGTCTCATTAATAATATTACCCGCTTGTAATAGACCAATTTCCATACCTCGATATATATTATATAGCAATTGCTTCCACCATAATAGCTGAATTAGCATCCACGTTTTCAGCAAAAGCTTTGATAAAGTTACCTTCACGATCTCTAAGGACACTTCCAATACCCGCTTTATTAGAAACAGTACAGATACTTCCATCAACATTAATTTTTATACTTTGCAGATCTGGCTTTTCCCACTTTATTGCTCTATGAAGCTTTAGATTTTCCTTTAATATTAGCACTCTGGAGATTTTGAAAATTGATGTGTTTAGCATATCTTCTGTCACTTTTAAGAAAATCGTATTGTAGCTATCAATAACATCTTTTATGATGTTCTCACTCTTCATTGTAATATTTTCCATTTTGCTTTTAAGTCTGTTTTTCCTATAGCACTACCGTTTACCTTGTTCCCACTCAATAAGTCTCCTCTTATAGTAGTGTTAGCTACTTTTATTCCCATACAATTCTGAACGCAAGTCCAAACATTAACGGCTATTTGCCCCATGCTAGACACATGTTCTAAATTTTCTTCATTTTCTCTACAGCATTCACACTGAGAGGCTTCTTGCACTTGAAATTTCTTTATTTCACTATTGATTGGGATTGCTCTGTTAAAGATTCTCCATACTCCCACTGAAATCTTCAAAGGTATATTTTTCTCCCACATACTTTTATAGTATCTAGAAATGTGTTTGGTTGGTAATATCTGAAATAACCTACTTATTTCACTGGTTCTGACGATTCCAGCAGAAAACACGATATGAGAGGAGAAACCCTTGGAAAAAATATTATTTCAACACTAATTTTAGATTTTTGCTTGATTTTTATAAAATACTTCCATATTTTTTTTTAATAAATTAGATTCACATAGCAGATGTTTTGTAGTGGAATTCATTAAATAAAATCCTGGACAAATTTGAATACCAAGAAACAGTTTTCAAGTTCATAATCACCAACAATTACACATCCTCATTCAAAACTCTTAATCATGTCTAGGTTCTTATTACGCCACGAAACTTCCAAAATGTAATATTCTATCGAAAAAAGAAAATACACAAACTTTTGACTTTACAGATAAACGAAGCAGTCCTATCCGACTATCATGTAAAGAAAGTAACACCCAGAAGCATGGGTATTCTAATCAAGTATTTTACAGAAAACGCAATGAAGACGTAACGGTAGTAGATGATGAGAGAAGGTAGTCCACTTGCCTCTTAAACTGTAGGGGAGGCAACTTGAGAAGCCCAGCCAAACAGCGAGTAGGTAGCCAACTTTGGGATTCTCGGCTTGAGAGTTCTTTTGGTACGGAAGAGCTTTTGCCGAATTTCTTATCATTTTGTTGAATGGGTTAAGAGAGTGGATCTGGATTCTCTAGATAACCCACTTGTGAACTTGATATTAAGACGTAATCAACTAAATTGTCATGCAAGCTTGGTCCTTAAAACATGACACTTTGTCATCTTGGTTATAAATGTACTGATACGAATCAATACAGATTTGTTTTGGGATAAGTAAAAGGTATACACTTCACACTTTGTCATCTTGGTTATAAATGTACTGATACGAATCAATACAGATTTGTTTTGGGATAAGTAAAAGGTATACACTTCTATACCAACATCATGTTGTGAAAATAATTCTTTACAAAACAATCTATCAAATTTATGTCCACTTCCAGCTGCCTAGTTGACAAACTGGCACAAACGTTACATGTCTCTAACTAGTAAATTGTACAAATATTGCCACCTTGAAGGAAATCTGAGAGGAAGAGAGAAAGTAGACCTTTGATAAAGCAAAAAGCTGAGAGTGGACGCCGTTCTGATCTCGATTAAAATTAGGTCCAAGTCTTTCCAACAAAGCAACAAAACACCAAAATGATTCGGACTCATCCCTCATCACAAACAATATCGGGGAAATAAAATCACTCATTCCCTGCGGGACAACAATAGGGGAAAGTTAAAAGGAATTATGGATTCCAACAGAGCAGATATTACTCAAATTACAAAACTTGTTCTCCCACACGATTGTTTTTAAAATCTGATAAATATTAATTAACTAGTGGGATTGCCCCCACGGGGTTCGAAAAAGTGTTCTAAATTGTACCTCTAGAGAGACGATTTCATGTTATGCTTTTCACGGCTTGAACTATTTGAAAAATCACAATGTATGTATCTATATGTAGGTGGGTGCCTTTTTATCTACAGTAAGTGAATAATCATAGCAAGAGAATATTATAACATTAGCAACTACTTGTTTATGTTTCGCCTTTAGAAATTTAGATGTTCATTGTCAAATAAAAGACTTTGCCTAACAAGCAGTACCACGTTGGGTTTTATAGAAAGTATGAAAAACTAAATAAAGCTTTAGGTCCACAAACTTATTATATAATGTACGCAAGTTTTATATGCCAGAACTGTTTTATCGAATTGTTACAAAACTTTGGAGTACTTGGTGTTAAATCAAAAGGCGAAACATATAAACTTATGAATACACGTACTCAAGTACGTAAATGAGTCTTCACTTTTTCTTGTCGAAATCACAGTGGAAGAGGTAGTCTTATCTTGGCAATAATAGTAAACTTGGACTATTTTCGACTATAACCTTCTGTAAACACACTCCATTATCTTAGTCAATTTTATCGCACCTATAATACAAATTCCGTCAGCTAGAACCCAAAAAATGTGTTAGTACAAGAATATACATGTCAGTAGATTTTCTCACTACCTAACGACATTAAAGAATGATACATATAATAATGTTGATGATGCGGTCGACATATGAGTAGAAGACTCTATAACAGATTCCATCAAAACATTGAGAACCATCTGGTTTAGTCTACCAATTTCTTTGGTCGCCTATGGTCGAGCTAACTTCCTGTTTAACTACATTTCTTTGTGCTCTTCTTCTGATAGTTGGATCTTATCAAATGATGAAATTTCGGAAGCTTTTCGAAGCTTGAATCTGTAATAAGCATTAAAGAATATCATACGATTAATTAAAGAGTTAGTTGAGAATAATTTCCCTTCAAATCGGAAGATCATTCATGCCAAGAAATTTGGCTATTTAGGTAAGTGGCAAGTATATCCTGTTCATAATGGTGGTAGATTTATAGCTCGACTACTGTTTAGTTTGTTTTGTAAATAATTCTTATCTCTACTATGTCATTTACGAATTTTAAGCGACTTAATGAAGGAATTTAACCCTACTCTAAGACGATGAAGTAAAATACCGCGTTCAAGCGACTTAATATGTCCAAAATTCTATTTTGAAGTAAAATACAGTGTTGAATAACGGATAACTCGACATCCTTGATGGACTACTTAGGAGATTACATACATGTTCCTTTTTCTTTTGTATTTTATCTTCTTTCTGAATAAATTGTGACTACTTCTTTATGATTTTCAGAGAGATACTGAAGTTGTTGTTGGTTTTTGTACTATATCGAAAAGCAATAAATTAAATAACAATGGACTGAAATAGAAACAAACAATTTTATTTCTCACAAACGGAATATAAATTACAATTCCTGACTCAACAGAATTAAAATTACACTAATTTAAATTCCAGAAAGATTTAATATAAGTTATTAAACTGCTGGACTGAATTGTAATTGTTTGAAACTGTCAGACAGAATAGTATTATTACTAAACTGCTGGATGGTTTAACAATTAAAAGAAACTGCCAGACAGAATAGTATGATTACTAAATGTCTGGACTGTTTCTGTTAGTAAAAGAAATTACAAAACTGAAATGTAAATTACAGAATATAAATTACAGAAACGGAAAAGACTGGAGAGTAAATACTGAAAAGTAAACAGTACTGGAAATGTAAATTACAGAATGTAAAAGACTGAAAAGTAAATTACAGAATTAAAACAGTACCGAAATGAAAGAACATAATTTAAAAGGACTGAAATAAAAAAGAAGAAGCAACTGCTGGGCAGTTTTACTTAAACAATATTTCCCGAACCACCTTTAAAAGGTTTCTGGTTTCGGGACTTTGTTCCCAAGGTACAACTTCTGTCTCAGAGTGGGTCGTGTGGAGACCGGCACCGAACCACTGGTCGAGCTGTTGGTGGTGCGATTCTCTCTCTAATATGTATGCTATATGCTGTGCTGTGCGTGTTGTGATTGTGTCTGAAATGAGAGGGGGAGGGCTGCCTTTTATAGGCTTTCTTGAAACCGCAGCCATTAATGGTCATTTAATTATGGGAGTTACACACCCAGAATCCGCTCAATCAATTTCTGAAAGTACAACACTTAATCTGTGCAATTTATTTTCATTGATTGCTGGCGTTTCAATTGTTGGAAACTCTAGGGACTACTTTTGTATTTTATACAAAACTCCCTTTTCAGATTTGACCCGAAACACGAGACATTCCCCAAATCCTAAATCCCAAATCCCAAGCCCAAGCCCAAGCCCACTCCCCGAGACCCGAGGGAGCGTGTGTGCTACACACTAATACACTTAAGTGTATGTGGACATGTTAATTTAACAACTACATGGGTTGGACTTGTATATATTGTAAAATTAACTCTTAATCTTCCAATATGAGATAACCCTCATTGGTTTTCCATTTAATTATTCCATTTTCCAGCATTGAGGTTTTCTCCTCTTTCGAGAACCCAACTTTGAAGTCAATTTGTATTCACACCCATAGGTCATGCGATATACCGTTACGAAGCTCGTCACACGGGCTACTCAGACACGTTGAGTACGGTATTAACAACTCAGCGTTGTCACATGTAATATCGACTCGAAGTTGGTCCTGTGACCATTCGGAAACACCTATGTAATAACATGTTTTTCCAACAGGTGTTGCGATAGAAATGGCTCTTCATAAGAATTTTCCGGGTTTTATACCAAAATGCTACTATGAATTTGTTCAAAAGTTAGCGGGCAGGAATTTCAAAAAGTCAAGTTATTAATTTAAGTACATTGGGACTAGATGCACATGCCATGCGTTCAATTAACATCTGATTTCCGTAAATGTCAAAATTTTGCTAATGCAGTCATTGTTTCTACATGGTACGTCTCATGTCACTTAAATATTATCAAAGTCAACTTTTAACATATATCGTTATTCTTTCTCGTAATAATAATGATGGATAATTATTTATAAACAACAGACTCGATCATTATCTAGTTGATGGGTGACATATAAGGGTCTGATAATACTTAAGTGATTTGGGACAATTCCAACACACTTCTCTTGAGCATTGTCTCTTACTTGGGACAACGGACCCAATTGTTTCTTTCAAAAACTGTTTTGGTGCCACATGTCTTCGGTTCAGACGACTGTCTAAAACTCACTTGGCTAGGTGGGCGTTAGGCTCACGGCAGTCTGAGACGACTGAATCTGGTATCGGTTCTCAATTCAAACACGATGTCTACGAAGAATATTAGCATCAGCCATAAAAGTTGTTATAAACCCAATACGATGAGTAATCAATCATCCAATAACAAATGAGAGCTAAAGGAACATGATGAATATAAATTCACAACACTGCTTATAAAATACGTTTTCCAAGCTACTATTTTGGTGAACGATCGCTCCAGCATGTCAATTTCAGACATTTGTTCACCATAGACGTCATCGCGTCTGACATGTGGCGGCAGAATAACATCATCGCCGTAGCTTTCATCTCTCGAGTAACAACAAATCGTGTTTTACTCATCGAATATGTCATCCAAAAAATTTTGGGCATCACATTTGCACACATCAGGGTGACTAACATATGATGACGGAATAACATCATCGTCTAAACAATTATTTTGCAAGTATGCTTTGCGATTTTCCTCATCATAGATGACATCCAGCATATGTTGGGAGTTCTGGGTTAGTTATCATATAAAACGACTGTTTTATATGTTTATGGTTTGCACAAGAAAATTTTTTGTTTCGAAACGACAAGTTCCAAAATACTAGTTTTGTTTCTCATGTGAATTACTCGTTGATCGATCGACGAGTCGATAACGAGATACCAATTCGACGAAACATACATCACTCTATTAACACACTCGGAGAAATTATTATTTAGTTAAACCCTTTCGATAGTTGTACTTCAACACGGCCAGGTAAGACAGTGATGGTGGTGTACCGAGCTCATTAAGATAGCAACTATCCACTTATATATTTTCTAGACATCGTATCAAAATAGTTGAGCGTATTTGGGAAAGTTTAATAATTTTTCCAACTTAAATGTGAAAATATATGATTTCGCAAATTTTATTATTGAATATTGAAATCGTCCGGTCGATATCAATATATTTGATTGGATCAAACGTCACAATCAATTATGTTTGGTCATACATACAAAATATCAACATGACAGTTATAATATTACATGACAGTGGTTATTAATATGGTAATTCATAAATAAATTCAATTAACATCTAATTTTTTGTTCACTTGCCTTTTAATTAATTACCATGCATGTGGTTGGAGGTATATTGACCGAATATTGGTATTTATCAAACATATAATCTGGTTTGCATATAAGTAATTACTACATGACCATGCATGTAATTTTAGTAAACTATTTATTAGTTACAACGTTATTACATAGGGAGTTCAGAATTTCTCGAGTGTTTCAGTTTGCTCTTAGTACTTCTGAACATGACAGGTAAGTTTCTACAGGTTTATAAACTAAAGTAAGTTGTGCGTATACAAATATAATACTAAGTTCATGTATAAGTTCAATTAGATATCATTGTGCCAACAGAATGATAACTCCCAGAAGATATGGCAGATACCTATCAACTCCAACATCACCATGCCGATCAAAGAAGACGTCACGGTATGATCTACTACGTAATGCAAACTGAACACAAATACTAAATTGAGTTTCAAAACAAAATAAAACAGTAGGGTCTGCTAAAATCCAATAGTAGTTGTGGTTTGAGATAGGGCTGTAAATGAGATGAACTGTTCATGAAATCGTTCGTGTTCGGCTCAGATAATGTTTGGTTCATGTTCGTTCATTTATAAATGAACACGATAATGAACAAGAATATAATGTTCGTCTATTAAGTGAACTGAAACTGAACATGCATCTGTTCGGTTCGTGTAAGCTCGTGTTCGTGTAACTATATATAAAGTTTGATAAAATAAAAAATTAAATTTATAAATGATGTAACAAAAAATAATATCACTACACAATTAATAAAATTATTTATAGTATGATAATATAAATGATATGTAACGGTGGGATTTTACCTTGAACTCTTTTCAAATTGAAAGTGAAACTAAAAGTTTATGGATAAACTTACTATGATACGGTTCAAAGTTAGTATAATATTTATTCTATCCAATAAAAAAATAGAGCTCGCTTCTAAAATACGGGTTCGCGCCAAACAATTTTTGGTTTTACCTTTCACGTAACAAGGTCTGTCTATTAAAAAAAACACATACACAATAAAAAAAAACCTATAAAAATGACTTCAAATTTTTTTACAAAAAGATTAACTCTTTTCAAAAAAAATCGAGACTCGTTCATTTTACAAAAGGAATGCAACTAAACAAGTCTAGAGTGGGTATTTGTTGACACGTAAAATTTATGGCTACTAAAAATACGCCACATGTCTTTTAAAACATGATTTAAAATGATTACAAATTCTAACTTTAAATAGAAAATAAGTTATTAGTAATTTAAAAGAAAAAAAATTATAATTTATTATCTCATAAAATTAAGACAGTAAATTTAAATAAAATAAAAGTATTTATTTTCCTAAAAACCCACTTAGTATGGAGCAAACAAAGAGTTTTTAAAATTATATTACTCATTAAAATATTTTTAAAACACAAATACTAAATTTAAATTAAATAATAAGTCTTGGTCTTATATGAAAATGGGCCAAAACTTGAGAAGTTGGCCTTACAAATAAAAAGTCACCCCAAAAGTTATAAATAGGGGGGGTGACCGTGTAATATTTCTCACACTCAAAAAAGTCTTAAAGACTAGAGAGAGAAGCTCATACACAGCCGCCAGAAAATTAGTTATGCTCCTCGACAGCCGTCGGGGAATCAATTCTGCTCCTCCACAGCCGCTAAGGGATCAACTCCTATGGAGAACCCATGCACACTCCGACCTCAACGAATGCCTTCAAATTCTGTAACAAATATGCAATAAACTTGCTATTCGATCTTCAAGTACGTCTAAAAGCAGCAAGTATGGTGTTTCTACAAATCAAAATCTTCAAGTTCTTCACAAAATCTGAAAAATTTCTGCAACAAATCTGCCTTCGATTTTCAGGAACGAATATAATCAATAAGCGAGACGTTTCTGCAAATCAAACTCTTCAAAAAATTTCACCAAATCTGAATAACTCCACCCAATAAATCTATAAAAAAAACGGCATTCGATATTCAGGAACGACTACACAAAGACAAAAATACGTTTCTCTAGATCAAAGTCTCCAAGTTTTTCACCAAATCTGAATAGCGTCAAGATCATCAACGAAATTAACAAAATTGTACAGTTCTTCATCAAATCCGAACAATTCTATTCAAGTTCAGCAAATTCAACCAAATTCATCAAAGAGTTTACAATATCATTTCGAGTCATCACAAATTGTTCGAATAGGAGAATCAAAGAACTTTCATTTCTATATTGTCTTTTAGAAATTATCAGAGGTTGTACCTGCAAATTAATTGATAAATAAAAATTAATTTGCTTCGCATTTATTTTTCATGTCTTCAACACTTAGTGAAAATTTGTGTGAAACAAATATTGGCACACCCGGTGGGACATCTTTGCCTTTCATCTCTTCTCTTCTCTTCATCAAATAAAATTGAACAACAATTTGATGGTTGCAAAGAAAGACTCTTCCAAAATAATTGAAGATTCTTCCTTACTCGGCAAGAAGAGCACAATTTTAAACGTTTACACCAGAACTCGAAGCAACAAGTATTCCGACACTCAAGTATTAGTTCAACTATTGGAAACTCCAAATCCCACAGAAGGCATCGAACTTATCGAACTTGGAGGGAGAGAGAGAGAGACAGGGGTTGATAGGCTGATATAGTGAGAAGAAGATGAAGTTTTAAGGAGTATATATATTTATATGGGATATATATCTTAATTACAGTAGAGGTCCAATAAAATATGGCAAAATATACATTAAAAAAATTGCATTGTTTATGCTTTGTTTTGTTTATGTTTGCTTCTGTATTTCTGTTGGCGTTTGCCGGTTGTCTCTAAGTTTGATTTAAAAAAAAACATTAAAAAGATTTCATACAACCCCACCAACTATAAAAAGTCACATTTAAAGAATATCTAAAGCACATTAGTTTTGGTGGCTAATCTTAATCTCAATAAATTAATATTTAAAAATTGATTAAAAAACACACAAGAAGAGAGACTATATATATTTTTCTTAAAGCACATTGTAGTTTTTTATTTTATTTCAGTGAGGGAGGGCGTTTAATAGGGTGATAATTTGTCAGTGTTGTTGGGTTAGCGAGTTACAAGTTATAAAAAATGTAATAAAAAATGTTTACGAATGAGTAACACAAGCGTTGCCTTATCTGGCAAACCATCCAGTCGGTTCTTCAAGAGGACGTTTATGTGACTCAACCACCCGAGTTTGTCGATTCTTCACGACCAGTCATGTTTCCAAACTTCACAGAGCATTGTATGACCTCAAGAAGGCCCCGCAAACTTAGTTTCATTGAATCACATCATTCCTTATCTCCGTTGGTTTTATTCAGAGTTTGGCCAACTCATCTCTCTTTATTTTTCGTCATGGCATGCAATTTATTTACTTTCTTTTATATGTTGATGATATCCTAGTTACGGGTAGTGATAATAAGTTTCTGGATTGATGCACATAGTCGTGATTTTGATATAAAATATCTTGGTCTTCTACATTATTTTCTACGCTTACAAGTTTCTTCACAAAACGATGGCCTCCACATCAGCCAGCTCAAGTTGTTAATGACCTTCTAGTCAAGATTGACATGCTCCTCTATAAGCCAGTCACTACACCTCTGTCGGCCAAAGAAATTCTTGCTTCCACTAATAGCAAGATACTTGCGAATCCCACTACTTTTCGAGAAATTATTGGTTCTCTCCAATACTTGACGATAACTCGTCCCGACATTGCTTATGCGGTCAACTCAATATCCCAATTTATGAGTCAGCCTCTCACCTCACATTTAGTTCCTGGAAAGCGCATCCTCATGTACATAAATGATACACTTGGTCATAGACTGCTTTTACGTCTCCAACGCCAACCAACTCATCTCAGCACCTACTCCGATGCTGATTGGACAGGCTGTCCTGAAAGCCGCCAATCAACGTCTGCTTAACTTTGCTATCACTACACCAAACTCGTCTTTTGGTGTTCTAAAAAGCAGTCTACAATCGCCCGTTCTAGTGCCGAGTCTGAATACCGAGCTCTCTCTCATGCTAGTGCTGAGACTGCTTGGTTAGCTCTATTATTATATGAACTTGGAGCTCATGTGCAATTTCCGGTTCTTTTACACTATGATAACTTAAGTGCAACATACATGGCCTCCAACCCAGTCTTTCATGTGTGGACAAAACACATTGAACTAGATTATCATTTTGTTCGTGAGAAATTAGTTGTCGTTAGTCACCGTGTTTGTTATATTCCATTTGTTGACCAGCCGGTCGACCTTATTACCAAGCCTCTTCATAAGCATCGGCATTCTCTTCTTGCTCTCAAACTTGTCCATCAAGGTCCATCCAGTTTGCGGGGGATGTTAAAGTAATTGTATAAAATCAGCCTAGCATTAAAAGACCAGCAATAAACTCTGTCCATATTTGAATTTTGAATTAGCTAAAGGTTAGGATCAGTTTTTGATTATGCAATCAAAATTATTTATTGCAATTGTAAAGATTTCCTGTAATTATACCTGGTCTTGGCTATATATTGTACTGACCACAGTTTAATATAATCAATAAAAATATAGTTTTTACACTTAAACTCTCGAACCAGTCACACATTGCACTAATTTAAGAAGCCAATTGCAAATAAGAAACACAACCAAATTAGATAAATAAAAAAGAAAAAGAATTGAATCATGAGAGATATATACAGCTGCATCGAAATTGTAAAGATAGATATAATTGAGGAAAATATGTAAGTCGCCTCCCCGTCTCTTTGTGTTCTTAATAAATTGGGCAATGAACAAATACGAAATGGACAAAATAATCCAATTAAACTAACCCGAGGGTACTTGAATTAAAAGGGATTCAAGAGGGAAGAAGCGGAATTTGGAAGTCGGTGGGTAAATCGAACGCATACTGACGGAGGCTCAATTTTGTTAATGGTTTGGAAAAAACATAGAAGGAGTGGAGGGAGAGTTTCAAAATTGAGCTAATTTGATGGGGCCAAAGCAGAGAGCTTAGGGGCAGCTATGTGGCCTTCTTTGGGGACATGTTGTCAACCAAGTAGGAAATAGGGAAGCAGGTGATACGGAGAGCTCTTTGAAGAGAGTGGTACATAAAGATAGAGAATAAAATATTTGATCTATATCTAGAGGGGGTATATGCTTTAAGCACGCACGTCTGAATACGAAGTGGTGTGTGATTTAAGGAAAGGCAATCTATTTTTAAGCAAAAACAAAACCAAAAAAGTATAAGTAAGGCGCCCAATAGTCACTAGACTCACTACCCACTACATGTTTCCACAACAATGTCCTTGTATATCTAATGATGCACCTTAGATTGTAACAGACATATTTCCAATGAATCATGTTAGTGCATGACTAGTAACATGAATACGTGGACATCACCTGAAATGAATGCGAAATAAGCAGGAAATTTTAAGACTTATTTTCATTACTTCAATGGTAGTTTGGCTGCAAATTAGGGAAAAAAGAACGCTTTCTCCAGCCTAAAAATAGAAAAATCTCAGCTTGTAAGTGGAAGTAAAATGCAAACAAAGAATTGAGCTAAAAAAAAAACTCAAAACTACAGTCTCGGCTGCCAACCCCGAAATGGATTAAGCAGAATGAGTCACACATTACATCATTTAACTTAAATAAAATACCAAATGCACAAATCCATGACACCATATATTATGATAAAACCCTTAAATACCCAAAAAGTAGATTAAAATGATTCCCAAGACCGGAAGACTAGCGACTGAATCCACATGCAAATAAGGCTTTTGAAGATGAAGCACCAACACACCTCGAGTTAGGCATCTGCTTGAAATGGTAAATAAATTAGAGACTCATAGCTACTATCTATACTAAGAAAACGAAAGCTAAAAAACAAGCACATTCTCTTTTTTCTGTAATATATTTTCAGAAATATATGTTATATCCAAAACCCATTTGATTCATCAGCTCTTTCTAATTGAGTTGAAGGATGCTGTTCTTATTCTACCTTTTATACTTTCGTGTCTACCATGATCTTCAGGCCATGTGAGCACACCTTACAAGTTTGATTGTTTAGGGGTTTTAGAAAGTTATTATGATTATGTTAAAGAAAAAAGACAATTAAATAAATGCATTACAAATTGCTCGCCGGAGAATATCAATCAGTTTTGGTACTGAAAGATAAAGTTTGAAGGTACTATCACAAGCAAAATAGCTGGAGGCTCAATTTTCAGGTTCATGTATAAGCAATCTAATGAGTTTTCCAAAAGTCTGTTTTTGGTTCAAACCTTTAATGTTCAGCACGATGAAACAATTAAAACAAGCCCAAATTCTACTCCAATACTACCCTTTCATTAATAAGGAAACAAATCAAATCTCTCAAATTGATATGACAGCTCAAGCTCAAAGTCCACTATCTACTAGTTTGGAAAGTATCCGTTGATAATTGAAGTGATTTACGCATCTACAATTATTAGAAATCAATTGTAATTATTTGTTTTTATTATACCTTCCTTTATGTACAAATTTACCATTACTATTTTGTATGTAAACATCTATATAGAGAATAGAACAATAATCCTCACGTTATTGTGACTTTCACAAATACTTGAGTTTCTCATTTGTTTATATGGTAACAGAGTCTTGTGAGGGTTAGAGAGTCTACCATCACTTAATTTATTTTATGGCTTCCTCAGCTACTATTTCTTTGGACGTTGGTAACTTTGTTACCTTACGTCTTAATCCCGAAAATTACCCGCTATGGAGGGAGCAAGTTTTGGCCTTGGCTGAGAGTCGAGAGCTTGTAGAACTTTTGACGGGCGAGTCCTCTGTACCCGAAAAATTTATCAAACCAAAAGAAGGATCGACGGGTACTTCGGAAAATACTATAAATCCGAAGTTTGTTGCATGGAGAAAATCGGACAGGTTACTCCGTGGGTGGATCATCGGAACCTTAAGTGAAGAATCGCTTGGTTTGGTTATAGGTCTTGAGACCTCTAATGACGTTTGGGAGGCCTTAAAAGCAGCTTATGCTCAAGCTTCTAAGGAATGTCAACTTCACCTACAATAACAATTAACTTATTTGCGCAAAGAAGATTTAACAACTCTTGGTGAGTATCTTTGCAAGTTTAAAACCATATGTGATAGTCTTGCAACAATTGGCTATGTAGTTCCTGACTCTAATAAAGTCATCATGCTACTTACTGGTTTGGGTGGAAAATATGAAAATTTTACCACCACCATGATGAAACCACCCATGCCTTCTTATGCTGAGATTGTTCCATTTCTCCAAGACTACGAAACCCGCAATCAGTTAAATAAGAGCAGCCAAGAATTTGCTTTCTCAACCCAAAAGAATCGTGGTCAGCATTTTAACCATTCCAAAAACAACCAAAACTATAGGAATTTCAATTCCAACGGAAAAGGTTTTCATCAAACAAATCAAGTCAACCGACCATATCAACACCACGATTCATCAACGAATAAAAAACCAAACTACGGAAATCATGTCTCGAATCAAACAAAGGAAAAATGTCAAATTTGTCTTAAGGACAATCATACCGCTCTTCAATGCTGGAATCGCTTCAACAAGTCCTTTCAACCTCAAGATCTTCCTCAAGCTCTAGCTGCCATGCGAATTTCGCAAGCTCAGGATTTCACTGAGTGCATAACCGATACCGGGGCTTCTTCACACATGACCGGCGATCCAGGTATCCTCGAAAATCTCCGTCGTTACTTAGGTAATGATGCGGTGATTATTGGTAATGGAGATGCTCTCTCTATTACTCATCTCGGAGACACCACTATTGGTTCTCATCCTAATCAATTAAAATTAAAAGATGTTCTTCTTGTACCTGATTTAGCTCGCAATTTACTTTCAGTTGGTCAACTTACTGATGATTATCCTATTAATGTTGAATTTTTTGGTGTTGGTTTCGCTATTAAGGACAGGGAAACAAATCAAATCTTGATGAAGGGGCGTAGGAAAGGTGATTTATATGTTTTAACGGCTCCTCATGAAGCTCACTTTTCATGTCGGTTTCGAACAATACCTATTGCCCTTTGGCACCAACGTCTTGGACACCCACAAGATTCATCAATAAAACTTCTCCAGTCTAAATGCTCGATCCGTGTGACGGGGTCCACTAAAGTTTTTAATCTTTGTAGTAGTTGCCAAGTAGAAAAACTTAGTAAATTTCCTTTCGAATTATCTTCAAAGAAATCTAATGTTATGTTTGATAAGATACATTGTGATTTATGGGGTACCCGTTATATGTGGTTTGTTCCTTTACGACACAAATCTGACTTCTTTTTAGCTTTTAAACAATTTGAAAAATATGTTGATCGCCAATTTGAAAAGAAGATCAAAAAATTTCAATCCGATGGCGGTGGTGAATTTTCCAGCATACCTTTTGAAGATCATCTTCGACAACAAGGAATTTTGCATCAAGTCTCGTGTCCTCACACCCCCGAACAAAATGTGGTTGTTGAGAGACAGCATAGATTCATAAGAGAACTTGGTATGACCATGTTATTTCATAGTCATGTTCCTAAAAGGTTTTGGGTAGAAGCCTTTGCTACAGCTTCTTATTTAATTAATCGCCTTCCTTCTACATCTATTGATGGTGACACGCCTTATTTTAAATTATTTGGTCATGTTCCTAATTATAGTTCATTGCGCGTATTTGGTTCTAAATGTTTTCCATACTTATGGGATTACGGAAAAAATAAATTTCATCCAAAATCTCTTCCTTGTGTGTTTTTAGGCTACAGTGAGAAGCATAAGGGATACAAGTGTTTTCATCCAACATCAAGGCGTATGTTTGTTTCCCGACATGTGGCTTTCGATGAACGAGTGTTTACTTTTAAGAGACCAGGTGACTTGCATTTACCATCAGAAGATGAGCTTGATATGGCTACATTTACTGAATGGTGCGACATAACACCTTGTCCAACATCTCAAAACGATTCTCGTACCCAAAATGCCACACCTTTGTTCCCAGACTTTGGAACTGTATTAGTCCATTCTGAAAATAGAACTCCACTAAATACGCAAATTTTGCCTGAGTGCAGTGAGCTTCCATCCTATCCTTCACCTCCACCGCAACCACCATCACCAATCTCTCACGAAAACACGCATGAAATTGATTCCATATATGAGCCAGCTACGCAAAACATTCCTGTGGCAGAATCATCTTCGCAAGATACACTGTAACGACCCGGCCCCACGGACCGAACCGCCACGCCCGTATCAACAATATTGTCCGCTTTGGCACAACTTCCCAGGGGGGTCACCTATCCTGGTACTACTCCCAGCTAAGCACGTTTAACTGTGGAGTTCGGTCCTCGCTATTGTGCCGCACGGCTTTAAAAGGCCTTGCTGATAGCAAATGGATCTTTAATCTCATATACCACACGAGTACTCTCATATCTGGGCGATGTGGGACTGACACACAACACCGCATCACAGAAATTCCTTCCTGTAAATCTGTGTCGTCACAATCACCCTCCCTTTAGGCACGACGTCCTCGTCGGGCACGTCGTTCTTCAGGGGTCCACACACACGTGCTAGTCCCCCACATTTCCGGCCAGATAGAGGCTCTGATACCATCTGTAACGACCCGGCCCCACGGACCGAACCGCCACGCCCGTATCAACAATATTGTCCGATTTGGCACAACTTTCCAGGGGGGTCACCCATCCTGTTACTACTCCAAGCTAAGCACGCTTAACTGTGGAGTTCCGTCCTCGCTATTGTGCCGCACGGCTTTAAAAGGCCTTGTTGATAGGAAATGGATCTTTAAGCTCATATACCACACGAGTACTCTCATATCTGGGCGATGTGGGACTGACGCACAACACCGCACCATAGAAATTCCTTCCTGGAAATCTGGGTCGTCACATACACATTCAAGTAACATGGAAAATTCCTCACCACTAACAGAAGTTACAGAACCCCAATGTCATCGCATGACAACACGTGCAAAAGGTGGCATCCGAAAACCCAACCCAAAGTATGTCATGGTTCATCAAACTTCGCATATTTCTAGAGAGCCAAAATCCGTAAAAAGTGCGTTGGCACACCCTGGATGGTATCAAGCAATGAAAGAAGAGTTAAATTCTATTCATTCCACATCTACATGGAGCTTGGGTCCATGAGAAGCTTCCATGAATGTAATAGGATGGATGTAAGTGGGTCTTCAAAGCCAAACTCTTTGCTAATGGCGAGTTGGACCGTCTCAAAGCTCGTTTGGTAGCTAAAGGTTTTCTTCAACTTGATGGCATAGACTATAAAGAAACCTTCTCCCCCGTAATCAAATCTGGAACTATACGTACTATTTTATCCTTTGCTTTAATGCGTTCTTGGCCTATACGCCAACTTGATGTTAAAAATGCATTCTTACACGGTCATCTTAAAAAAACTGTATACATGGACCAACCCCCTGGTTTTATTGACCCTATTCATCCATCGTACGTATGCAAATTACATAAGGCTCTCTATGGGCTAAAACAAGCTCCTCGGGCGTGGTTTGATCGTTTTAGTACGTTTTAAATTTCTTATGGATTTTTTTGTAGTATTGCTTATCCTTCCTTGTTTATTTGTCATAATTCTGAAAATACTCTAGTTTTACTACTTTACGTGGATGATATAATCTTAACAGGTTCCTCCACCAAGTGGCTAGAATAATTTCTAAAGGTACTGAGCAATGAATTTGCTATAAAAGATCTAGGATACTTGCATTATTTTCTTGGCATACAGGTACAACGCACTTCCGATGGACTATTTCTTACACAATCTCACTATGCCGATGATATTCTGGAACGTACTGGACTCATTGATTCCAAACCCATGTCTAGACCTATGATGCCTAAGACAAAAGGACTAACAAGCACTGAACCATACCCGGAGCAAGGATTTTATCGTCAAATGGTAGGTGCTCTCCAATATTTAACATTAATGCGTCCTGATTTAACTTATTGTGTTAATTTTATTTCACAGTTCATGCATTCTCCAACTCAAGCGCACTTTAAAATGCTAAAAAGAGTCATTCGGTATGTCAAGGGAACAACTACTCTTGGTCTCACGCTCTATGCTGCATCAAGTTGTCAACTTTACGCCTATTCGGATGCTGATTGGGCAGGTTGTCCTCAAAGTCGACGTTCAACCACAGGCTACTGCACCTTTTTTGGGAAAAACTTATTATCATGGAGCTCAAAGAGACAACCCACGGTGGCCCGCTCTAGTTCCGAGGCTGAATATCAAGCAATGGCCTCTGCAACCGTGGATGTGACGACCCAGATTTCCAGGAAGGAAATTCTGTGGTGCGGTGTTGTGCGTCAGTCCCACATCGCCCAGATATGAGAGTACTCATGTGGTATATGAGCTTAAAGATACATTTCCTATCAACAAGGCCTTTTAAAGCCGTGCGGCACAATAGCAAGGACGGAACTCCACAGTTAAGCGTGCTTAGCTTGGAGTAGTACCAGGATGGGTGACCCCCCTGGGAAGTTGTGCCAAAGCGGACAATATTGTTGATATGGGCGTGGCGGTTCGGTCCGTGGCGCCGGGTCGTTACAGCGGAACTTACGTGGTTGTCATACATTTTCCGTGACCTGGGCATTAGTCTCCTTGAAACTCCAGCTTTGTATTGTGACAACATGAGTGCTCTCTTCATGATAGTTAATCCCGTTTTTCATGCACGTGGCAAACATATTGCTATCGACTATCACTATGTTCGTGAGAGAGTTGCTCTTGGTCTTCTTCAAACTCGCCATGTCCCTGCTATCGAACAACTCGCTGTTATTTTTACGAAGCCCTTACCACGTACAACCTTGCATACTCTTCGAAGCAAACTAGGTCTCATATCACGGCCAAGTTTGAGGGAGGATAATATGGAAACAAATCAAATCTCTCAAATTGATATGACAGCTCAAGCTCAAAGTTCACTATTTACTAGCTTGGAAAGTATCCGTTGATAATTGAAGTGATTTACGCATCTACAATTATTAGAAATCAATTTATTTATTTGTTTTTATTATACCTTCCTTTATGTACAAATTTACCATTACTATTTTGTATGTAAACATCTATATAAAGAATAGACCAATAATCCTCACGTTATTGTGACTTTTACAAATACTTGAGTTTCTCATTTGTTTATATTCATATCAAATTATTAATGAGAAAATTAAATATTTCGCAATAACATCTCCAAAACTAAACTGAATTGTTGATTTATAAACTTCAACCGTAAAAGTTAAATTTGCATACAAGGCATTTTGTCTACGAAGAAGTGAATTGAACAAGAAATCATTGACTTTGCCGTGCTTGTAATCCATCTATCCAAGATCATCGGTATGAAAAGAAAACCTATATGGGAAACCAATGATGAAACCAGACCATGAAGTTTCTCTTCACAAAGTCAAAAAAAGAGCCTGATTCCCATCATCTTTTTCCTTAAGCTCTTATAGCTTTTTTGCTTTAAAAAATGCAAGTGATGTTAGGCTATTCTGATTTTAAGAAAAAGCAAGATTTTCAGAACCAAACACCTGGGAAAGCTCAAAACCGGAATTATCACTTCATTATTGATTTGAATTCTCATATAATGCTTACTTGACATGCATCTGCAGCAATGAGATTAATGTGGTAACTCAAATTAGAAAACGAATAAAGTCATGAGTTAATGCCGAACAGCAATTCTCATGGAAGCTGCTTCTTTTTATAATGCCAAACACTACACTATAGCTTTTTTTAAGTAAACTTATTCGCCATTGCTGTAAAAACAGCCTTTCGACAAAAAATTGTATGCCAACGGGGTCTTTTTGGCGCCTATAACAAGTGCAATTTCAAATTGAAAGCTAAAGTTCAAGCAGCGAAATACTCGCATAATAAGAAAAAAAGAAAATTGCAGATAAACACGAAGATGAAAGGAAATAAATCGGTCATACCACAAAGAAAACGGCCATCAAGATAAGTGTAGCCTCTGCCGATGAGGAAAGACTGGCATGAGATGACAGCTCCACGCAGGAAGAATTCGCTAGTGTCCAGCCCTGGCAAACCAAAGCGCTTATAGCATTCCTTTGTTCTTGATACCTTGATCGTCAAACAATGATAACGATTTAGAGTAACATTTATGTCGCATCCAATTAAGTGGTAGGGTATGCAAATCCCAACAAAGAGAAATAGGAACCGCCCAGATGAAATATTGCTGGCCTACTCCAACCGATGTAGTTATAACCATGATAACAATCGGGCCGAAGGCGCATGGAGCGTTGGAAGGAAATATCCTGCACAGGCCCCGTAAAGGTTTTGTCGTTGCTAATGTCATAAGCATGTATATCGTCGTCAAACCAGTAGAGAATGTCATCGACTAGAACAGGTCGGTGATATTCATTCCCTCTCCAAGGCGTGAGGAACTCAAATTTACACATACAGTAGACCTTTCTTTTGTCGGCAATGGCGAGAATCGTGTTGATGCTATGTTGGTTGAGATGGTTCGGAGAGCAGATAACCAAGTTCATGGAAAAGGGAGGGTCGGGCAAGGCAGTCCATAGGCCTAAAGAGGGGTCAAATACTTTGGCCCAGACAAGACATTCAGGGCTACGACGACACTTGCGAGAGCCTCTACAACATCCAAACACATATAACTTATGGTTGAGTGAAATAACTTGAGGGCTCATTCGAGGAGTTATCATGGAAGGAGTCTGAACCCAACCGGAACTATCACTAATTTTACTACTAGTATCAAAGTAATGAACTAAATTAGTTCTGTTTTGGTGTTGTTTAGGAGAAGTATGAAGTGAGTTATACTTCTCGGTCCGATAGTAAAAGGAGCCTCCAACAGAATAGAGAAAAGTGCCGAGAGTGGCGAAGGAGCTGCCCCATAAAGGTACAGATCCACCCTCTCTTTTTTCTATAAGTAAATACCGGACTTGTTTTCACTTTTCCTTCCTTGTTCGACTCATATCGATGAAGATGGGTGTGGTCGAAAGCAGCAACTTGCTTACTTATTACTTTTTGATTTTGTAGATCAATTGATACTTTTAGAACAAAACAATTTATTACAGTCTTATACGTATCACGGTGTCCCCAAAAACAGATAGTCCTTGTAACAGTACGAGGAACAACCGAGCTACTAATAATATTACTACAAGGAATAAAAACCGAAATATTACCTGCTTCTTTTTCTTTTTCTTTTTCTTCTTCTTCTACTCTTTTGGAATAATATATATTTATGTTGGATCCCCTCTTTCTTTTCATCTTCTCACTTGCCATAGCCACCAATTCCATCCTTCACTTCTATTTTAGTTTTAGTGAGAGACAGAGCCTGCTGTAGACCAACATAAAGGCTAAGTGTTGAGCTCTCCGTACATCGTAATCACACGTTTAATGTATATGTATGTGTAACGATTGCATGATTTATTAATACAACCTGTAACATTGTACACCCATGCATGTTGTTAGTAATAAATTTTAACATATAATCACATGTTATGAATACTGTATTATTGCGTATGGAGAAATTGTATTTATGTCCACTATGTTTAACCAGCATTAATTAAATCTTTGAATGTGTAAGGATATTGACTGCAGTATGTCCAAACACTTTTGCAAGTTTCACAAACTTTAGGAACCCAACTATACTCAACTTTAATATAATAAATCTGACCATTTTCTCCTTCAATAGAAAGTGAATTAGGAAAATCACTATTTATATTTAGGGAGGATTATGCAATTATACCTATCGGAAAAAAAAGACGCATATTTTTCTTTTCGTCGTAAAACCATGGAGATTTGCATTAATCAAATCTTGATTTAGAGTGTTTTTGCATAAAAATGTCCATTTATGCGTTTTGTATGATGTTCATATATCATTTCCCTTATATTTATATCAATAACAATCCTTGCAAAACCTAATTTTTTCCTTGATGCAGTCATATCATCAGCAGATAGAGGTAAACCAATAAGACTAGCAATATGGCTAAGCCCCAAATCAGAAGAGTAGTTCAAAGGAATTTGGTACAACTTCACCCAGATTGGTATAGTCTTAAACTCCTCTCTTCTTAAATCCATGTCATTTGACCATTTTTTAAGGAAAGTAGGTCTGCTATAAAAATAACAAGGGCCAACATCAAGAACTTGATCTCTCCCTTGACCATTCATAAAGCTAAAAAGATAAAAGACCTTTTCCACATGGAATAGTACTTTGATAGCCTTATTTAGCCCAAATCTTTTTTGCAATATTTTCCACAGTTTCAGTAGAAAATTTATTTTTCAGAAAATAACCAATAATGCAATCCTTCCAATGTGGATCACCGAGTTTATCAACTTAAGCAGGCATTTTATAAGGGGTTAGCATCTCCTTTGACATTGATGTGAGTGGCACTCATTTTAGGAATTTCTTTATTTATTTTTGTAGCCCAGTTTAGTTTAGATATATCAGTGCTAGAACCAAGACTATTTAAATCATGAAGAGCAGAAGGGCTATCTAAATTTGAATTATTCAAATTTTGCATATTAGAAAAATTAGCATTAACCAAATCAGATAAGGAAGGGTTAGTTACTATAATGAGGGAAGCATTACCATTCAAAGTTGAAATGCTATTATTTAACAAAGGAAATTGCTCCTCAAAATTCTCAACAGAAGTAGCTGAATTTTCCACACTGGTAGGATTAGCATAAGCATAATTATCCGCATTTGGCGGTAATTCAAAATTTGAATTTGTCATCTTCTCCAAAATAATATTTTCTACAGGTTGGGCAACAATGGAGCTAGATTCTTCACCAGGCACAATGATATTCTCTACAACACTCACATGAGTATCAACTTCTTCATCCAGTTTGCTAAAGAGGACCACATTTTTTGGATCTCTTATATTTATCATATTTGTAGTCTCTTTTGTTATTTTCCTAGACGACCTTTTCGTGTAATAATTAATAACATTACTCTTTTTAGCACTTTTAGCTCTAGTTTCCATTCAAGGATAGAACCTTGAAACAGAATTGAACAGTAATGACGATTTAAGGGAAAGAAGGAAAGGTTTATTTAATATTTAGCGGGGTGGCTAACGGAGGGAGGAATTCAATGATATGCAAATCATTGAAAAAAAGAAAGAAAAGGCAAGATTTTAATAAATCGTCATGCTCACTCTCTCTCTCTAGACTCTTATTGGTTTAGTTTTTCCCTTTTTCCATATTTTTATTTAGTTTTTATTGCGTTGGGAGATAGTTTTTAATTTCTTAAATCATAAAATATATTAATTGTAAATAGTATTATCATAAACTATTAATTGTTAGATTAAAAAATTGATCAGATTTTTACTAGGCATAAATAATTACATGTATTTAATTTATGGATAAGCTTTAAAAAATGATACGGGAGCACTTGTTAGCCAAACCGTATATCTAATTGTATGCACATGTGACAAATAAAATGAATGAATAAGGAAATAAATCTAATATTTAAAATAAATTTGTATTGTTCTTATTAGTATACTGATTTTATAGATTTTGTAAATAAATAAATGTTCCAAATACATGATCTAACTAAATATTTCATTCCAAAATCTAACATGTACCAAATATGCAAGATCTCGAATTATAGATTATAAATTTTGGAATGAATTATTTATTTCTTAGCTTTTCATCATGAATATTCCTTTCTATGTTTGATGTAATTGTAATGAATAATATATTTAGCTTTTTTAATTATGCATACACACAAATTGATAATTAACGAGACACGAAGACACACAAATTGATAATTAATGAGACACAAAGACAGTCTCAGCACAATAAATAGACTAAAATTACGAAATCAATTAGGGTTAGGGTTTGGAGAGAGAATGGGGAGTAAGAAACTAATGATGCTCCGATGACAATTTGCTGCGATAATTGTGCAAATCACATGAAAATGGGACCAAGTTTAGTAGTTTCCGCAGAGAAGACTATGAGAAGACATATTTTGGTGTTCAGATAGCCAGGTTTCACTTCAACTGCACCACATGTTCGTTGGAGATAGCAATAAGAAACGACCCAGAAACATTTGACTTTGCTGTTTTGCTGTTGAGTCTGGTGCTACTCATCGTTTAATTCCATGGCCTGTTTAAACATGTTTAAACATGATAGTTTCTGAATGTTCACATGACCATCTTTGATTCAAGATTCCTAACGACATCCGTTGTCTTTTGACACCATACTCAAGATGACTGAGTAGATGGTATAACAAGCTTCGTAACACTATATCGCATGACCTATTCAGAGAATGTGAGTGAATGGAAATTGGCTTCAAAAATTGGGATTGAGAAAGAGAAAAACTCTTAATGCTGTAAAATAGATAAAATGGGGAGAGCTCATTGAGAATTGTTCCACATTTGAAAATGTAGAGTCATTTTTATAATATATATACAAAGTCATCCCATGTGTATACTAAGTTGTGTGTCCACATACACACGTGTGTATAAGTGTGTAACACACGTGTCTCCTCGTCGGGAGTGTCTCCTCATCGGGAGTGGTCTCCTCGTCGATAGTGTCTCCTCGACAGAAGCGGGCATGTAAACTTCCAGCAAATCTATAATTGTTGCAATGAATATGAATTCATTGCAGATCTATTTACAAAGGGCTTGACTCAAGAAAGAGTCGAAGTGTCATCGAACAGAATGAGATTAAATCTTGTTGAACCATGGGTTCAATAATTGATTTTGATTATAAGTGTGATTATGATTTAATGATTTTATAATTCGATGATATAATGTTTGATCTTTTCTAAAAAGGGAAAATGTATATTTCAGGACTTAAAATGATAGAGCACTCAATAATGAAGCCGACAGTTCAAACGGAAGTCGATTCGGAGTCCGAACGAGCAAATTACGAGTGTTTCAAAAAGTAGGAAAATCAGTCCAGAAATCTCGATCGATCGAGATATAGTCCGATGGATCGAAAATGGTCAAAAAAGTTCCAGTGAACCTCGATCGATCGAGATGCAATCCGATCGATCGAAATTATAGCAGTATAATTTTTCTCCAGAAATCTTGATCGATCGAGATCAGTCCGATCGATCGAGATTCAGTCCGATTCAAAAAAATTCTTTTTGCCCTTTTGAAAGCAAGCCATTATCCATTGGATAATACACCCAACAACTCCAAACGGTCATCTATGGACTAATGGACATTTTGGCTCTTCAAATACACCCCAATCCCTCTCCAAAATACACCAATCACCATCCATTAATCTCTCTCTATCAAAAACACAAAAAACTCCATTATTGAACAAAAAAGATCAAAAAGGGAAAAATAAGGAGAAAAGTGATCAAGCTCAAACAACATCAAAAACTCACCAATTATCTTATTTAGAAGTAATAAAATAGTGAGTGTAGTTACATTGTTGTAACAAAATTATAAAGAGCAAATTATAAGCTCATTTGTGAGTGAGTGTTTGGGTAGAAGCTTTTAAGCCAAAGTGTTGGTTAAAAGTTCTAGGTTAAACACTTGGGTACTCATAGATTGAGGGGGAGTCGTTGACTCGTAGACGTGTATACTTGCACTTGTATTAAGAGTAGAAAACTCGGGTAGAGGGTGAGCAAATCGATTGATTAACTCAGTAGGATTTGTAATCTTGAAAAGAAGATTATAGTGAAATACTCGGTAGCGTGAATACCGAGGAGAGGACGTAGGCGGGTTTACCGAACCTCTATATATCGTGGTGTCAATCTCTTCCCTTACTATTTACTTTTCGCAACTTATATTATTTGTGATTGTGCGCACGTTTCAATTTATTCATAGATTATCATCGCATATTTATTGTCGCAAATAGATATCGAGCTAGTTGGGTTGTTAGTTGCGCTTAGAATTTTAATTCCGCGAAAAACACCTAAAACCTTATTCAACCCCCCCCCCCCCTTCTAAGGTTTAGCCGCACGGGCCAACAAATCTCATTAAATTTGTAGCCTCCCCATAGGCAATCCAACCCAGATGAGATTTACCTGCTGAGTTCAATGGAAAACTGAATTGTGGGGACATCCGAACAAAGCACTCGGAAACCTATAGTTCACAGACCATTTCCATAATGACCGAGTGATAGACAAGTACCATACTAAAGGTGAGCCTGGGGCTCTTAATGATCCAAGTATCTCGAAGGTCGAGTAAGGTGAGTCAAGACACCTTCTACTTGGAACCACCTATAACGAGTGTGTAAGGCCGGTACCATGTGATGAGTGTGTGCTAAATCACTCGAGCACTCAGTTGAACGTGTCAAGGCAGCACATGCCAAATATGGACAACAACTAAAGGGCTTAGTACGTAGGTAGAGAGGACAATGTGCGGGTGTCATTCTGGGATACACAAAGCTTAATGGTTCAAGGCTTTATAGGTACCTAATAGCAGTATTCTGGGTGGTATTCTGCTACGGCAGATTCAAGGCGCGCGCTACCTCACCTTAGACAGTGAACTCTTACGGTTCTCTTGTTTGCATTTTAGGACATGGGATTTTAAGCCAATTGCATTCATGTGGGGGATTGTTGGAAAAAAAAACCATGTTTAAACATGTTAGTTTCTGAATGGTCACATGACCATCTTTGAGTCAAGATTACAAGTGACATCCATTGTCTTTTGACACCGTACTCAAGATGACTGAGTATATGGTATGACAAGATTCGTGACGGTATATTGCATGACCTATTCGGAAAATGGGAGTGAATGGAAATTGGCGTCAAAGATTGGGGTTGAGAAAGAGGAAAACTCTTAATGCTGGAAAATAGATAAAATGGGAAGAACTCATTAGGAATTGTCCCACCTTGAAAAATAAAGAGTCATTTTTACAATATATATACATAGTCATCCCATGTGTATATTAAGTTGTATGTCCACATACACATGTGTGTATAAGTGTGTGACACACGTCTCTCCTACCGGGGAGTGTCTCCTCATCGGGAGTGGTCACTACAAAAAATACTCAAATAGCGACGGGATTAGTGACACTATTTTTTGTTACGAGCTTATTAGCGACGGTTTTTATAACGGTTTTGTGATAGTTTAGTCAATTTATGACGGCTTTGTGACAGTTTAGTCAATTTACGACAGGCATGTGACAACTTTTGACTCTCACTTAATCAAAAATTATTGTAGTGGGTCTCCTAGACGGGACTGTCTCCTCGACAGAAGCGGGCCTCCTCGACGAAAGCGGGCCTGTAAGCTTCCATTAAACTTGTAACTGTTGCAATGAATATGAATTCATTATAGAGTTAATACTGCAGTTTCGAATTTTGAAAACTGACAGTATTAAAGTGTGACTTTAATAGCTGAGCTACTCAGCCAGGCTATAAAATAGGTAGAACCCCCCCCCCCCCAACCCACCCGCAGGTCAAAAACAACATTCAGAAATCAAACACAACAGATATCATCTCTCCAAATCAGCATTACATTTTTAGTCAGAGAGAGCCACCCACCAACAACTCGACCTTGACTCGTCGCCAGTTTTAGATAAGTGATCCGAGACGTTGTACATTGGGATCGAAGCGCCAACGCAACCAGAAACCTAAAGGTGGTTGGGCGAATATCGGTTAATTGCAGACTTTTTAGAGTCGCCTCGTCTATTTCTTTCCTGCATTTTATTCCGGTTTTTGTTAATTCTGTACTTTTCTGTTATGTACATTTAAATTCAGTCTTTTCTTTCCTGTATTTTAATTCCAGCAATTTACTTTCTGTAATTTCAATTATATCTTTTATTTCTATAATTTCTATTCCAGTTCTGTAATTTCATTTAATTCCATAAACAGTCAAGCAGTTAGTAATTATACTATTCTGTCTGTTAGTTTCTTTTAATTAACAAATAGTCCAGCAGTTTAGTTTTATACTATGCTGTCTGACTGTTTTGTTTAATTACAAACCAGTTCAGCAGTTTAATAAGTTATATTAATCTGTCTGTAATTTTAATTAATTACATTTACATTCTGCAAGTGTCTGAATATTGTAATAGATGTTGGTTTCCGTGTACGAAATAACAATTAAACAATAATAAAGGACTAAACAAGAATTAAACAAAACCAGTGTAATCTTTATTAATTTCCAATTGGAATAGAAATTACTGATTACAACATGTAGGTACTGAAAAGTAATTAAAGAAAACGTTATCAGATTATTATTAATTAATAATCTGATGTATTGAATTGCAATAAATAGAAACTGCCGGACTGGAAAGTATAAACTTAACAGCCGGACTGTTCTGTTTGAAATTAAAATTACAGGACTGAATTGAAACTATTCTAATTATAGAATTAAATTACAGAATAGTAATTACAGCAAAAAACAGAACTTTAAAGAAATTACAGAAAGGTACAAACAGAATATAAAAGCTACAACTAAGGACAGCAATGTAAAATACTGAAATTAAAATTACAGAAAAGTACATTGCGTAATTGAAATGACAGAATTGTAAATGGACAGAATTAAAAAATGGACAGAATTGAAAACAAAATAAGACGAGGCTACTGTTAACAGTATGCCCTTAACCGATATTCGCCCAACCACCTTAAGGTTTCTGGTTGCGTTGGCGCTTCGATCCCAAGGTACAACGTCTCGGATGATTCGCCGGAAACTGGCGACGAGTCAAGGTCGAGCTGTTGGTGGGTGGTTCTCTCTGGTTCTAAAATGTAATGCTGGTTTTTTGGAGAGATGATATATGCTTCTGGTGTTTGATTTCAGAATGTGTGTATCTGTTTGACATGTGGGGGGTCTGCCTATTTATAGGCTTGCTGAGTATCTCAGCCATTAAAGTCACTTTACTACTGTCAGTTTTCGAAATTCGAAACTGCAGTATTAATTTTGCAATGAATTCATATTTATTGCAACAGTTACAGCTTTGCTGGAAGCTTTTCCCGAACAGGCTCACTTTTCCCGAACAGGCACGCTTTTCCCGAACAGGAACACTTTTCCCAAACAGGCGCGCTTTCCCGAACAGGAACACTTTTCCCGAACAGGGACAGGCGCACTTTTCCCGTTGAGCTAAAAACCCAACGAGCAAGCCCGCCCGATGAGCAAGCCCGCCCGACGAGCAAGCCCGCGTGTGGTACACAATACACACATGTGTATGTGGACACACTACTTAATATCCACATGGGATACCTTAGTATATATATTGTAAAAATCACTCATGATTTTCCAATGTGGGATAACCCTCATGGGTTAAATCCCATTTCTTTTCTCATTTTCCAGCATTGGCTTTATTGTCTCTTTCGAGTACCAACCTTCGAGTCCAATTATCATTCACACCCTTCCTCCGAATAGGTCATGCGATATACCGTTGAGAAGCTCGTCGTACGAGCTACTCAAACGCTTTGAGTATGGCCTCAGAAAAACTGAGTAGTCGCATCGAAAATTGACTCAAAGATGGTCCGTGACCACTTGGAACAACCATGTTTAAAACATGTTTTCCTACAATTTTTCCAACAATCCCCCACATGAATCCAATTGGCTCTAAAGCACATGTCCTAAATGCAAATCAAGAGAACCGCAAAAGTTCACTGCCTAAGGTCAGGTAGCGCGCGCCTTGAACCTGCCGTAGTGGAGTACCACCCAGAATACTGCTATTAGGTAGCTGTAAAGCTTTGAACCATCAAGCTTTGTGTATCCCAGAATGGCACCCGCACAGTGCCCTCTCTACCCACGTACTAGGCCCTTTAGTTGTTGTCCATATTTGGCCTGGACTGCCTTGGCAACTTCAACTGAGTGCTCTAGTGAATTAGCCCAATCTCATCACATGGTACCGGCCTTACACACTCGTTATAGGTGTTCCAAGTCGAAAGTGTCCTGACTCACTTAACTCGACCGTCGAGTTACTTGGATCATTAAGAGCCTCAAGCTCACCCTTACAATGGTACAGGTCTATCACTCTCTCATCGCGGAAATGGGCTGGGAACTCCAGGTTCCTGAGTGCTTTGTTCGGTTTCCCCCACAGTTCAGTTTCCCTTTGAACCTATCAGGAAAGATTCCGTTTAGGTTGGGTTGCCTATGGGGGGGCCACCAATTTAATGGGCTTTAATCCCATTCCGTTCGATGACGTCTCGACTCCTACTTGAGTCAAGCCTTTTGTTAATGGATCCGCTATGTTTTCCTTTGATCTCACAAAATCTAAGGATACCACACCGTTGGATAACAATTTACTTACGGATTTATGTCTCCGACGTATATGTCGAGACTTTCCATTATACATATGATCCTGAGCCTGTGCAATAGCTGATTGACTATCACAATGCATGCTTATTGCGGGAACAGGTTTCGGCCACATTGGAATTCCTTCCAATAGACTTCTCAGCCAGTCTGCCTCTTCGGTTGCTAAGTCCAACGCTATGAATTCTGATTCCATAGTTGACCTTGCAATACATGTCTGTTTGGAGGATCTCCAAGACACAGCAGCTCCTCCCATTATAAACACATATCCGCTCGTGGACCTTGTGCTATTGGAGTCTGATATCCAGTTGGCATCTGAATAACCTTCCAGTACCGCTGGATATCTGGTATAGTGCAACCCGTAATCGGCTGAAAACCTCATATACCTGAGAAGTTTCATAATGGCCTTCCAGTGTTCCTGATTTGGATTACTGGTGTACCTGCTCAGTCTACTCACTGAGTTTGCTATGTCTGGTCTAGTGCAATTCATTATATACATGAGACTGCCTATGACTCGAGAGAACTCCAATTGATTCACACTTTTACCGAAATTCTTTTTCAGGTTACAGTTGAACTCAATTGGGGTTCTTGATATAGCTTTACTGTCCTTGTCAAACTTGTCTAAAACTTGTTTAACATAGTGACTTTGGGACAAGGCATACCCTTCTGATGTTTTGGTAATCTTCATACCAAGTATTACATCAGCTATACCCAGGTCCTTCATATCGAAGTGTTGTGATAACATTTTCTTTGTGGAGCTGATTCTATCATTACTCCCAATTATGATCATGTCATCCACATAGAGACAGACTACAACACAGTCTCTTCCACTTCCTTTAGAGTAGACACATTTATCACACTCATTAATGTGAAAACTGTTTGATAGCATAATTCTATCAAACTTCTCATGCCATTGCTTTGGCGCTTGTTTGAGTCCATATAGAGACTTTACAAGTTTGCACACTTGGTGCTCTTTACCAGGAACTACAAACCCTTCCGGTTGTTCCATGTAAATCTCTTCTTCCAGTTCTCCATTCAGAAATGCCGTCTTTACATCCATTTGATGTATTTCCATATCAAACAAAGCTGCGAGAGCAATGACGATTCGGATAGACGTTTTCCTGGAGACAGGAGCATACGTGTCGAAATAATCGACACCTTCAGTTTTCCTGAATCCTTTTACCACAAGTCTCGCCTTGTATTTCTCAATCGTGCCGTCAACCTTTAACTTCCTCTTGAAGATCCACTTGTGACCTAGGGGCTTGCATCCTTTCGGAAGATCCACTAGTTCCCAAGTGTGGTTTTGCATGATTGATTCAATTTCATTTTGAATAGCTTCTTCCCAATATTGGGAATCCGGTGTTGACATAGCTTGTTTATATGTCACCGGTTCGCCTTCAACCATGAAGGTTAGGAAATCAGGTCCAAAGGAGGTTTCCTTCCTTGCCCTTTTGCTGCGCCGAGGCTCTTCCTCTTCCTCTGTCGGTTCACTTGCCCCCACATTTCCTTCACTGTTCAACTCTTCAGTTGGTACAGATGTAGGTAATTTCCGGGGAAAGATATCTTCAAAGAAAGAGGCCTCTCGGCTTTCCATATACGTATCTACGTGCACATCGGGATTGTCCGACTTGTGCACGAGAAACCGATATGCACTACTATTCTGTGCATATCCGATGAACACACAGTCCACCGTCTTAGGACCAATTCTCATCCTCTTAGGAGTGGGAACTAGGACCTTTGCGAGGCAACCCCAAACCCGCAGGTTCTTATAACTGGGTTGATGACCTTTCCATAATTCATATGGAGTCTTTTTCCCTCCTCGTGTAAAGGTGATAAAGTACTTTTTCCCTCCTCGTGTTTGTATAAACTTTAAGTCGCATACATCCGTGTGTATTAGACCGAGAGGTTCACTTTCTCGTTCAACATGTTGAAACGATGATTTCGTTAATTTTGTTTCTACACAAATCTCACATTTGTGTTGCTTATCAAAAACGAAATTTGGTATTAGTTTTAGTGAAATTAATTTCTTTAAAGAATTATAATTCACGTGACCTAATCTACCATGCCACAAATGAAATGACTCAAATAAATAATTAAACTCAGAATTTTTATTGGCCTCTTGGGCAACAGTCATTACAGTACTTGTGCTAGCCTCAGCTTTAGCACCTTTATTGGGAGCAGGTGTCCCTACGTTCAACTTAAACATGTCGTTGGTCATATAGCCACGGCCTACATAGACACCATTTTTGGTGATTACAATTTTATCGGATTCTAAAACTAGTTTAAACCCGTTCTTCACCATCACCGATCCTGATACCAGATTCTTGCGGATATCTGGAACATGAAGCACATTTGTCAACCTCAGATCTTTTCCCGAGGTCATCTTCATCACGACCATTCCTTTTCCTTCTACCTTGGAAGTAGCAGAATTTCCCATGAAGCAGCTTTCTCCCTCTACCGCTTCGTAGGTCTTAAACATCCACCTTGTTGAGCAGATGTGGCTTGTGGCGCCAGTATCCAGCCACCACTCTTTGGGGTTGCTCCCCACGAGATTGACCTCAGAGACCACAGCAGTAAAGTGGTCGTCATCTCGTCCTCCCTCAGCCAGATGAGCCTGAGCTAGAGCTTTCCTCTTTCCCTTGCCCTTAAAGTTCCTCCGGGGGGGGGGGGGGGCTTAGGCTTAACAGCGCCTTTATTGTCATAATAGTCTGCGGCACGATGGCCGGTCCTGTTACACACAAAGCAGGTTCCCGCAAATTTATTCGCGACAACAGCACTGCCTCCGGTGTCAAGACGTTTCCGTTTGACGTTGGAGAATGTGTGTATCTGTTTGACATGTGGGGGGTCTGCCTATTTATAGGCTTGCTGAGTATCTCAGCCATTAAAGTCACTTTACTACTGTCAGTTTTCGAAATTCGAAACTGCAGTATTAACTTTGCAATGAATTCATATTTATTGCAACAGTTACAGCTTTGCTGGAAGCTTTTCCCGAACAGGAACACTTTTCCCGAACAGGGACAGGCGCACTTTTCCCGTTGAGCTAAAAACCCGACGAGCAAGCCCGCGTGTGGTACACAATACACACATGTGTATGTGGACACACTACTTAATATCCACATGGGATACCTTAGTATATATATTGTAAAAATCACTCATGATTTTTCAATGTGGGATAACCCTCATGGGTTAAATCCCATTTCTTTTCTCATTTTCCAGCATTGGCTTTATTGTCTCTTTCGAGTACCAACCTTCGAGTCCAATTATCATTCACACCCTTCCTCCGAATAGGTCATGCGATATACCGTTGCGAAGCTCGTCGTACGAGCTACTCAAACGCTTTGAGTATGGCCTCAGAAAAACTGAGTAGTCGCATCGAAAATTGACTCAAAGATGGTCCGTGACCACTTGGAACAACCATGTTTAAAACATGTTTTCCTACAATTTTTCCAACAATAGAGTCACATTCCGTTTAATATAATTTTTTTTTTAGTCCTTGTATTTTAAATTGTTGTTTTTACGTACAGCAAAACCAACATAAAATTTGTTGGTACGTAATACAATGTTATCTCCTTCATGCATGGACTAGTTAATTGAAATGATGAAACCGGCTATTATAAGGTGTTCTTTTATTTATTTTTATTAGTAATTGGACTGCTTTGATAGTTTATTATTTTTGATAATGGTCTGTGAGAGACCTATTTATAGAGAGCTTGAGTCTTGACTCTCTTTATTTGATTATGTGTTGGCTGATGAGTGTCTAATAAAGGGTAAAAACCCTTGTTTATGTATTTTCTCTTACAATGTCTCTTTTTAGTTCTATATTTCTGAGTGATTGTTCTGTTTTCTCGTTTAAATTCCCTCGAAACCTAGTGGTTTCATCATGAAATCGTGATGATTGTTTTTACTTGTTTTGTTTGAAGCATGAGTAATAATAACTATTCTGCGTTAACTGTTGTGAGTTTGCTCAATGGTATCGAATTAGTTATCTTGAGCAGCATGTGAATTAGATTGAGCTATTGGGATAAAATGATTTCGTTTTACTTGTTTTGTTTGAGGAATGACTAATAAACTATGTTGCTTTTTTGTTGTTGTGAGTTACTCAATGGTATCGAACCAGTTATGTTCACCACCATTGTGAATAAGATTGAGTTGTTGGGTTTTAAAAAAACATAGAGTGATAAACATAAGTTATACTACGTAATTATTTGATCAATGATACGATACAATGTTGTTACATATAATAGTAGAAGAATGTACTTATTTAAGTGCGATTTGGCTTATTTATAATGAGGATAAGTTATTATAGTACTGCAGTAATTGTGACCTTGGTCTATTTACCATGAGTATTAGTTTTTTTTTTGTGTTCAATAACCTTCACTTCAGAGATAAATCTCGTGTGGCAGACATGATCCCTATCCCGGTAGTGAGCATTGTATGATATATATATGTACTCAAATATTTGGACCAACCAATTTGTTAAACGGGTGATTAAGTTGAACATTAAGGATAATTTTGTCGACTCAATATCCACTTTGCGTTCTTTTCTTTGGAGGAGTCACGATGGTGGTTGGTCGAAGAGAAATTAGTTCAACATCTATTATGCACGTGAGGAATTCCCTCTCACAATGGGCTAAAGTGCTAAACCCAGTGAGTTAACCAATATGATTGATCCCATAAACTTATTTTTCATTACTTAAAAAATCACGGAAAACTAACATCTCCATCGTTTTATATGATAACCAATAAAGGTAATGTAAATAAACTATAAATTTCAAGAAATCTAGAACTACAAGCTAAAAGTCAGTTAAACAAAAACGGAACCGCGGACTTCACTATCCTCCCCTTGTACGCCACAAAAAGTCTTCGATCATTGTTTTTGGATGGTGGAATCAAGATGTTCTCAGATAAAAGCTTGACACTCGGATGGCTATTGAGAAAATTTAAGCACTGGTCAATGCACTTAACCATATATGGAAGTCTTTAAGAGTCATATTTTATCATCGGTTTAATCAAAGAATCAATTACGATTTACTTCTGGATCGAATATAAACACGAATTTTTTTTATACAAATCGTTTTATATCAATGTTTAAATATAAATTTGATTGTTGGTGAGATGGACAAATTCAAAGCTAGAACTAATGACACAATTTTATGTATATATATAATTTTGTAGGTATGTGTGTTTGTATATATTTTTTTCATGTATACTATTTTGTGTTCAGCTACTATTTGTTATAACGAATTGAATTTCATACCATTGATTTTTGTTTTGGAGTGTACCGTGTTGATATTAGTAATCTTACAAATTATCGAACTTGTAGAAATTAATATCTTATCATATTGTACTTGATACAAAATTATGACAAACCTAGGTACCACCAGACTAAAATATTGAAATTTAAGATTTAAGTGTTTGGTTTTTTGGTTATTTTCTAATATGATCAAATGTTTTATTAAGTCTTTCCAACTTTTTTTGAAACTAATCCGGTTTTAATTTTTATGCTAAAAGAAACCCTAAAGACCATCAGAACTTAATTATTTTATCAGAATTCATCAATTATTACATGGCATTTGAAAATGTTGTAAGTAATCTCTACAACTTAGGTTGTAAAGAAATATTGTCGAGGGTGAATTTGCCTCATTCTAAAAAGGATCCTTTATGATATCAACTGGTTCTCTAACATGCTTAGTACTGTGTTAAGAATATATTTAGTGTGTGTGTTTTATTATTAAGTTAATTCAGACACCTAAAAACAAAAACAAAAACAAAAACAAAATTGGTTCGTGAAATTAAATAGCACAGGACGGCAAAAATTATACGATCCGTCAGTTAGACAACAGAATGAGTTTTCTGGAAGCGGAGAAAACAATGGGATATTTTGACTCAATATTCAATAAATGGTCCTCAAACTAGCACAAAGTAACCTACTTGTAACTTGATGATATATAAGCTTAGTGCTGTAAATAAAACGAAACGAACCAAAAAAAAAAGCATCTGTTCATATTCAGTTCATTAACTAAAACTCTTGTTTATGTTCAGTTCATGTTCAGTTAAATACGAACGAACATTTGACGAACATGAACTGAACATTTGACGAGCCGAACACGAGTTGTTCATAAACATCTAATTTCTTCCAAAACATTTAATAATTTCTTTTTAAAATATATTTTAATTTTATCATATATTACTATATTGTTAACTGTGATAAATTAGTTCACATATAACTTTAACTTTATATATTGTATAAATTCTTTTTTACATTCGTATGATTACTTTAACGAGTTAAACATTTTACGATAAAATCGCTGACTGTATTTATAGTATGATGATATAAATTACCATAATAAGTTCTAAATAATACAACCATATCATTTATATTATTATAGCATAAATAAGTTTATTAATTGTGTAGTGATATTAGTTTTTGTTACATCATTAATAAATTTATTTTTTTATTTTATCAAACTTTATATATATTTACACGAACACTAGTTTAGACGAACCGAACAGGGCCATGTTCATGTTCAGTTCACTTAATAGACAAACACTATATTCTTGTTCATTATCGTGTTCATTTATAAATAAACGAACATGAAACGAGCCGAACACGAACGATTTCATGAGCAGTTCATCTCATTTACAGCCCTATATATAGTGTTATCCATTATCTAGTTAGAACCGGTTTGCCATTCATACAAATATTTTGATCGGGTGTGCATTTTGTTATGTTTTGGTCATATTATTGTTTTTTCATATATTTTATTAAAAAAATTGATTATATTTTTTTATCAACTTTCTATTTTGTTTCTAAAGTGTTTGTTCAAAATAATCTGTAAAATTTGATATTTTATATTTTTTGGGTATTTATTGTTTTTTTTGACAATTTATATTATAGTAATATTAATAAATACCCAAAAAAATATATAAGTTAAATTTTAGGGGCAATTAACAAAAACATACCTTACCCTTATTATATTACCAAAAACATACCCTCAAAAGTTAAATTACCAAAAACATACCTATATATACTTATTATTTTTCTAATTCTAATCAAACCATAATCTAACATATCTCTCTCTAACCGCAACTCTCTCTCTCTAATCGCACCTCTCTCTCTAACACAGGATAATCGCACCTCTTTCTAACACGTGTTAATCACCCATCTCTCTAAAAATGATTAAAAACTCACAAAATATGCATATGCTAATTATAAAACGTCATACATTAATTTTAAAACTTCATACCCTAATTTCAAAACTTCATACCATAATTTCAAAAATTTCATACACTAATTTCAAAACTTCATACTCTAATTTTAAAACTTCATATCCTAATTTCAAAACTTCATACCCTAATTTTAAAACTTCATACCCTAATTTCAAAACTTCATACTCTAATTTTAAAACTTCATATCCTAATTTCAAAACTTTATACCCTAATTTTAAAACTTTATACCCTAATTTCAAAACTTCATACCCTAATTTCAAAATTTCATACCCTACATATGAATTTATCTCAATATTGTACATATGGATTCTTCTCTTTCAACTTGAAACCCACAATGTTTACAATAGTCTCAAAACTCAATAAATAGAAAACAATATCACCAATTCCATATATTTTTCATATATTACGAGGTATCAAATAGTGTAATATTTGTGTATTACGTATGTATATATCTGTATTTATATGTATATGGATATCTATATAATCTAGATGGTGTTCGGTAGTTAGTGGCGGGTTTTCATGATGGAGGAAGGGAGAGAGATAGAGTGGGATATTAAAGAAATATACATAGAAGAATGGATGAGACATAGAGTAAGATCACAGAGAGAGATAAAGAGAAAAATTGATGAGAGAGAAGAATGAAGAGATACATAGAAGAATTGGTGAGAAAGAAGAATGGAGGAGAGAGAGAGAGTAAGATGAGAGAGAGATAAATAAAAGAATAAACAGCAGTAAATTTAAATTTGTTTGGTATGTTTTTGATAGTTAAAGTTGTAAGGGTATGTTTTTGGTAATTTAGTTTCAAAAGTAGTATGTTTTGTTAATTTATCCTAAATGGTACAGATTTTTCTGAACAAACAAATTTAATGCTGTTTATTCTCTTTTTTTCTCTACCTGATCTTATTCTCTTTCTCCTCCATCCTTTTATCTCTCCTTCATTCTTCCCTTTCTCATCAATTCTTCTCTTTATCTCTCTCATCTTACTCTCTCTCCTCTATTATTCTCAGTATCTTTCTTTCATATCTCACTCTATCTCTCTCCCCTCCTCCATCACGAAAATCCGTCACTGACTACCGAACACCATCTATATTATATAAACATTCATATACATATAAATGCAGATATATACATACGTAATATACAAATATTGCATTGGTTGATACCCCGTAATATATGAAAAATATATGAAATTGGTGAGTATATTTTTGTTAATTGGCCCTTAAAAAAATCTTCAACAAAACCATAGAAAAACCTCAAATTACGACATCGAAGCACATTAAAATCCTTAAACTATATTTTTAGCTTAGCAATTGAAACATTTAGTTGTTGGGTAAAAATTGTTATTTTCTCCACCATTTCATATCTTTATTATGAACCTAAATTATCCACTTCACATCTTTTTTTCAGAAATTTCATATACTCTTTTTCTATGTTGAAACTCTATTGGGTAATGATTTTTATTTTCTATACGATTTCATTAGTTTTTCAAACAAAATTATCATATTGGTAATATAAAAGCAGTAAAACTATTTACGTTAAAAAATTACCCGTTTTTATGAAGAAATATATATAGATAGAGGTTGTTCTTCTTTTTCATCAATATTTAGAGGGGTAGTTTTTTGTGATAATTTCGTCATTGAATGATTTATCTATATAAAATATAAATATATGTAGAGACAGAAAGAGATATATTTTCTGTGATGATTTGTAGCAATAGAGATAGAAAGAGGAGAGACAGAAAGGAGAGAGAGAGAGAAATGTGTGAATCTGTGATTTAAAAGTGATGACTGAAATTAGATTTTAATTAATACAATATATATATGGTAATAATCTAAACATATATAAAAAAAAACATACTATTTTTACACATTCATCTTAACCTTTCATTTAGTTTATTTTTAATGGGTCGAATTACTTTTAACTATTCATAAAAAATACTCAATTAAAAGTAGTTGAGATCTAAACGATGATTAGGATGAATGTGTAAACATGATGTGTTTTTTTTATGTGTGTATAAACCATTCCCCGTATATGTATATATATATATATATATTGTTGTAGGATATTATTCGACTCTTGAGCTTGTACTTTATGGGCTCAAGTGGGTTTGTAACCCTACCCCTCTATCTATATAAAGAGGTTCTTGTATTTCACATTTATTCATATAATTAATAAAGACTCTGTTATTGTCCCTCTCCATATTCTCTCCATATATCTATATAATATATATACTGAGCTAATAAGACTCACAACAGGTTATCAGCACTTTGCTTGCGGAGAATAGGATATATGCTCGCGGATATTGGAGATTTTGGGTAAACGCAAAGATATTGGGTATTTATAAACCTTGAGGTTTATCCAGTTTTTTAGGGTTTTGCTATATCGACATTCACCAGCATACCGTGCGTAAGGTACCGAATTCAAAACTTAATTTATTCCATATATGTGATCGCACGTATTATTTTATGGATAACTAAAACATGATAAATATATCGTAGTATATAATCCATGTGTATTAGAGTTTGTTACTTGTATGGATAACTAAAACATGATCAAACTGTCTATAAAAGCCTATTGATATGTAATATGTATCGTGTACTGTAAAATTGTATTTTTATAAAAATAAAAAAAAATCAGTAAAAGACATATAATCGGGTTGTAAATCGGAAATCATGTAATTGTAAAACATGTATTAATCTGTGGGATTAAATCTGTAACAAATTGAAAACCGTATGACTGTTTTGTAATTCGCTGAAACTATTGATTGTGCATGTTAATTATTAAAGGACTATACTGAAATTTGTCTGAAATTATGGACTGAAGCTGTAATAATGCTGTAAATAGATATATAGTTTGCTGAAATTACACGGATAGTCCATGTAGTATATTATATGTATAAAAACAGTATATATATGTTATAAAAGTCAATATTCGGTCTAAATATCCACCCACATGCATATATATTTATTAAAAAGGCAAGTGAATAAAAAAATTGCATGTTAATTGAATAAATTGATGTGTTTCCATATAAATTTAATTCATCATATTGCATGATTTAGTTACCATGTATAAAACTTACACATAAAAGCAATAGATTTGTATAATATTAATTTATATCTTGCTAGTGTAAAATTGGTAAATAAAATATATTACTAACATGCATGATTTAGTTACCATGAATAAAAATCTACACATATAGCAGTATAATAATAATATATTGTGTTAGATATTGCTGGTGTAACTTTGGTAAATACTAATATAGATTGATTACATTAATTTGGATTCCTTATTAGGAAATATGTACTGTCATGTTAGTTAATCATGAAACAGGTACAATCTATATAATTGATCATTGCCATGTAATATTTATTTACTGCCATGTGTAAAATATAGTAATTTGCGAAATCATATATTTTCACATTTAAGTTGGAAAAATTACGAACCTTTCCCAACTAGGCTCACCTATTTGGATACGATGTCTAGGAAAGATATAGGCGGAAGTCGATATCCTAATGAGGTCGGGTTTTAAGTGGCATTCGTGCCCTCCACCGTCACCGTCTTTCCTGGTCGTGTTCAATTAGAGCTACCGAAAGGAGTTGACTAAATAATAATTTCCCCGAGTGTGTTTATATAGTGATGTATGTTTCGCCGAATTGGTGTTTCAGTATCGAGCCGTCGTTCGATCAATGATAACCGATTCACATGAGAAGCAAAACAAATGTTTTTGAACCTGTCGTTTCGAAAAAACGTTTGTGCTTGTGCAAACCATAAACATATAAACCAGACGTTTTATATGATAAATAATCCAGAACTTCCAACACATGTTGGATGCCATCTATGATGAGAAAAATCGTAAAACATACTTGCGAAATGACTGTTTAAACTTTGATTTTAATCCGTCACCACATGTTACTCACCCTGATGTGTGAAAATATGATGCCCAAATTTTTTTTTTGATGTCATCTTTGATGAGTAAAACACGAGTTTGTTGTTACCCTCAAGATGAATGCTAAGGCGTTGATTTTATCCCGCCGTCACATTTAAGACGTGATGACGTCTATGGTGAACAAATGTCTGAAATTGACATATTGGAGCAATCCTTCACCAAAATACTAGCTTGAAAATTGTATTTCATAAGCAGTATCGTGAATTTATATTCACCATGCTCCTTTATCGCCCATCTGTTATTGGATAAGAAAATTACCCCGGTGAGTAGTTTTAATCCTATTGGGTCAATGGCGAATTGTTTGCCTGATATTAATGCTCTTCGTGTATATTTTTTTTCCACGAATCGACAACCGAGACAAGTGTTATTTGTCTCGAACTCTCGCGATCCCGATGAATCACCTAGCCAAGCGAGATTTTAGACAATCATCAAAATCGAAAACATGTGGCTCCAAGACAGTAATTGAAAGGAACAATATGGCCCGTTGTCACAAAGCAAGAGATAATGCTCAATGAGGCAACTCTATGCTATAAAGACAAAGGTCGTGCACGGTTACTCCTTAAATAGTTCAAAACTATTACAAAGGTAAAAAAACCCGATGCTAATGTGGTTAAAGCTAACTGAAAAGAAACTCTTGAGACCCCCGGTTTTGTGGC